>JAVIAB010000041.1:9995015-10105015 GCA_032433765.1 Megaustenia siamemsis | reverse complement strand
TAGTATAGTATAGTATAGTATAGTATAGTATAGTATTTTATAGTATAGTATATTATAGTATAGTATAGTATAGTATAGTATAGTATAGTATAGTATAGTATAGTATAGTATAGTATAGTATAGTATAGTATAGTATAGTATAGTATAGTATAGTATAGTATAGTATAGTATAGTATAGTATAGTATAGTATAGTATAGTATAGTATAGTATAGTATAATATAATATAATATAATATAATATAATATAATATAATATAATATAATATAATATAATATAATATAATATAATATAATATAATATAATATAATATAATATAATATAATATAATATAATATAATATAATATAATATAATATAATATAATATAATACAATATAATATAATATAACAATATAATATAATATAATATAATATAGTATAGTATAGTATAGTATAATATAGTATAATATAGTATAGTATAGTATAGTATAATATAGTATAGTATAGTATAGTATAGTATAGTATAGTATAGTATAGTATAGTATAGTATAGTATAGTATAGTATAGTATAGTATAGTATAGTATAGTATAGTATAGTATAGTATAGTATAGTATAGTATAGTATATTATAGTATAGTATATAATAGTATAGTATAGTATAGTATAGTATAGTATAGTATAGTATAGTATAGTATAGTATAGTATAGTATAGTATAGTATAGTATAGTATAGTATAGTATAGTATAGTATAGTATAGTATAGTATAGTATAGTATAGTATAGTATAGTATAGTATAGTATAGTATAGTATAGTATAGTATAGTATAGTATAGTATAGTATAGTATAGTATAGTATAGTATAGTATAGTATAGTATAGTATAGTATAGTATAGTATAGTATAGTATAGTATAGTATAGTATAGTATAGTATAGTATAGTATAGTATAGTATAGTATAGTATATAGTATAGTATAGTATAGTATAGTATAGTATAGTATAGTATAGTATAGTATAGTATAGTATAGTATAGTATAGTATAGTATAGTATAGTATAGTATAGTATAGTATAGTATAGTATAGTATAATATAATATAAATAGTATAGTATAATTATAATATATATAATATAATATAATATAATATAATAATATAATATAATATAATATAATATAATATAATATAATATAATATAATATAATATAATATAATATAATATAATATAATATAATATAATATAATATAATATAATATAATATAATATAATATAATATAATATAATATAATATAATATAATATAATATAATATAATATAATATAATATAATATAATATAATATAATATAATATAATATAATATAATATAATATAATATAATAATATATAGTATATAATATATATAATATAATATAATATAATATAATATAATATAATATAATATAATATAATATAATATAATATAATATAGTATAATATAATATAGTATAATATAATATAATATAATATTTTGCCACGCCCCTGAAGGTTCACGCCATTCGAATCTATCAACGAACTAGCATTATGATTCGGGTAAAGAATGTAAAGGCTTTCTCTGACAGTGGTGGTGTAGTGTTCAGTATAATGATATATCATACCCTAATATTGCTGTGAACACTATTGTAGTCACGACGCAAACGCCAATGGCACACATTAAGATTGAGTTCTCACCGACCATTTCGCAGGCCGCTGACGGTGTGTGAGGTGCAAACATTTACAGACACCTATTGCCTGGGCGGGCATTCTGGGTCGTTTTGTGAAGTGTGTAGTGGGTGCTGCAAAGGCTGCAACGTCATCATCGGTACGTGCCACAGCAACTGTTCACATGGGATCTATGGACACGACTGCTCCAGGTCTTGTCTCAGTGTCTGTCCTTTATGTGAGAAAAAATCAGGAAAATTCCTACAATGTAAACATCCTGGCTATACCTGTAATGACACTTGTCCCGATGGTAATTTTGAGCTACAGTGCGAACAGACGTGTTCTGATGACTGTGACATCATATATGACCCGGAAAGTGCAGACTGTATGTGCAAGGAAACGTACTACGGGTCAGACTGCACTCTCAAATGCGGCATGTGTTTCAACGACACCTGTGAACAGTCAACCGTGAACTGTACCTGCAAGGGAATGTTCTACGGGTCAGACTGCACTCTCAAATCTCCGGAGAACAGTTTGAGTGGAACCTGTGAACAGTTAACTGGGACCTGCGTCTCGTATTTTGATGATTCCCACGTTAAGAAGAGTCTGCCGTCTACAACAAACCCAAGCATATGGATACGTTTCGCGATCACTTCTCTTCTATCTCTTCTTCTGCTTCTCTTGAATTGAGCCATGGCTCAATTAGTGGGTGTCTGCGATAGCCATGGCTGATATCTTAGTGGGTGTATGTGCTGGCCATGGCTCATATCTTGGTGTGTGTCTAGGATGGCCATGATTCATATCTTAGTGTGTGTCTGTGTTGGCCATTGTTCATATCTTAGTGTATATCCGTGCTAGCCATTGCCCATATCTTGGTGGGGGTCTGTGCTGGCTAGGGTTCATATATTAGTGTGTGTCTGTGCTGGCCATGGTTCATATCTTAGTGAATTTCCGTGCTAGCCATGGCTCATATCTTAATGTCTTTCTGTGCTAGCCATGTTTCATATCTTGGTCTGTTTATGTGCTAGCCATGGATCATATCTTGGTGTGTGTCTGGGATGGCCATGATTCATATCTTAGTGTGTGTCTGTGTTGGTCATTGTTCATATCTTAGTGTATATCCGTGCTAGCCATGGCCCATATCTTGGTGGGGTCTGTGCTGGCTAGGGTTCATATATTAGTGTGTGTCTGTGCTGGCCATGGTTCATATCTTAGTGAAATTCCGTGCAAGCCATGACTCATATCTTGGTGTGTCCGTGTTAACCATATCTCATATCTTAGTGTGTATCTGTGTTAGTCATGTGTCATATCTTTGTGTGTACATGTCTGGTTTAGTGATATCTCATATCTTTGTGTGCATGTTTATGTTAGTGATATCTCATATATTTGTGTGTGCATGTCTGTGTTTGTCACATCTCATATCTTGTGTGTGCATGGCTATGTTAGTCACATCTCATATCTTTGTGTGTGCATGTCTATGTTAGTCATATATCATATCTTTGTGTGCATGTCTATGTTAGGCATATCTCATATCTTTGTGTGCATGTCTATGTTAGATATGTGTCATAGCTTTGTGTGTGCATATCTATGTTAGTCATATCTCATATCTTTGTGTGCATGTCTATGTTAGCCATGTGCCATATCTTTGCGTGTATGTCTGTGTTAGTCATATCTCATATCTTGATGTGTGTCAGTATTAGCCATGTCTCGTATCGCTGTGTGTATGTCGGTCAGGTCTCATATCTATGTGTGTGCATGTCTGTGTTAGTCACCTCTAGTGACTCGATCAGATGGTGCTCGTAAACCTGGGAGGGCCGATCATCTAAGGGCAGAATCCCCATACAGAAAAGACAATATGTTGCCTTGCAGGAAGATTGGGGACAATCAAAGACTAAGGAAAGCAAACCCGAATAAAATGTTAGCAGAAATTGGATACACTGGGCCACTGACGCAGAACACAGTTCAATCAGATTGGATCTTGTAAAATCTAATTGTGATGTTCTGTCTGTGGGGGCGATCAACACACTTAACCTGACAGCTGATTTCATGTGGGAGTCTGGAATCCTACTCTGATTGAGTCCTGATCGCAGAGAGAGAGAGAGAGAGAGAGAGCGAGAGAGAGAGAGAGATAGAGAGAGAGAGATCTGTTAAATGTCTGTGAAACATGGAGAACAACACAATTGACAATCATGAAGATACAGACTTTCATTACTGGATGCTTACGAACAATAAAAGAATGGAAATGGCAGGACAAAACCACTAATATAGAATTATGAAATGTACCAGTCAAATACCAGTGGATAATGAGATACATACGACTTGGAAAGTGTTTGTTGAAGACCTATGCTCCACTGGGAGCTAAAAAGGTAGAAGAAGAAGAATAATGAAAATACTCATTTTCGGTAGTCTAGGCTAGGTCTACGCATTGAGAGAACATATCTGCCCACTAGGCAGGGGGTGTATCTTATCCCAGGATCCAAACCGATCAGCCAAAGGGATGACCGCAGTGGTAGCTACTGGTACATCTTAATCTCACAGTGTATGTCACCGTAGATGTGTTATGTTCTATTTTTAGACACACGTTTTGAAAAAAAAAAAGAAACGAGCGTGACTACAGTGTTAATTATGTAGTGTTTGTACAAGTAATGTTTTCAACAGGAATTGTAATAACTGTAGTAATAATATGAGTAGTAGTTGTAAAACAGGTGTGGTTATAGATACAGTAATACTACGAGTTTAGTTTTACCAATACACGTACATAGAACGTTGCATGTCTGCAACTTTGGTAACTAATTAAATTGAGAAACGCCCGACTGTTGATAAACATTCTTTACTTTCTAACAGAACACCTGAGAAATTTCACTTTACTGTATAAGAATAACAGTATTTCTACGAGAACTGAATATGTTAAAAACATCACTGTGCCACTTAGTGACACTATTTTGGAAGTCCACTGTAACATGAACTTCACGATAACACAGTTGATTATAACAGGCCCAGGTGTCCAGTCGTTATGCTCAATTTACATTAGTGGAGGTAAGTGTCGCAAGTACGCAGCTGCATTCTTTAATCTAAAGACATCAACCCTGCTTAATTTTAGAAGTTGTGTAACTATTATATGTGAAGATGCTACTAAATGAAGCAAGTTGTTACATTTTAATTTAATGTTTTAAAATGTTACATTTCAATAACAATTTACAAGTTAACGAAATGTGGATGTTAATAATACTTACACACTAAAAGCTTGTGAGATGAAATGTTTCAAAAACTAAAAACGTGGACACTTTCTGGAATGAAATATTCAGTTATCTTGTCTTGATACAAACATATTTACAATTTAACCGGTAACTTCTGATCCACGTTACTGTACCGTGGAATCTAATTGTACAGTTTATATTTATAAAATATGCAAGAAAATTAAGATTAACGATTAATTTTAAAAACATGTGATTAACATAAAACATGTGATTAACATAAAACATGTGATTAACAATCTCCTCACTGAAATTATCCTCATCCTCAACACCTTTGAGTTCTATGACTAGGTCAGTGGTATAACCATGAGCAGCAAGATGGGTCCTAGCTATGCTTGCCTATTCATGGGTTACATTGAATACCGAATACTCATTTCATATCAGCGTCCCCTTCCCATCAAATATCGCGGGTATATTGATGACTGCTTTGAACTAACTGATCTACCTGAGGACGACATCTCCTGGTTTATCGACTACATCGGCATGTATCACAAAGCCATCAAGATCATATCCTGTATATTCTCTTCCTCTGTTACATTTTATACATTATTGTTTCCTTGTGCATTTCTGTCCTCCACAACCTTGAGTTACAGTAAACCGTGTTTACCTTCTCTATACTTCATCACATTCACCTTCATGTCTTACATTTCTATTGAACTTTCTCAGGTATTGCGTCTTTGTCCTATCTGCAAGGATGACCAGCATTTCCTCCAACAGACTCACCTTAAGTTAGGCTTCTTTAGCCGCCAGCTTTATCCAGATTTGATCCTAAAATTTACCTGCAAACGGGTCCTTCTTATCTCACGTCCTTAGGCACTCGCTCTTTCCAGCCACTGGCTGTTTACTTTTGTGCAAGGCGAACCCTTTAACCTGCACTGCACCTTACCCTTTACTTGTTCTTAGTGAACCCCACTCAGAGACTTAATCTTTACTCTGTTCGGTTACCCTATACTCTTCTTATTTATTCATTGTGCTTTTTGTATACACACAGACCAAAGTGTAGACACGTGTGGGTGTGCATGCTGTAAATGCACTTTTTCATATGCATGTGTACGCACATGTGTGGGTGTAGTCTCTTTAATTTTCCTTTTTACAACAGCCCAATACACATGAAAGATATTTTCATTTTTAATTCTCATTCTTTTGAATTTTTGTTGTTTTATATGCGTCATTATTTTTTAGCTATGTATGTTTATTTTTATTTACTTCCATATCTGTGTGTGTGTGTGTGTATAGTTTGTTGTTTCTGCTGAACGCTTATTGAGCCAAAACGTCGTTTCAGTTTGGGTCCTTCATTAATTAAATAAACGTTAACCATACTTTTTTCATTGTTCCTGATTAACAATCTGTTGTATCCTAACTACTGATTGCTTTTAACACTAGAAATGTTCAATGACTTAACTTTTTTTGGCACAGTATGTTGAGTCTTTACTTATAGCAATGCCGCTTTATCACCATGCTCAAGGGATCAATTAACGTTGAAGGGAAAGAAAATGAAGTCGATAAATATAATAAAAAGATAAAGGCTATATATTATATTGTTCGAAGACAAAATTACTAAATAAATTGGCCTAATGTGGAGATGTAAGTCCTGAAGAGGTAAGTACAATTAGTGGCTGAAGTTATAGCAAAATGAAGCAAAATAAAATAAGTCAAGGTTTCGACTACAACGCATTCACCACTAGAAATTAACACTTGACAAACATGACTTTATAGACTCATACTTATCTCTATCTTCATCAGGTTTGCATTTTCTTTGTAGAACATTACATTCATCACATCTCGCCTGAAAGAATATCAACTTCTAGCTAGAATTTCAGCTCTTTCTGCTGTCATGTTTAAGGTACCTTTGATCTTTGTTAAAACCAGTTTCTTCTTGGTTGCAACTGATGCATCGTCCTGGAACCATGCCTACAATTAGTGTTCTTACCTCCGAGCTGTGCGTTTTAACGTGGCCATATAATTATCATTGTCTCTATAAGATTGTGTTTATAAGCCAATTATTTTTTTTTGGGTACTGTTTATGTCTATTAATAAGTCTGTGTTGCTCTTTCGCGTTATCCAAGATATTTTACGGATTTTTGTACAGCAATTTCTTATGAAAGAATTGATTTTCCTTCTTGCTGTTTGCAAGATTGTCTATGATTCACGAAGGTATGTCGCTATCAGTAAAGACATACCCGTAGTATTGTAATAAGGAGCCGCGATAGCTGAGTGATTAGTGGCCTGGACTACTAAGGACAAGAGGTAGGGTTCGATGCCAACCCACGGCTTCTGGTTCACCCATCCGTAAATGAGTACCGGATTTTTTTCTGGGAAAGTAAACGGCACGGGCGTAATACCGACCACATTACCCCAAAACTCATGTGCCGAGGGTCTGTAAAATGCATGGTCACTATAGCTCGTTTCAAATCATGTGCCCAACTTCAAAACGCTATTACTCTCTAACCGTTTGTTAAAAACTTTTGAAATTTTCCAAATGTTATTAGAATGCAAAAGACCCTTTAAATGTATATTTAACAAATATCTTGCGGCTGCAGTTTTCTTAAAGCGGCGATATTTCTTTGATGTTTGTCAAAATTGTAAATTGTGAAGCCCTAAAGAATAGAAATTACTGTAGTTGCTGGTCTATGATTAATTTTCACTAGGTAAAGGCGTGGCCGTAATGGGGAAATAACTGGATAAGACAAAACACCAGGAGAATTATTGTCTGCTCAGTTCGAGGACGGACGATAATATCAAGGTATACCTGTATGTCCAATTTTCATAGTTGTGTGGTCCTGAAAAGGACCGTTTGTTGAACTAATTTAAGGTAATATAGGGGCCAACAATGTGGGGGCTATATACTTTCATTCTGAATCAGACGAGACTAAAAGATTAATAACTGTTTGGGGTTGAACATTCCACAAACCATCATTTTTCCAATATTCCTCTTCCTGTTTTAAGACGTGGTCTTCACATTTAGCCCAATAATCTTTGTCTATATTTAATAAAGCGAGATTAGCAAGAGTCTTTACATCGCATATTTTGAATGTTGTATTTTCATCTGCCACTTGTCCTTTTAATTTTGCCCAGATTAGTTCTATTGGATTTAAATGAGCATGGTAAGGTGGCAGCCTCAAACTTATATGACCGTGCTCTTGTAAAATCTTATCTATTTGAAAAATCGTTGTCCTCTGTTTTTGCTTTACTAGAGATAGTAATTCAGGTTTTAAGTACATGCTATTAAATTGTATGTGCTCCTTTGTGAGCCATATCTTAATAGCATCTTTTGTACTGGATGACGTCGGGACTTTATCTTCAAATGCAACAATGTTGTGGTACGCTGCATTGTCCATTATTAGGCAAGATGGTCGATCTAGTGATGGGAGAACATAATTTTCAATCCAATGTCTAAATATGTGACCATTCATCTCAGAGTGATAATCCCGATTGTCTATGGATTTTGAAAGAAAAATGAGCTCTGCATTCTGTATTAGTCCATGTTGTCGACTACCTGCATGAGCAATTATCAAGCGCTGTCCTTTGCTGCTAGGTATTAATCTCTTAATCTTTCCATCTGATGACTGCCATTCCCTTTGGTTAGTGTGGTGAGCATTGATCCATGTTTCGTCCAAGTACACAATATCATAACCTTGCTTGCGCACCCCTTTTACTTCACGTAAGTAATTGCTTCTCATGACTACTATATGTGGCTTCTCACAGACGATGTTTCGTCCATTGGAATACTTTCTGAATGTAAAGCCTGCGGCTCTCACATTCCTCCTTAATGTAGACTTTGATATTTCAATACTGTTGTTCTTTTTCAGCGATACTTTTAATTTTTTTATTGTAACAGTTTCATTCATACCCAACATTTTGCGAATTTCACTTCTAATAAGTTCACTGTCGAAATTATCCAACATTTTTGCTCTTCCTTGTGATTTTGTATATTTTGAACATTGACGGTCACGTGCTTGAATCCAGCGATTAAATGACCGTTTAGATAAATCCAAAATGTGTCTTGTCCTATTCTCAGGGTTTTCTAAAGAATGAAATAATCTTCCTCGTTTATCCTCTTTGCAAAAATAGTCATACATTTTTATTGCGATGTTTTGTAAACTGCAGAATTTTAAGACTCATGATAAATGTTATTGTTCCACGTCTCCACCTATGAATGAACGGAAATGGAACACACAATGCCTCGTGTTTTCTACAAGTGTCTAATTGTGTCAGAAAGCCCACGTGGAAAGTGTGCAATAACGTCAATTGTACCGTGTATGGATTTTTAATCGCTATTTTTAACTTAAAATACTGTAAACATTAAGTTTTGACTACATCAATGGGTCGTTATAAATTTATATAAATCAAATAAGCAACAATAATAACCAAATGTTTTTTTTTTATGAAATTAATTCCCTGTTGGGTTCTAATCATTATAACTTTACATGCAAATTTTGAAAAAAATTGCAAAAATAGATTAAAAAGATATCGATTTTAAATGTTGGGCAGATAATTTGAAACGAGCTATAACACCATATTCCCTATACGCCACTTGGCGTGACGGGGGTAATTTACTTTTCTTACTTTACGGTATTGTAATACATGAGTAGTAAAATAGGAGATTTCGTCTATATGTAGAATATACATAATTGCAGATGTTAAGTACCAGAAATTGACTTCATTGCTAAGAAGAAATCTACGCTATCATTAACATACTATAGTCCGTTTCAAAATGGTTTCTCCACGCTTGACTTCAGATATCTCCATAACCGTTACACACATAAACATGATTTGTGTGCATTTGCTCTTATTTTTTCAATGTCCCAAAAGTTTTCTAAAATGCAATATTGCAGATAATGTCATTCACCTGCAACGGCTAATTCCTTTGATCTTTTCGACAGATGCAGTTATTTTGTGGTTGAAGAAAATAGTTTACCGTAATTTATGCAATTGGCCTGTACCGGTTTAGGCGTAACATAATTCGAATGTTAATAATAACACTCATTTCAATAAATGTCTAGGACGCCCAACGATGTATACAACGCCAATGAGTAGAAACAGAATCTGTTTATAAACATCCAAAATTTACTTGTCTTTCAAATATCGTGCAAAAATGTGCGGAGAAACTACACAAATCACGGGCATTGCGTGAAAGATTAGCAAAACAAAATAGGTCAGAAATCATCATCATCAAGTACCATGCTTGCTGGCGTAGGTGCTCATGTCGTCCCACAACTTTTGATCACGACAATTATTTATCATTTCTCTTGTTGACCCACTGCCAAGCCATTCTCTTAACCAGTCTGGTATCTTTTCTCTTTGCTTCCCTTTATCTCTTCGTCCCTCAATTTTCCCAGTTTTTACAATATATTCCAGCTTATTCTTCTCTTCTCATTAAATGGCCAATCAATGATGATTGTTTCTTCCTTATATTGGAAATTAGTTCTCTTTTTGCTCTGGCCTCTTTCAGAAAGTTTTCATTACTCTTCTTTGCTGTCCATGATATTCTCAACATTCTTCTGTAAAATCATATTTCAGGTCAGAAAAATAAAGGGGTAAACCATATAAAATAATGGTTTACCCAAGAGGTAGTAAATGTGTATACGTTAAATAAAGAACATTTAAAACCATACGTTTTTATTTAGGAATAAAAAATATATTCGTGGGGACATTGAGATTATTATGTCATGTGCACAATTTGAACAATTCCGATCAAGTGGTTACAGAGATAGTAATTATTAAGTAGCGGCTAACCATTTTAAAACGGACTATAGTATCATGACCACAGTATGTCGCCTAATCCCACGATACAACGCGTACTATTGGAAATTAGATACCAGATGCTCACCTGGAGAGAATGTCTAGCGATGACATCCCAATCAAGGTAAACATCAAAAGATGAAAAGGTTACAGAGAACATTGAAGTGATAATTTCAGAGAATTTCAATAACTACATCAAGTGTTAATGGCTGCCATAAAAACCAGATTGTGTATATCGAATGACACCTGAACTGGTAGCGAGTGAGAGGAAAGTGAAAGTGATGGAGTAGGGAGGATGCAGTACAAGAGAATCGTTGTTTCCACATGGTGGTTACAGTACCAGCGGTATAGTTCACACAAGTAGTGTCCTCTCATTATCTGGATATTAACAAGAACAGGTCATATCAGCTGCAACGTCAGACCACAGACATTCATATATAAGGCCCATGGACTACAGTGGATCATCAAAGACTTGTGGCGTGTTCAACCTTACGAGCATTCGGTTGTGGATAAAATGAAGTCAGCCGTCTATAATAGAATTGAAATAGCTGAAGACGTCACGAGCTTTGGGTGATTTCGAGAAATCCTTGTCAACCAACGGGTCTTTAATAAAGTTTGCTCTGTTCAGAATTAGTTTTCTAATTTTAGTTGTTATTAGGTCACCGAATCTATCTTTGCCCTGACTTGTGATGTGACAATTCAGTTTCGATCAAGGCCTACTGTGTCATCCATTCTCGTTGGTAGATACTTCTAGAAATGTGCTATTAATTTATTAAAGCTAGTCCGTTTTACTATCTGAAGCAATGATGCCCACATTTTAAATTCCCGATCTGTGTTTTTTTTTTTGTGTTTTTTTTTTCAAAAATAAAAAAAAGCTAGGAATAATTCATAGCATAGAATATACAAATTAACAACTGATACAAATGGTTTGGTCACGTGATAAGACAGCAATATCAGAACACAACACTATGAGCATTTAATAAACGTTACGAGAACACACAACTCAAGTGGCAGCAACATAAAAGATGGAGTGACGGAATATTAGAAACACTAGGAAAAATAACAACAGGAAAGGCCAATCGAAGAGCAAAGGATCGAAAATGTAATATTCCCTCGACGCTGAAAGGCACAAGAAGAAGGAAAGAAGGATACATTGTCACATTACCTGAAATGTTAATATTGTCCGGGATCATTTACAGAATAAACTTCACGTCAAAGGAAGTGGGCAACTAAATGGTTATTTGATTCAGTTTTAACAGAAAATCACATAAGGAGACCAATAGATTAGCAAACTCATTAAATCAAGTGCAAATACTTGATTTGTTTATGGGGTTTAATTATTGTTGTTGAACTATAGCTGATCAAGTTTCTCTTGGCTCCGTCATCACATCACCATCACACTCTCACCTATTATTCTTTACTTTGACCTCACTTCACGTTGACCCATAGTCTCTCCTGACTACCTGGCCATTCACAGGCTACTGAAAGCACACAACAAGGTTATGATGGGACAATTATTAGAATATCTTTGTTAGCTCAAGTATTCAAATTAGTTTACAAGTATCGCTATAACATTCATGAATTATAATCTGTTTCGTCCATATTCTCTCCAGTTTTCTTGGACTTTGAAACATATTAAACAACGTAATTATTGTTGTGTAGTGATATAATAGTGATATACTATATGATATGATTAGTGAAATGCTTTATTATACACATTATGACCCTACACAATAGACATCAACACAGTATTTGTAGATAACATGGTTGCTCATCTATTACTACCAACGTGATCAGACTAATGAGTCTGTTTCAGAGATCATCGACTTAGATGTTTAGCAGGATCTTCATTGATTTCTATTTACTGTTTCCATGCTACCAGAACGCTATAAGCTGTAGAGTACTTTCAGTCCGTGCTCTTGATTCATCGAGTATATGTGTTCTGTGTTTATGTACAAAGGCCCACAGGCACCTCTTTTAGAAAGCACTTAATCCCAAACGCTAGTGGTCTGTAAACAGCTCTTGGATTAAATCCCACCAGTGTATTAATGCGTGGTCATGGGAGTAATGCTAATTATTATTTAACAATAATACCTCTTTGTACACGTAATTGACTTTCATCCCAATAAAACTGACTTGGGTATTCATTTATAATTAACGTGTTAACTTATTGCCTACATTAGAAAACAATTGTAATATATGTGCTGTAGTTTCTGTTTCTAACCCCAACATTACCATATATTCGCAGACACTTCATGTCCGCCTGGTAGGTTTGGTCGAGTATGTGAATTGAAATGCAACTGTGCAGACAAAGATGAGCTGTGTTTTGCTAATACTGGCGCATGTACTTCCGGCTGTGCTGCTGGTTACATTGGTGAAGGATGCCAGCAGAGAAGTTAGTACAATTAATTGTTGATCATATTATTGTCTGGGTTAATTCTCAAGATGAACACCAAATATGCCAAACAATAATAAATCAGTATTCCTAACTGAAGTATCCACAATAACATTTGAATTATCTAGGGCTGTTTATTATCACCATTGTCACTCATGCTCAAATATATATATATATTGCTACAACAATTACTAGTTCAGAGCTCACAAACTCATTATTAAAAAAAGCTGTTGAAAAAAACTTAATTCTTACAATTTAACACCAATCAATACCCATACTCCACAAATCCATATTTCTACAACTCCCCTCCCCCCCCAAAAAAAAAAAATCAAGAACATACTGCATATGCATTTACTATCTCTTATTGCCTTAGTTCTTCTTAAACACAAACATAAATAAAAAAAAAAACTTACTTGAACGCTGTAATAATAACCGGATGCTCAATGCCAAAGGGATTAAATATATATTAAAGCGACAATGCCCCACACCTTCTAGAGGACCACCAACAGCTGATCAATATAATATTGATTTTATTTGGAAAGAAAACTGCAATCGAGCTTTCCTAGATTTCTTCATCATAGACACGGACATCCTAACATTAAGATATCCATAAAAAGAAAACTTAGTTCAAGTCTTTCCCACTAAACACCAGAACATATCGTACACGCACGATAACCTGTCATATAGAAACTCATGTCATAATTCATTGTCGGTGTGAGTTGATGCCTAGGAGAGCCTCAGTAATTGTCCTAAAATATCATTGACTCCAAAAAGAGATTATTTTATTTCCTCACCTTTTAATGAGTGCATCATCTCTAAAGTATCCCCCGCCCCCCCCCCCCCCCCCCCAAAAAAAAAAATTGTTTTTGTTACTGACTCTAACAATAGCCTACAAGACGCTGTCAAACTGCGTTTGTTGAGTCATTAACGAAGCCGTCCAGAGATTGAGAGTAACCTGAGTATATCGAGTTTGTTGATGAGATCGTTCATTGTCAGAAACTTCCTGTCACAGATAGATTTTAAAGGTGATGAAAATATGGTGAGATCAACGTGCCCATATGTTCTGACAGCGTCAATAATTAATGAGTGTCTCATGATCACGGTCACTGCTGGTGAACGAACCATTGGAAGAAAAAACTGCGGAAAGAAATGGTCGTCGAAAGATAAAATCAGTTTGAATGGCCGTTTCTATAATAGCAGATGACGTTTTTACGTTCACTATGTGGGGACGTTTTCTTTCCCATAATAATTCAGAGGTTAGATATGTTTTTTTTTCTGGGTGAACTTTCATAGGATAAAGACACATATGCTTTCACAAAATCTGTTTTGTTAGAAAATTAAAACAATATATTTTAAAATGAACCTTATTTATTAGGTTTGATATTCAGTTATGTTGTCGATTTGCGCTTCCGGTGTGTCACAAGACGATGGTTTTGTTTTCACCAATTCGTTGGCAAGAAAGTGTAATTACATTGATTCATTCTTCAAAATGAAGAAATAAATAAAGCTCACGGAGTATTCACGTGCCGTAGAGCTGATTGACTGGCGTTGGCCAGACTAAAACGTGGAAATGGGTTCTAGACCGTGCGACTGAGTGCACATGAGTCAAGACCATCCACAACATCGATTTTTAGCGACCAAGTAAACAAACAATGACCACAAGACATTTTCAGATGAAGCCTAAACGACAACATCGGAGAAGGAAATCAAGGAAAAGAAAGTGTGATGTAATATATAAGCGGTCGAAGTGAGAGTTGTTGTTGCATGCCTTTCGAGCCGTAACCGGCCCATAGGGCGTAGACCAAGATACACCTTCTCCTATATGAATTTTTGTTCTAGCAGTTTTCTTTTAAAGATATTTTATCAAATCTCGCCATCTGTCTCTGTTCTGTGCAAGCAGTTCTATCTCATTGAGGGAGCCGATTCCTGCTGCTCTTGCCTCTCTCATCAATGTTCTTCTCAGTGTCTCTCTGGGTCTTCCTCTTTTTCTTTTACCTGTTGTTTCCCATATGAGGGCTTGCTTTGCTATTCGATTATTATCTCTTCTCATCACATGTCCAACGTATGACCATCGTCTTTTCTTTATTACTGAAGATATTAGTGGTTGATTGGCGATTTCTCTAATTTCCTCGTTTGTTTTGAATTCGTTCCATTCTATACCAAGTATTTTCCTTAGACATTTATTTTCGAATGCGTTCAACTTTGTTTCTATATCTCTTGTTGTTTTCCAGCTTTCACACGCATACGTAAGGGTTGATAGTACATTTGATTTGAATAGCCTAAGTTTTGTGTTTGTGCTAATGATTTTTTATTTCCACAACTTTTCAAGGCTTCTGAAAGACATTGCTGCTTTAGCCAGTCTGATTCTAATTTCTTTGCTCGTATCCCCTTCTCGATCAATGTGACTTCCAAGATAGATAAAGTGATCGATCTCTTCTACTGGTTTGTTTTCCATGTATATTTTGTCACTTGTTGGAATTAAACTTTTCATGACTTTAGTTTTTTCATGATTGACCTCAAGCCCAATTTTGCTGGCTAATGCCTCATGTAGTCATATGTCTCATGTAGTCATAGGTCTCATATAGTCATAGGTCTCATGTAGTCATATGTCTCATGTAGTCATAGGCCTCATATTGTCATAAGTCTCATGTAGTCATATGTCTCATGTAGTCATAGGCCTCATGTTGTCATAAGTCTCATGTAGTCATATGTCTCATGTTGTCATAAGTCTCATGTAGTCAATGGTATCTGTGACTCGCCTATTGTTGCTATTGTTCTCGTCAGCTGAAGACAAGCAAGCTGAACACATTCCAGGAGACATGTGCTGCTGTTATAGATATAGAGGATGCATTCAACATATTACCATTTGAATACATCAAGCATATGTTCCTTAAACGGGCCATGCACACCTTCATCATTTGATGGGTGGCTGTTGCACTGTTTCAGAAGAAGGTGAAACTCAGATCAGTGAAGTTGGTCATCCGAAGCAACATCCATATGTCCCGTGTTGCCACAAGGCTCAACATTGTCACCAGTTCTATTAAACGTATACACAATAACAGTCACAGAACAACAGCTGGATGGGATGGGAAGGACTATGACTTTTGCTGATGACATTCTAGTATATCGACTGGGAAGAGATAGAAGTGAATTCTCCCTCACAATGCAAAACGAACTCGATCGCATATTTTCCTGGTGAGGAGTATCAGGTGCATTGGTTAAATCTAATAAAGCATCAGTTGCATGGTTCTCCCTTAACAATCATATCGTTAATACGGAATCACCGGTAGTACGAATGGGAGCTGATCAGATGACCAGGCACAGGGTGATGACATACCTCGGAGTTAAGTTTGATCGCAGCCTGTGTTTTCATGACCACGTCCACCATGTGATAACAAAATCCTGCAAAGGATTAGCCGCCTTGAAGATCATGGCAGGTGCCAACATCGAGCAGAAGCTACTTATCCTTCTTTTCCAGGGACTAATCCTCGCACCAATCGAGTATGTCCTGGCAGTCCTTACAATTAGTAAGAGGCAAAATGACAGGCTGCAGAAAATACAAAATGAATCTATGGGGTGTACGAGGGACACTCCCTGTGTAGCAATGAGGTATCTTTGTTTTCCAACCATATATGACATGATCATGATCTGGAGGGCACAAGCATACTTGAAGATAAGTGCAGATAAAGAGCATCCGTAGTATCATGATCTGAAGGACAAGAACATGCCTGAAGATTAGTGCAGATAAAGAGCATACATTGTATCATGGTATTTTATGGCACGAGTATACCTGAAGATAAGTGCGGATAAAGAGCATCCATTGTATCATGATCTGGAGAGCACGAGCATACATGAAGATTAGTGAAGATAAAGTGCACCCATTTTATCATGTTCTGGAGGCACGAGCATACCCGAAGAGAAGTGTAGATAAAGAGCATCCATTGTATCATTATCTGGAGTGCACGAGCATACCTGCAGATAAGTGCAAATAAAGAGTACCCATTGTACCACAAGCTCAACACAAGGAAAAGAGTCAGACTGAAAAGACGCAAGTCAGTGGTGGGCCGAGCAGAAGATGTCATCAAACAGGTCTATGGGCTTACATCAATGCTGGCCTGGAGTAAATACAGGTACCTATGTCATTCAGATGACATTCTCGTGTATTGTCACACTCGACAGGAAATGTAGGTAACATAACTCATACGTCATAAATGCAAAGGCCAACCGTCTAGGAAAACACCAATGACAAAGATGCATTCATCTATACAGACGGATCAATAACAGGACACAAAAGGAGTACATTGTCATTTATAGCACGCTCGGCAGACAGATTATTCAAGAGGACATTGTTGCATACGTTTTGACCACAAGTAGTATGACACTGGAGGAGATTGCAGTCACCAGGGATTTCATATGGTTAGAGTTACAAGGCTACACCCACGTTTGCATAGTGAATGATTCGATGAGCATTATACAAAAAGGGGAGGCGGGCTCTGTACTCATGCAATGGGTAAAGTGATTGCAGAAGACACAAAAATACAGAAGGTCACGTGTGTCTACGTCCCTGGACATGCGGGAGTACGAGGGAAATTTAAGAGCGGACAGGTTGGATATATGTGCTGTCGTTAAAGACGGTCAACAATGGATCGGGTCTACATCACCAATGTCCTCCGGGAAGTGGAAAGGAAACAGGAGTTCTACAACCATTCGAATCCACGTCATTCATTTGCATAAAAGAGATGGGAGTTAAGATGGGCACAGCCAGAAACGAGAAACTTAGTATGCGTTTAAGAAGACTTACCAACCAACACAGAAATGGAGTCGTCAATCGCTGGACACTTCCAGACTTGCTGAGGAGGGGATCTGAGCACCTATGGACATGTTCGGAAAACAATGATGATGACCCGATGATGGCAAGCATGGCTCAAGCAGTTCCTAAACTCATGTTGGACTTTTGCGATGTCCACATCATGACCTTTCAAGTTAAAACTCTCTCCCCTGAAGTATTACTTCCATGAAGACACAAGAACAGTGGAGTGAACCTCCGGCAGTTCTGCTAATGTAATAATGTGTTGGTCAAAGAAGAATTTAAAAACTTCACCCTATTTTGAACTAAGTGCATCCTTTTCTTCTTTCCTCTTCGCCATTTTCTGACGTCATTTACTGGGTAAAGAAAGAAACTTCGTCAAGCAAAGTATCTTCATTCAAGTCAAGGTCATCTAAATTTAAATATTTTTTTTAAATGAGCAGTTTCTTCACTTTTCTTCCTTTCCGAAGGCGATCTCTATAGAGATAGTTCATAGCTTTGTTATCTTGTGAATAAAATATATAACGGACAGACACTATAAATACAAACTGGTGTAGTCATAAAAACATGACGAATTTAATAGTCATGGAGTGTTATTGTTGAATGAAAATCATACTCATAATGAAACATGAAAAATCGAGGGACAAATTGTGACATCAAGGACAGCACGGGAACACGTGTTTTTTTTCCCAGGACAAGAAGCTAAATTCTAGGACTTGTCCCTCAATCCGGGTACATCTGGTTACCTTCCCGTAGTAAAAAAGTAAAGTACCCCCGTCACGCCAAGTGGCGTATAGGGAAATATGGTGTTAGTGACCCTATATTTTACAGACCTTCAGCACATGATTTTTGGGGTAATGTGGTCGGTATTACGCCCGTGCTGCTTTACTTTCCCAGAAAAAAATCAGGTACCCATTTATGGCTGGTGAACCCGGAAGCCGTCGGTTGGGATTGAACCCTACCCCTTGTCCGTGGTAGTCCAGTTCACTAACCACTGAGCTATCGCGGATCCCTTACCTTACCGTAGACAGCGTTTTTCTCGACCAAAATTGTCGCTGTGCTCACCAAGGTAGTTCTTCTGGTGACATCATCAGGCTTTATTTGTGCTGAAGCTGGGTCTGATAATGAGGTCAAGGTCATCACCACTGTTATTCAAAGGATGAAAAGCCCGAGGTTGAAGCTCGTGCAAGAAAAATACTGGCTGTTTGACGCACTTTGTCTTCGGCGGTGTTAAAATCATTCTCGCAAAAACAGAGAGTGCTAGTACTGTGATAGTGACCTCAGGGACCATTATTTAAACACTTAGTTTATGACGTTGATGCTCTCCTTTTGTAGAAGACGAGAGGTGGTTGCCTCAGATAATGTTGTGGAGACAAGAACTACATCCACGGAACAAAGTTCAACATCCGTGACCAGGTCATCCTCATCCAGCGGAAGGAAACAAATAACTCACAACAATCACAGGAACGATCGGTGTGCTTAACTTTTGTCTGCCGTTGAAATGAGGGGGGGGGGCAGACTTTATATATAAATGACATATCTGCAGTGACGATAACTCTTAAAACAAATAGAAAGAAAATAAAGACATTTGATTTGTAATAAAACTGACATTTTTTTTAAACTGTTAATTGTTAAAATTAAATACCCACTAGAAGATCATTGGGGACTGAGGTCTCAAGATATCGACAGCTCGGGACCTCCATCTGTTTTAATCTGGAACTGAATAGTAAACATAAATAACCTACTTGGAACCAAGTCTAACACGAGTCTAATAATATGTGCTATTTTAGTATGTGCGAAGGAATGGTTTGGCTCACGCTGTCAGTTCAAGTGTCACTGCAGGGACGGCACTTGCGATGTCCTCAATGGAGAATGTATTGGAGGGTCTAAGTGTCAGAGAGGATGGTTTGGACCAGGTTGTCAATATGGTAAGTTCCCACAATGTTTTACTAAAAATAACTATTTGATCCCAACACAAACACACACGTCTAAGAAATATTTAACAATATTATATGTACCTGTCTGCAATGAATATGATACCAGAAACAACACTTTATTGCATTTTAATAAAGAAATATCTTTGTTACGCACCATTATCGTCGTATAGTATACCGGCTGACGTAAGCAGTATGTTCACCCACAATATTCTGCCCTCAGCTCATCGTATCGGTTCTGTTGTTAATAATGTACCGTGCTACGACACAAAGCTATCTGATATATTTTTATTTGTCGTCAGCGATCCGATCTCTCTTTCCCTTTATTTTTGCTAGTTGCAATGAAGTATTCCAACTTTACTATTCTCATGAGGTGACTGAAAAATGTCGATTGTTTCTATCTGACGGTTGATGAGCTTATTGTTGTAGGCTCGTTGAGCATTTCTTCGTTGATCTTTTTGACTTTCAAGGGAATCCTCACATTTCTTGTGAAAAATCCCATTTCTGTGGCCTCTAATCTTCTTTTTCTTGTGTTTGTCTATCGTTCATGATATTTGTCTCCAATAGGAGAATATAGAAGAATAGATCTTATAGCCCAAAGACACATAGAAAGTGAGCGTTGATGTCAAAGAGTGGGATGTTATTTACAGTAAATAGAATTTGTAGAAATATGCATTGTTTGATACCGTGAAATGTTTTCTAGAAATGATCCCATGAGTTATTCCACAAAATGTTTGGGCATTCTAAATTTGACATTTCTAGAATATGCAATTCAACGTTATTTCATTTGACTTGTTGCACAGTTTTAGCGACAATGTGGCTAAGAAACACTTGAATGATAATTATTGAGGTTAAATGAATCCCTATGAATTTTCAGTTTATTCTAAAAGTTCCATTGGCCGTGCACCTTGAGATGAGTTGATACGACCTGGCGTACTCTAACTCTGATCTGTACATATTAGACGATACGATCTATACTGAAATGGTTACCAGATTAGAATGATAAACACCAGGAACATATGTGGCCTGGCTCACCTAGACATTACTGCTTGTCTGATTCTTGGTGACTGGACTCCAGTCAATACATTGAGCTGACCTTTACTTGGCTTGGCTTTCTTAGACTTAACCCTTAGTAGACGCCAGACTAAAACGCATTGTAGCACTGTTAGGAAACATATTTATTTTTAGCACAATTATTTACTGTGAACAGTTTCAAGAAATGTAGCAATTAATCTGCTGTGTTGTCATTGTTTAGTCAAGTAGCATATATTAACATTTTCAGGAAAAGAGGCTCTATTAATTCACATTTACATTGATCTGTATTAGAAAAAACACATTTAAAACATGTGCTATAACATGTATGCAAATAACAAACACACACACAATGTTATCTAAATTTCCACTAAAATATTTATAATCAACAGTAACATCAAAATCTACTTACTTATCATAGTATGTCATAATACACACAGTGTTATATACATATAAATAATTTTAAAGAACAAATCGCAGATAACATATGTATTACCATTAACAATGATAGTGTGTTAAAATTTAAAAAAAAATTAATTTAGAAATCTGTTTCATCTACCGCTATAAGTAAACAAATCCTCCAATCATCAAATCCACTTTCATTTTAAAATTATCCCCCGCAGACAAGAGAATCTATATGAATTCATCAATTGAAAGCACAAATAACATATCAAAATATTTTTTTTTTAAATCTTAAGCTACTGGAATTGGTAAATAAACTATATACAATGTGCACAGATTGCCACAAAACGATCAGACGTCGGCAAGAACATTATTACAGAATAATGCACCATACTTTCTAGGATTACAATCAAATATGGCCATCAAGTGAATTTTAAAATATGGATTCGTTTAATTCTAAGAACGGCAATTGTTAATGAAACAAACACACCGGCCACTGCGAGTGGGCTATTATTGTATAGGTACCTGACCACCGGTCATAACCAGTGGCTGATTGTCTACTAAGGGTTTAATTTATACAAACATAGATCTACAAGACCATACAATATGAATGTCAAATAAGGAAGAAATTGATGGTGGTATAAACAATGTAGAGCCAGCCTGACCTTTGTGACCATTCAAGGTTACTTATGTTTCATTAGAAACGTCTAAATAAATATAATTGTAATTAATATTAATAAATCAAATAAATAATAATAGTTCATGAAACAACAAACCACTGCCTTGCATGAATCACACTGTTCTTTGCATGAGTCACAATGTCCCGTGCATGAGCCACATTGTTCCCTTGGCCTAATCACGTAGACGTCATTTCTTTAAGCACATCGAAGAATTTGTCAATTTTAATGAACCACAGCACGTCCCTAAAATAAAGAACTCTAACTTGATCGCTTGACGCTTGCCTGACAAATTTAGTCTGACGTCAGGGGCTGGTTTCAACAGTGGGAGAAGTCTGTCGAGTTCATTTGGACAGCTACAGCCCGCTTGAAGCTGGACAGCACTTCTCGTCACGGCCTGCTTTCCCCATTGGTATGGGGATTAGCGAAAACCCGAAAAGCAGACTCTTACCATCCACACCTACCACACACGCGAAAACAACAACCAAGAAACTTAACCTATAATTGGGTTGCTGGACCGTCCACACTATGCAAGGTGGCCTATCTGACTATTTGCACGACATAATCGACGCCAAATAAACAACCATAATCAAAACTCATGGATGACAGAATCAAGATCATACCTGAATACGAGCATACCTGAAAATAATTGAAAATAAAGAGCATCCATTGCACCACAAGTTCAACACAGGGATAGGTGCCAGGCTAAAAAAGAGGCAAATCATAGGTAGGCCGAGCAGAATATGTCATCAAACAGGTCTGTGGGCTTACCAATATAGACGCTGACGAGAAGTGGATACCGGTGCCTACGTCATTTAGAGGTGCATTCTCGTGTATTATCACACTCGACAGGAAATATAGGAAACAGAACTCAGTCGTTGTCAATGCGGAAGTCAAGGGTCTCATCTGCGATAACACCGATGAGAAAGATGCAGTCATCTATACAGACTGATCTGTAATTAGTCATCAAAGATTTGCATGGGCATTTACAGCACGCTCGGCAGGCAGAATAGTCAAGGAAGACATTGGTGAATACGTTATGACTACGAGAAGCATGCCAATGGGGGCGATGGCAGTGACCAGGGCATTTATCTGGTTAGAGTCACACGACTACATCCACGCCTGTATACTGAGTGATCGATAAGTATGATAAAAAACATTTAGGCTGGAAGTCATTGCAGAAGTAAAAAATACGTCAGATCACCGTTGTCTATGTCCCAGGACATGCGGCATTACTGGGAAGTGAAAGAGAGGACAGGTTGGCTATCTGCGCTATTGTTGAGGACGGTCAACCAACGGATCGTGCGGAAATCATCAATGCCTTCCCAGATGTGGAAAGAGTACACGACTTCAAACATTCACAAATTCACTTCACTCATTCGGATGAAAGAAATGGGAGTTAAGATGGGCAAAGCCAGAAACGAGAAAGTTAGTGGGCGTGTAAGAAGACTTATCAACCAACACAGAACTGGATTCGTCTGTCGATGGACACTGTCTGAGCACCTATGGACATGTTAGCAGTGCAATGATGATGACTCACACATTATTCAAAAATGAATGAAAAGACGGCAGGTGGATATAGCCGTCTTTAAGATACGTGTTTGGCAGGCTCAAGTATGCTGGACAAGGTGGACCATGTGTTCTATTTCCAAAGAAAGAGCAGAGACGATATCAGAGATACGGTGTGGGATTTGCTGTAAACAATTTATAATATGTTACATTTGGCCAGAATGCATCAGAGCTGATAATAACACATCGACGTAATACAATAGCAGAACCAGTTTTCCTCATAAACGTATATGCTCTGACCTTGTGATCTTCATCTGAAACCAAAGATAATTTCTACGAAAATTTGATGCAAGTCATATAACGTGTACCAGGATAAGACCACTTTGTTCTACTTGGGATTTAAATGCTAGAATTGGCGCAGACACATTTTGTGACCAACTTGTCTCAGTCGCTTTAGAGTAAGTAAATGTAATGAAAACGGCCAACGACTTCTAGAAGTTTACGTCTACCACACAAGGAGTATGTGATAAATACTTTTGTTTCGAACTTAGAGAACAGAAAAAACCTCACTTCCTCGCCTTTATCAACCTAACACAAACGTTGGACCTAGTCAGCAGGGCGGGGATTTTCAAAAT
The DNA here is from genome assembly GCA_032433765.1 of Megaustenia siamemsis. Classification (NCBI taxonomy): domain Eukaryota; kingdom Metazoa; phylum Mollusca; class Gastropoda; order Stylommatophora; family Ariophantidae; genus Megaustenia; species Megaustenia siamemsis. The sequence goes on along the minus strand of JAVIAB010000041.1, from coordinate 10,080,978 downwards.
AACAACTAACATAGAATGTCTACAAACTCTGCTGATGCTAGTCACATTGTTTCATGAGAATATGAAGGGGACCATTCAATATGACGGCAGCACATCACAACCCATCAACATACACAGTGGTGTTAATCATAAACTAGTATTTACTCCGACCCTATTTGAAATCTTGTTCGCAGTTCTATTAAAGCATGCATTCTCAATTGCAAGTCATACCAGATTTGTCGGTCGGGTTTTCTATATCGCAAGACTAAAAGCAAGGTCCAAAATCGGACATATCTCTATTAAAGACTTGTTATTTGCTGACGACGTTGCACTTGTCAAGCAAAGTGAGGAAAAACTCCAAAGTAAGATGCATCGCTTTTCGCTTGTCTGCAGAGACTTCGGCCTAACAAAAAGTTTACAGAAAACTAATATACTCGGTCAGGATGTCGAAGCGAAACCATCAATCTTTATCGACAACTTTCTAACGTCGTGCAGCAGTATAGCTACCTGGGATCCATCATCAACGACAAGCTATGTCTAGATGCAGAAATTGACTCACTCATTGGTATAGTTGCTTTCACCGTCGTCCGTCATTCTAGGTGTGTCTGGCAAAACAGCAAAACTGACAATTACAACAAAGGTCGCAGTTTACAATGCCTGCATTATCAGTATTCTCATGGCAGCGAACCATAGAGAACATATGCAAAGCAGGAGAGAAGGATAAATGATTTCCATCAGCGACGCCTGCGCCGTATTCTTGGTATCACCTGGAAGGGCAAAGTGACAAACGTGGAAGTCATCAATTGTACACGTCTCCAGAACATTACACGCTGCTCAAACAACGTAGGTTACGCTTGTTTGGCCACGTAAACAGTGTGAAAGATGGCCGCATACCAAGGGGTATAATCTAATGACAGCTGGTAGATGGCAAATGAACTAGCGGCGCCCAAAACTTTGATTTGTAGACGTGTGTAAACGTGACATGAAGTCTCATAAACCCTGCAGTCTGTGAAGGAATAGCTGCAGAACGCAAAATCCGGAAACACACTATGAGGCTTCCAACTCAAACAAGAAGCAGATAGATTAATAAATAAATAGAATACACTGTGAAAGAGAAAAAACAACAAAACAGGGCGTATCCATGATCAACTATGATTGAGGGAGGTTAACAATAGCTGGTCTATCACTTTTTTTAAAAATCCTAGTTCATTTTGTATTTCTTTACAATCTGATATCTTCCCGATGACTGTCCGCAAACGTATATTGACACATCGATGTCTGGAGCTGAAACTCAACACAATTTCAGCCCCCCCCCCCCCCCGTGTAGTATATACACACAATTCCTAGTTCATAACTTTCTCACGATCAACGTTCAACATAAACATCTCGCCTGACTGTCTTAATCTACTTCTGGAGAGTCCATCTACTATTTGTTTCAATCAGTGCTTTGACCTACGGTCTGTTTCTTGTTTCTACTTGTGTAAATTGTTCACTTAGGTTGTAATCTATGATACAAATTATATATATAGGTATTCGTTACATTTTCTATCTAAATCTGCGACATGTGGTGGATGACCCTGTCTTTGAGTTGTCGTTTTTCACTAGAATTCCTAGATATTTAAATTCCTTAACTTGTTTTAATTGCATACGACTATCGTTATCTTGATGTTTTGTTTCTCTTTGACGATATCCATGACTTCTTGCTGTTCAATCTAGTTAAGTATTTATTTTAGGTTTCCTGTTATTTGATTACTATCAAATTAAAATTCGTTAATATCCTTTGTCTTCGATGGCTTGGCTAACTTACACATAGTCCATGTGGTTAATAAACAGTAGGGGAGATAGAGTACGTAGCCCTGTTTTACTCCAGTTCTAATGTCCAAGTTATCACTGAGCAGCCTCTGTTGATGTTGGGACGTTCACACATAGGGTTGGTTAAATGCTGGCTATCTCCGTATGTTGATAGTATCCCCCATAGTCTTTTTTCTTTCTTTTTTAAGCCAATAATGTAAACAAGCAATGCTTTTCTTCTGGCTGTTCCCAACGGTAGGCAGCGCTGACACATTTTGTATATTAAAACTCCAATTTATTGACAATAACACATATATTATTACTGCTGTCATCCCTTGCCCATCTGTGCGATGTGTCATAAGTGTGGAACTACTGCCTCAGCGTGTCAGTGACCACCTGCCTTAAAATGTTTAAAATAACGTACTCCAACGTATTCCCTTCTCGATCTAACACACATCCACGAACTAACGTTGTTAAACTACTTTCATTTTCAATATATTTATTATTTATCAGGCACCCGAAAACAGGAAGCAGTGCTTGTTTCCAATATATTCCAAGATAATTGTGTCAGTTATGTAACAGCTGACAGTTTATGTTAAGGTTTCTTGTGAATTGAGTTAATATAAGTATAATTTTTGTAATTTTTGTACAAAATGAGTAAAACAAGAAGTTACTGTATATTATTGAGTAGCAATAGGAAGTCTATAGAAGCAGGCAATTTGTAGTCCACTCATGAGTTTGTAAAACAGAAAACTGCAAAAGAAAATACGCATAGGGAAGAGGATCACGAAACCAAGACAGAAGATCCATGTGCTCAAAAGAAATCAGTTCCTGGTAAAGATTGGCCCGATGGTTCGACACCTTTGCAGACAAATTATTTTTTGCAAGAGAAACGTTGGGATGTATGTCAATAATATATTGATGGGTTGTAAAGCATGTCTTAATGTTGGAAGTCTGGGAGTCAATAAACAGATGGGAATGAACATATTTGTGAAATTGGCAAATTGTAGAGTATGTCTTTTTGGGAGAATCCCGGACACAATAGATAATGTCTTTAAGAAAATGTTTAACGACCATAAAGAGCTTGCAGTGAACAAAGCTTGTCAAAAAATTAAAATCTGAAGCTAAGAACGAAACATTAGAAACTGTTTTCCTAAAAACATTGTCTCATAGCAAAGATATTACAGGTAACATGTTTTGAAATGCGTACACAGTGTTGAATAAAAATTAATCATTCAACATAAACATTGACATAAATAAGTAAAATGAGTATATTTAATTCTTTCTAACGTGTCTAAGACTATAAGACCGAATGGCAAACTAACATAAGGTAGATTTCAATAGTAGTTTTTGCTTATGTACACACACACACATATATATATATATAGAAATAGATATAGATATATAGATATATATATATATTTATAATATTAAGAAAAATAATAACACCCGAGGAGTCAATGCACATTGTGTTTTGTTTTGTTGCGTGTTCATTACTTAGACAAACGTGTTCAAACGGGTCACTATTTAGGGGCATTTTGTTAAACTAAATGATAAAACAATGTAAATAAAGCTATTTTAAAATGAAAACAAATGAAACATGCATTCTCTAGTAGCTTCAGAATTATATTATTAGTTACATTTTATTCCATTTAGCCACAAGAACACTTTCAAATAAAAATACATCAGGACACATTCACATATATCACACACATCATGTTAAAATGTTATTGTTTCAATTGTACAGTGGACATAGCCAATAGTGACAAACTTATTAAAGTAGACAGGGCGCTGGAAACCATAACTGATGGCGATGAAAGCACGTGTCTTGGACGCTACGACTTTTACGTAGCTGTGACCTGGTCGGTTCCATATCTTACTACATGGCTTCGTATACATGTCAAGGATCCTGGTAAGTGTACACACATTAGGAAGAATACAATTGAAATATATGGTACTAAAATGTACACCACAACGGTATAGCTTGTACAATAATGTACTAATTGATATAATATACAATATATTTGCAGTAGCTACTCACAGTCTTTTGTAGTCATCCAACAATATACTATATAATATAGAAACAAGCATTAAAGTGATCTCCCCTTGGTTCCCTTCACATGAAAGTTACAGTGGTTCTGAAATACTTAAAACGATCGTAATGAGAGATCCTAATGTTCGACACTTTTACGGAATAAACCTATTTTTGCAACAGAAACGAGTGGATTTATGACAAGAATATAATGTTGGGTTGTAAAGCATACCTTGATGTTGGAAGTCTGGCAGCCGTTATTAAACAGATGGGAATAAACATGTTTGTGGAGTGGGCAGATTGTAGAGTATGTCTTTTTGGGAGAATCCCGGACACAACTGCTAATGTGTTTAACAAAACAAGATGTGTGACCATATGGAGGGGACAACACACAAAGCAAGCCAAAACATTTAATTTGAAGCTATAAAGGAAACATTAGAAACTGTTTTCCTAAATACGTTCTCTCGTAGAAAAGATGTTACAGGAAACGTGTAAGGAACTGGTTACAAAGTTGTGAAGAAAAATCATTACATAAATGTGCAGGAAGATAATGGTCTAGAGATGTGATTCATTCTGCATTCTATAAATGTCTTCATTAATATTGTGATCATTTTGCAAATGAAAGAAGAAAACACATTAAACGATAAGATTGTGAACTCCAAAAACAAAATATCGTTACCTGTTGATGAATCGACCGCTGTGAGCGACAAATCGACATTGATTATTATTGTTTGCGTAGTCCTTCCTGCACTTTTGGCTCCAGAGATTCTTTCCCTTTATTATCATTGGATGAAACTGGTAGAGGAATTCTAAACTCTTTAATTTGTCATCTTTTGGTGTTTAGGATTTTCTGAAGATTACTGAAAGGATTAGTTATTGTCTGTAACGTCCGCTGGTCTAGTTGTGTAATGAGGCTAAGAAAGCTTTTCTAGTGTTATTTTCTGGCATTGTGCAAGCCATCTACTTAAACTGTCTATTAGTGACTCAGTGAACAATGTGGCTGGTGTAACTCACTTTAAGAGTTTCATGGACAACCTTTATTTGATGTATCATGATTCACCTATGAATGCTAGGGACTTACATGAATGTGCAGCTACTCGAGAGCTTCAACTACTAAGAATAGGTAGACATTTTAACACTCGGTGATTGCATCTCGCACTGTGTGTGTGTGTGTATGTGTGTTTGTGTTGGATGACTTTGAAGCCCTCGTCTACCGCTCTCAGAAGACAAAAAGGTACTGCAGGAGAAGCAAGACAGATCATTGTCTTAATCGGCGCTTTTATAGTTCAATTACGTCATGCAAACTTGAAAATCCTGGTCAAAACTACAGTTTGTATCTTCAAAGTGAGATCTTGAGGTTCAAAGTGATTGAACTCCACACAAATGATAGGCACGGTCCTGCAATAATTTCTTCTGATTATTATAAAAGTTTGAACGAACCTACTTAAAGGAGATGATGATTTGCCTGAATGTGCCAAGATTTTAGATTCTAACTACTGGCCAGAAAATCATGGTATGACTCTGATATTTGCTGAAGCTGAGATTAGAAAGTTAGCTCCCAACTTCTGGTTAAATGAAAGGGAATCAGTTCCTGGTTTTCATGAATGTCTTCACGAATATAAATTCCCAGACATACCACTTCCTCTCAAGCACACTTTGAGCACATGACCAGTATCTCGCAGTGAAGGTGAAGGAAGTTTTCTCTCAGATGAACCTTATAGTAACGTTTGTACGTCATCTCAGCTTGTGCGAACAACTTCTGCACTGATGTTCATCAGGATAGTGGGTCTTCTTCTTGCCAAATTCATTGTTTGCTAATATTTCTATTCATGGCTACTACATGGTTGTCAGGTTGCAGGTGATTCCAAAAGAAGCATGATCTAGAAACGACGACGGTTTATCATAGGATATGTTGAAAGTGTGGAACTTGCTGTAAAATCTGCACGGTGAGTAAAGGTACCCTTTACCCACATAAAAAGCACTGTAATAATATATGGCATTTAAGTTTTAAACTTTAGTAATTATGTTGAGGAGTGGTCCTAAATCTTCATGCTTTTGATCCCAACGCAAGAAGCGGTTAAACACGACAAGGGTATATAAGAGGATATTTAAAGAATGTGAAGTAGGTATAATAGCATCTTCAGGATGAGTACCGGTATCTTTTTTCTGTTTGTCCCTTTTATTTATTTATATTTGAATCTTCAGCTGTTTATACACTCTTTTTGAACTATCAACAGCGCAACTAAGAAATTTTCTTTTCCTGTACAAGAATGAGAGTTGGTATCCGGCAGCTGCACAATTTAATGTAAGCAAGGGAGTGATCAATGGGAATCAAATGGATGTCTACTTTGACATGAAATACACAACTAAACAAATTTTGATAACTGGCAACGGTGTCTCGTCTTTGTGCTCACTTTACATCAGTGGAGGTAAATTCATCACAAAGCGCTATACTTTATCTAAAAGCTTCAGTTTACATCAGTGGAGGTAAGGTCATCACACAGCGCTATACTTTATCTAAAAGCTTCAGTTTACATCAGTGGAGGTAAGGTCATCACACAGCGCTATACTTTATCTAAAAGCTTCAGTTTACATCAGTGGAGGTAAGGTCATCACACAGCGCTATACTTTATCTAAAAGCTTCAGTTTACATCAGTGGAGGTAAGGTCATCACACAGCGCTATACTTTATCTAAAAGCTTCAGTTTAGCAAATAATCTTCGAATTGTTACAATATTTATTGGTGAAGATGCCGTTTTACCAGAAACTGATGAAACTATTTTTTTTTTAAATGAAGATTTACTTTTTTCATTTTTTGATTACTTTAATTTTAATCTGATAAATATAACAATATAACATAATTTGATAAATGTAAGATCCGTTATATAAGTATTTATTTATTCCCATATACGAGACGTGTACAAATGAAACCCGTGACGTTTTTACAAATATAGGTAAGGTGCATCAGCAGGTGTGACAGAACTAAATAAAGCACATGTTATAAAAGGAACATAGAATGATACAGTAATAGGGATGCATAAAGGCATGAGAAGCTCTCATTGCACTAGCAATCATATTAGGATACAAAGAAATAAAGCTAAATGCAAACAAATGAATGTTTAAATCCAATGTCAGATCTCCTGTTGTGTGGCTGTAAAACATGAAGACAACAACAGTGAAAATAACAAAGATATATATCTTTATTAATGGAAGCTTGCGCGGAGTAAAAGGATGGGAATGACAGAACTAAATCACTAAGGTAGAATTATGGGAAACTACCAGTCAAATCCTAGTGGACAGAAACATATGACACAGATCATACGCTGGATCTGACATCAGTGCGGATGCCTAATGCGAGTATTACACGATAAGCATTTTTTTAATCTCTAAGATAGAAGACCAAGAGGAAGACTAAAATATAACTGACACAAGTAGTACCCTACCTACAAGTAATCAACATTTGTTGGCCATGTAATGAGAAGAGATCAGTTGGAATATATTGTAACAACTGGGAAAATTGAGGGACGAAGAGATAGAGGGAAGCAAATAGAAAATATATCAGGCAGCTTAAGAAAATGGCTTGGCAGAAGGTCAACAACATAAATGATAAATAACTGTCGAGATCGAAAGTTGTAGAGAGACATGATCACCTATGCCAACAGGCACGGTAATTAATGATGATGACTGACCTACCAGGATTGTACAGGAAAAAATCGCAATAGGCATTAGAGATGCATCAAAATGTTTCGGTAGACGGCGTATGGCGTCTGAGAAAAGTGATTTTTGTTGCTCATTTTACCGTTTTGTGACCGGACAATCGGAGTCGAACTGTTGTCCATGTAGAGATTGTTTAAAGAGTCCAAACAAGTCACATCTTAGCCAAGCGGGATTGTAGGATGGGTGTTGCTGGACTTCCTACCGTTTCCTTTAATAACGTTCCCTGCACATTGTTCGCGACATGTGAGCAAGCATTGCCGTTCAATAGAATCCCACCACGCAAAAGTATGTCTGGTCTCTTGATGGCTGGATGCAGTTTGTCTAGTGTGTCTGTGTAGCGGGTGTCATTGATGGTAACAGCAGTTTCTTCACAAACTGATCAATCTTGTGTAGATTATCACACCCACGTGGTGTCAGCTTGCTGTGTTAGATGTGCCACCGTCTTTTCTGGCAAATATGTCCATTTGGAACAGTTGAATGGGTTTTCATTTGAACACCTTCGCGTATATATATACTGCCAGTTTTAACCAAGTATTCTAGCTTTCCTCTACTCATGATGTTCCAGAAAAATGTTGATTGTTTATTTCTAATTTTTTTAGTAGCTCCCTTTTTGTGTTGGCCTATTTGATAATATTCTCATTGGTCTTTTTTACTGTCCATGGAACTTTGAACATTCAATGGAGAAATCGCATCTATGTGGCCTCTAGTCATCTTTTTTATTTGTTTGTCCAAAATCCATGATTCGCTTTCAAATGTCAAAACTGACTTTATATAGCACCGATGAACTCTCTTTCTCACTTCTCTTGACATAGATTTGTAACATAAGACGTATTTCATTTTGTGAAATGCTATTTTGGCCTCAACTATTCTGCCTTTTCTTTCTGTATTGCATCTTCCATCTGATGTTATTATTGTGCACAAACATTTACGATGTTCACTTGTTTCAAAAAAAAGGAAGAAAAGAGTGGTATGGTAACAGCTTTACATGGTAATTAGCAAAACAATAGTCGACGTTAAATTGTCATTATCATCAGCTTTACAGCAGCTTCGCGTCTCTATGCATCTTGGTGTATCTTGATGCCTTCACTCCTGCACTTGTTCCACATTTGTCCTGTTTATTTTTATGCTGCATGGTGGTGATGATTGTTTCTTCGACATGACCATTACTTATGCTGTCTTACTATTCAAACTATATTTTAATGGTATTATTATATAAGAATACCACTTTAGTATCCGGTTTTTGTATTTCAAATATAGACACAATGTCATATTTTTATGCCTTTACCTTTTCTTTAGGCCGGAATGTAGCTCTGAAAGAAGTGACTAGACAGTCGTTCGATGCTTTAGGGAATTTAGGTTCATCTGCATCCGCTGTTGATGGTAACACCAATGGTGATTTTGAGAGAGGAATGTGCAGTCAAACTTATGGAGTTCTTCCCAACATGAAACTCAAATTCAAAAATGAGATGGCAGTAGTTGGATATTCTTTGTACAACGTAGACGAAATAAACGGTAAGTAGTTTTTTTTTTTTTTTTTTTTCATAAAGCGAGGAGTCCTTAGAATCAGTGTACGAGTTATATATTTGCTGATTCATTCTGTTCAGTGATTCATCTACATCAATTATGTTATTTTTGTTAAAATGTAACACGATCCAGGTCACAGAAGTCCTACAGGCAACTATGAAATGTGAATGGGCAAAGAAAGTAAACCCAAAATGGACTGAGGTTGAGAAATGTTTTTCTTCCTCCTTTTTTTTCAGAAACGTTGAACAAACACAGTTCCTCCACTTCGAGCGTCGTCCAATGTCCTTCTTCGGAATTGTGCCCAATATTTTGTCTTTGTAATTTATCTTCGTTTCTATTGACCTTTGTCAAGTTATCAATTTTGTTCATCTTTCTACTTCTTCTGTCAGGCTATCTTTTATCTGATTATCTTTCGTCTCATTTCTTCACGTTTTCCTATGCATGTCTCTCCTTGTACGTCTGCTTAATTCATCGAGCTATCGTTATTCCTAATTTCTTTCAACTTCCTTTGACAAGTTATTCCGAGTCTCTCTCTTTCTCTCTCATAATTCATTCAACACGTTATCTCTGGTCTCTTTCTTTTTCTGTTTTCTGCTTCATTCGACAAGGTGTTCTTGGTCTCTCTTTCCTATTTACTTCTGTAATTATCAATTTGTATCACTCAATTCGATTTACTTCTCAAGCTCACTGCATGGAAGTCTTATTAATGCTTCTGAATCACTTCTGAACACATGGCCTATCCACATCCAACTTCTCCCTATTATCACTGTTAACGTCTCCTCTTGGTTGCTCTTTTGAGAAGTTCTGCTTATTTTATTTATTCACAATATTATAAACAATTTACCTCAGGCAGTTTGTGTGAAATGATGACAGTCTCCATTTCTTCTGTCGTTCTCCCTCATTCAGTCCCATATAGAAACACCTAAAGTACACAACTCTCAGTTATCCGTTTCTAAGATGGCGGATCTACTCCACGTTCTCTCGATCGCTGCAAAAAGTGCATTCGATTTCTGATTAATTTCAGTTCTCCATCGCACTCCTACACTTTAAAGTCAAGATAATGATCTACTTATTACATCTGAGCTGATAAAACAATGTCGTACGCCGGCGTATTCCATTTTCAAGAAATCAAGTATTGTGAATGCGACCTTCCATCGTTCGTGCGTTCGCTTTCGTCAGCTTTGACTTCTGACGAAGTCCCACCCACTCAATTTTGTGGGACTGAATTTTGCGTGTAAAGTCTGTTTTATCCCATTACATGATGCCCCTCGCCATGCAGGCAGATTTACTTCGACTTCAGAGGTACTAATTTTTAGGGAATTAGTAAAACCCAGGTGTCCTCGCCAGGGTACGAACCCCGGCTGTTGCCGTGGTAAGCCAACCGCCTATCGATTGCGCTAACCGGACACCCGACCTTCCATCGACTAGGCTTGTTCGAGCGCTTTACGTCATATTGGTGCTGTTCATGACCGTTGTTGGATTTGCTTGACGCAAGTTATTTCCATGTTACTTATTAATGTGAAATGCTTCGTCAGCCGCAGTTTTATCTCTTTAGGGAATTTGCACCATGTTCTGTTCGTCGTAGGCTACATTCACTAGAGTAATCATGAATCTATAGGGCGCGTCATTGCGTTGCTTGCGCCATTGTTATGTGTAACATCATTAAACGCTATACATTTTTAAATAAATATGACGATCATCACTTTCCGGAGGACGTGAACTTCTGGTATATGGTGGATAGGCGGCAGGAATGTGCCATTGCAGGCTATGCATGAAAAGTGTTCCTTGGTGCAGTTTCCTCATATTTCAAGTCCAAGACTAGTTGGCCTCGTGGCAGGACGCCGGCCTCGGGACAGAGAGGTTGTGGGTTCAAATCTCGCTTCACCGGTTGTGATTTTTGTTTATGATTTCTCTCTGCGACAACCACCGCTGGTCTCAGCAGCGAGGCCCGGCTTGAATCGTCAGTTACTCATCGACGGAAAAAAACATGAGTAGCTCCGAGGTCGGAGTTATCTGCCTGTGCGGCGAGGGACCCCTGTGCACACGGCTGCAAGGGAAAAATGGATTAACACGCAAAATTCAGTCCCTAGTCTCTAGGGACTACGTCAGAGTTGAAAGCTGACGAACGCAACAACAACAACAATTTTTATCCTTAGTTTGACTTTCGTGTTGTACTGGATGGACCTCCAAACGTCGTTTAGATTGTGACAAAAATATCACAAACTGAAGAGAGGGAAATTCGTTCAAGATAACAAATATATTTTTAAAAAAAGTAAAGTACCCCCGTCACGCCAAGTGGTGTATATGGAAATATGGTGTTAGTGACCCTATATTTTACAGACCTTCAGCACATGATTTTTGGGGTAATGTGGTCAGTATTACGCCCGTGCTGCTTTACTTTCCCAGAAAAAAAATCAGGTACCCATTTAAGGCTGGGTGAACCCGGAAGCCGTCGGTTGGGATCGAACCCTACCCCTTGTCCGTGGTAGACCAGTTCACTAACCACTGAGCTATCGCAACAAATATATAACCTTATGGTAAAATTCAAAGTTGTAAGTTTCTCAGGAATTTCGTTGTCCACCATATATCCACTGCTTCTATATAAAAAAAAAACTATCTTTACGTCACATATTCATATTGCTGGTGTATGACGGGGTGCAACGATAGAACCAGAGAAATAAAGGCCGCTTGGTCAAAGCAGTCGCCACGACGTGTGAGACTCAGGATTTTTATTTCACGCCCGATAGAAAAAATCCTTTCTGTCTACCGCGGGCTTCGAACACGAACGTCGGCTTGTCAGCCAGCGGAACAGTGGTCTTAGCCGCACGGCCACGCGCTCCTCTAGCTCTTCTGAATAATAACACACTATTGCAACAGTTTAATACAATTGTAGATGATTGTGAAATGAGACAATCATAAAATGTCAAGCTGTGTTACTATTGCTGACATTTCATATCGGATATGTTTTAACTCATTAATTCACATGTCCTCATTCCCGAGTTCAAATATTGCCGTATCGCTACCACGATGATGTATATTGTCAAATGTATAATAACCAGCATAAAGAGCAAAGGTATCTGGTGCTGGTCTATGTTTGAAACACTTTTTGAGAGATTAAGAGAGTGATTTGTTACGCACTGCTCTTATTATTTCCTTTCTTCCTCCCTCTTTCCCGCCCTTATTTCCTTCATTCCTTCCTCCTTTCTTTTCTTCCTTCTTTCATACTTTCTTCCTTCTTTCCTTCCTTCCCTCCCTCCTTCCCTCTCTATTTTTCTTCCTTCCTTAATATGTTATACTTCTTTCATGTCTCTCTTCCACGTTCTTCCGTCATTGTCTCCTCTTTCTTTCTTCATAACTTCCTCCCTTTTTCTATCCCTCCCTCCCTCTTTTCCTCCCTCTCTGTTATCGTTAGTTTAGTTTTTTTCTCTTATTCCCTCTTGCAGTAACTAACTTCCTTCCTTCCTTCTTTCCATCACGCCTTCCTTCCTGTATTCTTTCTTTACTTTCTTCTTTTTTTTTTCTTATTTTATATCTTTGTTTTCTTGACTGTTTCTGTTTTTTTTACATAATATATAAATTGTTTTTTTCTTTTTTACATAGATGACCTATTCCCTTTACTTAAAGGAAATATTCTAAGACTTTTCGACAAAAACAAAAAAGAGCTGTTTAGACACAGAGATACTGAGCCAACTGCTCGTGATGTGTACAGGGTGCAACTAGATAGAATTGTTTCAGATGTATACTTGATTACTGTTGAAGCTAAGGAAATTGACCCTTCATCGCATCATAAATTTCTAACTCTTTGTGAACTTGAAGTATATGGAGGTATGTATTATGTATCGATAAACATTTCATTTTGTGACACATCACGGCTGGACTTATTTATTTCAGTTATAAATTGTACTCTCTTTATAGTTCTGTCTCCAAAGTGTACTCATGTTGCTTTTGTTCTGTTGTTAGAAGAGCGTGACGTCATTGACTGGATGTGATGAAAGATACTGACGTCATAGCTCTATTGGGTGGGACAGCGAGACAGCAGCAGTTCAAGTTTCCAGGAAAAAACAAGATGACAAAATGGATAAAGAAATGTACATTTGACGCAGGAAAACAAAATTACTATTGGGATAGCTAGCTCTTCTTCTACGTCATAAGACCGTGTCAATATGTACACAGAAACATCTTATATGAAGCATATTTATTCCCATTCTATGTTACCAGTGCCCAACATGGTTTATTTGAGAAAATGTGTACGACTGATCGACAGAAACAAAATTAGGAACGAGATTAAAATAGGGACACACAAATCAACAGTACAAAAGACTAAATACTATGCAGGGCTGCAATAAAAGCTTCAAAGAACATATAAAATAAACATTATTATATAATGTAAATATTATATATATATATATATATCGACACAGTAAACAGAGATGGTCTCTACAAGGTGTTAGAAGGCATAGGCTGCCCTCCTAAATTACTTAGGCTGATAATTTCCTTCCATGAAGACATGAATGGCAAAGTCCATTTTGATGGGAGTCCATCAGAGAATTTCAAAGTCAACAAAGGAGTGAAACAGGGATGTGTCCTCGCCCCCACCCTTTTTGGTATATTTTTTGCTGCCCTCCTAAATTACACCTTCGAAAACAGCTCAGGAGATATTTACATTCGCACTAGACCAGATGGCTCACTGTTCAACCTAGCACGACTAAGAGCAAAAACCAAAACAAATGTTGCCCTACTTAAAGAATTTTTATTTGCTGACGATGCAGCCCTAGTCGCTCATAGTGAGGCCACCCTACAGTCGCTGATCAACAACCTGGATAAAGCATGCGACCTTTTTTCACTGTCAATTAATGTTCAGAAGACAGTAATACTAAATCAAGGTGACTTCAAACCTATATCTATTACTCTAAAAGACTGCCCACTAGAATCAGTACAGAAATTTACATATCTTGGATCCACAGTTACGCAAACCATCTCTCTTGATGAAGAAATAAACTGTCGAATTGGTAAGGCAGCTACGACCTTCGGCAAACTCACAAAAAGGGCATGGAACAACACGAAACTAACTCAAAAGACTAAACTCTTAATATATCAAACTTGTGTGCTTAGCACACTACTATATGGATCCGAAACCTGGACAACATACTCAAACCAGGAAAAAAGACTAAATGTCTTCCACATGCGATGTCTCCGCAAAATAGTGCACATCAAATGGCAGGACAAAATAACCAACTTAACTGTCCTGCAACGTGCTAAGACCCTAACAATCATGTCGATGCTCAGAAGTCGAAGGCTAAGATGGCTGGGGCATGTCCAACGGATGGAAGAAAAACGCATTCCTAGGCAAATACTATATGGCGAGCTAAAACACGGAAAACGACAAATCGGCAGACCTAAACTACGATATAGAGATATCTGCAAATCATCTCTGAAAGACTTCTCCATCTGTGAAAACGACTGGCAACATCTGGCAAGTGATCGCACATCATGGAGAGCACGTATAAGGAACGGTATAACAACATTTGAGACTGTTCTAAGACAGGACTTAGAAGAGAAGAGACTCATGAAAAAGGATGGTAAACCCTGTGGACCAGCGAGCCTGACCTGTTCATTATGTGACCGCGTGTGTTTGTCAAACATTGGTAGAATTAGCCACGAGAGAAGCTGTTCGGCAAAAACAATACCTCAAAAAAATACGCAATAGACTCCACTAGACCGTCTGACAAGACGAAAAGGGCCATATATATATAATGTAAATATTATATATATATATATATATATATATATATATATATATATATATATACTTTATAAATAGCATGAAGTTGCTAAACTAATATAAAGAGAATAAAAATTACGTCTCTGTTTCCTTTGTTTTTTCTTTTAATTTAGTTGCCACATATTGTGTGATGTTTATTTTACGTGAAATTATAATAGAAACAGGTGGCATAAAACTAATGTTAAGTACACACAAAGACAGCAAATAAAATGTCCTGCCAACATGGAAGGAAAGTCTAGTGATACCGCCTAGTAATATCATATCAAACAAGGCATACACAAAAAGTGCACAAAGAACTCAGACAAACCTTAGCTACGTTGGAATGGCAACATCCTGGCTGAGAAAGAGAGAGAAAGAGAGAGAGAGAGTAATAACATTACTCTCTAATTATGAAGTGGTCTCTAACAGCCATCACATTATCGTTATATCCATTTCTAAGGTTCCCCGTGCAGTGCAAACTCCTCGTACCTGCCGGCCACCTCATCGTCAAGAACTCTTGTGTACCCGTGGCAATATTTTTGGCTTTTAACACGAGGCACGTCAAGTAGTTGCGTCCACTCTCTGTGGAGTATATTCTTGTCAATCTGGCAAAGTATGTTTTGTGAGTCAGTCAGTATAAAGTCTTGTGCCCTCTGCCTCTTAACCAGTAATATTATAACTTCTGCCACATCCATATATGTCTCACCCACATATTTCCTGAGACAGCGGTTATCAGGTCGCATTCTACATAGTCAACATGGTGCGCCAGCGCTTGTATATATGTGCTGCAAGAGACTGACCATAGAAATGGGAGGTATCAGGCCATCGCTTTGCACTGTTACGGGAGTATGGTATGTCTTGGACTGTACATTCACCGCCATCCTGCATGCGGTCGATTCAAGAGTATTACAAAAATGGACGCTTAATTCCATTTGTTGGGACAGCAATTCATTGGTCGGACTCACTGATTTAGCAATCCATTGGTCGGACTCACTGATTTAGCAATCCATTGGTCGGACTCACTGATTTAGCAATTCTTGGGACAGACTAACTGATTTAGCAATTCTTGGGGTCGACTCACTGATTTAGTAATTCGTGGGGCCGACTCACTGATTTAGTAATTCTTGGGGCCGACTCATTGATTTTGATATCTGCATGGATTCGGCGCCGGAGCTATGAAGGTCGTGTTGCCCGCGACGATTATTGCAGAGACCCGGCAGTGTGCATCTGTATCTGAGCGACGCATACTTTTCTGTTAGAACGCTACGCACCCACTAAAGTAGTATGAAGGATCAGGATGAACCAGGTTGTTGGAACGTGCATACCTTCGATTCAGTGCAGACACACATCATCAGCTACACAGTTAATTTATAAGTACACAAGACAAACGGTTGAAAATATGAAAATGAGGGAAGAGGCAGGTTATGGATATCGTTCAACAAGTGTGTTCAACCGAGGAACGTAGAACCTGTGGTAAGAAGGATACGAATGTCGTTAGAGTACACTACGTCCTTTCCGGTAGTCATCACCACGGACTATTTAAAATAATGTTTTCAAAATTACATACTAGAATGTTTAAACGCTTCATCAAACGAGCAAAGTAGTGGATATATGAAAGAAGGCTCATAGTTGACATTTGTATATTCTTGGTATTAGAGAATGAAGATGATCAGGCGGACATGAGAACTGTCTATATAGTGAAGTTATGATCCGTATTGCGGTTTAATTAAGTACATTTAACAAGCATACAAATGGGTATAAAAAAATACACACAGTCAAACGATACTGAGACTAACAGCTCATGTGTGATTAACGTTGCTATTATATTAAGGCAAGATCTAGACATCCACTGCGGCTCTAACACAACGATTTGCCTTTGAAAATAAATGAACTCAAAACTTTAAACGTAAATTGAAGAGAATTTACACAAATGTCACTCTAAGAGAAGAAACCCAACGTGAATACTAATAAAGCTATATACGGAGGGGACGAAGGGCACCGATCAGGGATTTCAGTATAGAGGAAACAAGAGTCCCATGGCAGACATTCATGAGGACACCGAGTGGTAAATGAAATAAAAGGTTACCATATGACACTGTGAGAACAAATAATCCAAGTTCAACAGTGAGCTTGCAAAACAAAGCACATAAGAAGTGAATCATCAAACATGGAGAGTTACGATTTCTGCTTTTATAGACTTTATGTCGAGAGCAACTAACTAGCAAGTGATCGTGTAGTCATCATCATCATCATCATCAAGTACCGGACCTGCTGGCGTAGATGTCATGTCTCTCCGCAACTTTCGATCACGACAGTTATTTATAATTTATGTTGTTGACCTTCTGCAAAGCCATTGTCTTAAACTGTCTGGTATGTTTTTTTCTCTTTGCTTCCCTCTATCTCTTCCTCCAACAAGTTTACCAGTTGTTACAAAATATTCCAGCTGTTCTCTTCTCATTACTTGACCAAAAGAGGATGATTGTTTCTTCCTAATATTGGAAATTAGTTCTCTTTTTGCTTTGACCTCTTTCAGAACGTTTCCATTACGTTTCTTAGCTGTCCATGGTATTCTCAAGATTCTTCTTTAAAAGCACATTTCTACAGACTCCAGTGATTTTCTTCCATGTTGTCTTATTGTCCTTGATTCACATACATATGTTAAGACTGGCTTTACATAAAATTTAAGAACTATTTTACTTGTTTCTTTTGTCAAAAATGGATTGCATAGAATCTTCCTCATTGTATCGTAGTATAATAATATCAATGAATGTCATTCCTCCTCTTTATCATCGACTCCTACAAGTTTTCCTTTTTGATGTTGGACTTTCAGATGATATTAAATATGTATACATACGCCACACATATAAATGTCTATTGTTGTGTTGTGGTCTAAATAAACTCTTTTATTATTCACATTTGGCCCAACATAATCAACTTTTGCTCGGTATGTGTGGGTATATGGGGCGCGGGGGATTGAATAAGTCTAGAGGTAGGGCATCGGTCTCAGGACAGGAAGGACCCGGGTTCAAAGCCCATCATAAATTGAGGTGAGTTCCGATGTCTAGCCGTCTCAGATAACGGCAATAACCAGGAGCTCATGCATACACTCGCGCACGTTAAAGAAACCTTGGTAGTTAAACATTGAAAATAGTAGGTCATAAATATGGCCGCTGGACGGGTAAACTTTGCAGAGACCTACAAACACGTGAATCACACCCTGTACTTAGGGGGTCGTGTACGTGGGCCAGGATTCTTTTCGAATTTTATCGAGGGGGTTATTGGATCACCTATGGATTTATCCGGTGTGCAGTGATGATTTTAAAAAAAATAACAAAACAACAAGAGAAACTTGTAGGTAGCGTGTTTACCTTTCCTGATCAATTTCTACTAAGGTGGTCAGATTATTGAGTCTGTTTATGTGGTCCACTTAGATGTGAAGTAGGATCTTCATTAATTTCCTTTTACTATAGCCACGGCAGCAGAGAGTTAAAATTTAAATACCTTCAGCAAATGTTCCTAATTAATCAATGTTTCATGTTTGGTTTCTGTTTCTCTCCTTTCTTTGACCAAAATAATCTAAAAATTATTTTAGAAAGTACTAAATTATCAAAACCTAATATTTTAAGAGCAACTCAACGATTTCATTATTACAGTACTTTTATGACTGATCATGGACCTTATATGAGAAAATTATGTTGCAATAATATTTGTTTTGATATTAATTGTTTACAGCCCTTAAGGTTGTACTGGATAGTCATTGATAATAACTGTGCTTAAATGACGACCTACGTTATTAAAAGACAATCAACCAATGGATCTGCCGGACTTCATCAATGCCCTCTGAGATGTGCGAAGAGCACAGGACTTCGACAACCACAAATCCACGTCACTCCTTCGGATTAAAGAGATGGGAGTTAAGGTGGGCACAGCCAGAAATGAAAAACATAGTCGCTGTGTAAGAAGACATATCAACCAACATAGAACTGGAGTCGTCAGTCGCTGAACACTGCGGGACTTGTTGAGGAGGTGATCTGAGCACCTATGGACATGTTCGGAGTGCAATGATGATGACCCGCAAATAACTCAATAACTCAATCATTATGTAAGTGCTGCAGTTTCTATCTCCATATTTATCACATTTATCGGCAGATACCGTTTGCCCAAATAGCACTTTTGGTCGAGAATGCGAATTACAATGCCACTGTGTAAACAAAGAAGAGCAGTGTTTTCCTAGTACTGGCGGATGTATTTCTGGCTGTATTGAGGGATTCACTGGAGAGGGATGTCAACAGAAAGGTCAGTGCACGTATTTTATGAATATTCTATCATTGTCTGAGTTGTTTGTAAACAAGGGGACTAAATAAACCAGACAATTACAGACTGTTAGGATATCACCATTGCTGTTACCTTACAAACATATAGTATATAGTAAGGAGCGTGTAGCCATGTTGCGAAATACACAGCCGCGCTGGCTGAAAAGCCGTCGTGCGGTGTTCGAAACGAGTGGTAGGAAGACAGACTTGTTTATATCGGGGGTGAAATAAAAATCCTGAATCTCACAAGTCGTGGCGCCTGCTTTGAGTATGAGTACCTCATCATCGTGAGCCCACCGATATTCACCAGCAATGTTAATGTGTGTCGTAAAGATAGTTTACGATAGTTTATATAATGTAGTTTTACACCAATTTTAGTCTCAAACTAAAATTGCATTTGCATTATCTCTCTCTCTCTCTCTCTCTCTCTCTCTCTCTCTCTCTTTATCTCTTACTCTTTCTCTTTTTTAGTTAGTAGTAGCTTCCGTCAGTCATAGTTTACTATGGATTTTTCAGCGCCCCTAGAAATGTAATGTTTTCTTTACTTTATCCGTGTATTCTCTTTCTCTATGACTGTCTGCTTTTTGTTTGTGGTGAACCTTTAGAACGTGTTTCCAGATATTGCGGTCTGCAGCTTTGTCTTCCCATGCTGCAGGGTTTATGTTCATAATCTTCATGTCGCGTTTACACACATCTGCAAATCGAATTTTTGGGCGCCCCCTAGTTCCTTTACCACATGCCAATTGACCGTAGAGTAATCGGGAGGTGTGTGCAAGTCAAGACCTCCACAGATTTGTCAGATACATTGACTGTTACAGGCTAACAACACAACAATACATTCTACAGCAATAGAAAGCTCAGAGTCCTCAAACAGACACCTCATTCTAACACATACACTTGCTTTATCTCTCTCGTTCATGTCTTCTTACACACACACACATTTATTCATTCATTTTCCACTCGGGCCGAAAACGGCAAGTAGGGCATAAATCATAGTTCTCCACCACTGACGATTTACTGCCAGTTCTTGTATATCTTAGTCGCTACATAGCTTCAACGTTTAAAAATAAATTATAGCATTAGGAAGCATAACGGCTTAATGTCGTGGGCGCAGCAAATGTCATGTCTAATATTTTTTATTATTCAGTCTGCCCGAAGGACTGGTTTGGCACAGACTGTAAGTTCATGTGTCACTGCACGGACGGCACTTGTGATGTCATCACTGGTGAATGTTATGAAGGCGCTAAGTGTCAGAGAGGATGGTTTGGACCAAGTTGTCAATATGGTAAGCTCCAAGAATGTGTTAGCAAGAAAACTGTCTATTCCAAAAACACAAACGCTTTCTCTAATAAATGCCAAATAATATTATCTGTAGAGTTGCGTGACCGTTAGGATAAAACAACTGTCTCGCTGTCTTAAACCCGACAGAAAGGGTTTTTTTTTTCTGTCGTGAATGAAAAAAAAATGTATGAGTCTCACACGTCTTGGCGACCGTTTAGACAAAAACCCTGTCATTATCCCTCTGGTTCTATTGTAAGCGCCCCCCCCCCCCCCCCGCCCAACATACACCAGCAATGGTAATATGGGTCGTAAAGACAGTTTTTCCTACATCCAAATTGATGTTCTTCTAATTCAATATTGATTTGATTCTGTGAATACTTCCTTGTACAACTTTTAGCAAAATGTTTCTAACATGGCTCATTAGGTTTATTGTTCTAATGTCGCTGAATTCAACTGCACCAATCCTTATAGGCAATACAATGAAAGTTTATGTTTTTACTTCATTTGGTTTGTATCATGTATGGTATATGTCGTTGCATTTGTATGTGATCACTTCAATGCAAAATCTTCTAGGTGCTGCATTATCTCAATCTGTATGCTGTCAAGTCCTGCTGCTTTTCCATTTTTCATTATTTGTATAGCTATTTTTACATCAGATATTAATATTGTATAGCCTGCTGTACATTTTATAAATTGTGTCTTGTCCCTCTGATCGTGAAATAGTTATGTTATATATTCATGCTATCAATCTATTATATCTGTATTGTCTGTTGGCATTTTTTTTCCTTCTTTGTCTCCAATCCATCCGTTTGTGTAGCTTTTGTATTGTTATTAGTCATTTACTTTAGTTATGTGTTCATTCCTCTTAAATATGTCTACTTTTTATAGTTTCGATTATTTGTTTATATAATTGGCTATATATATATATATATATATATATATTATGTATATATATATATATATATATATATATATAATGCCATAAACATCATTAGATCTTTGGTAGAAAGATACATAGATGTGAAAACAGATCTATACCTACGTTTCATACATTACACCAAATCATTTGACAAAGTAAAGCACCAAGAAATAATAACAATTTTAGAAACCATAAACGTAGACAGCAAAGATCAAAGAATCACAAAGAACACGTACTAGCAACAAACAGATGTAATAACTCGAAACCAAATAGGAATGTTTCAAAAAATAAAAATGGGTGTTAGGCAAGTGTGTGTGCTGTCACCAGATTTGTTTAATATGGATAGTGATATTATTTTAAGATCCATAAGGAGCATTCCTGAAATAACAATTGAAGGTCATAATGTAAATAATTTAAGGTATACTGTTGATACATTCGTAATAGCTAAGAGTGAAAATGAGTTACAATAAATGTTAGACATTATAGTGAAAGAAAGCAAAAATAAAAAAAACTAAGCCTTAATAGTAAAAAGACAGTAGTAATTGTAACTACAAAGAAAAAGCCATCACCTCAGTGCAAGATAAAGACAAGTAGAACAATATTGAAACAGGTACATGAATTTAAATATTTGGGAACTTTGTTAACCTCAGACGGAAGATGTTCAAAAGAGGTGAGATGCAGAATGGATCAGGCAAAAGCAAGTTTCCATAACATTAGGAAGATACTATGCAATCCATTTTTGACAATAGAAACAAGAAAAAGAGTTCTTAAATGTTATGTAGATCCAGTCTTAACATTTGGATGTGAATCATGGACAATATGACAACAGGCAGGTAAAATCACTGGAGTCTGTAGAAATGCGGCTTACAGAAGAATGTTGAGAATACCATGGACAGCTAAGAAGAGTAATGGCAACGTTCTGAAAGCGGTGTAAGCAAAAAGACAGCTAATTTCCAATATTAGGAAGAAACAATCATCCTTTTTTTGGCCATGTAATGAGAAGAGAACAACTGGAATATATTATAACAACTGGGAAAATTGAGGGACGAAGAGATAGAGGGAAGCAAAGAGAAAAAAATACCAGACAGATTAAGCGAATGGCTTTGCAGACGGTCAACAACAGAAATGATAAATAACTGTCGATATCAAAATTTGTTTAGGGGCATGATCACTTTCACCAGCAGCCCCTGTACTTGATGATGATATGTGATATACTTGGCTGAGCCAGTCTTCTTTTGCATTTTTTTCCCATATTTCATTGTTTGCTTGTATTGGGCAGTATTCTTCGCTTGTCTTCTTTCTTCTATTTGTTTTTCTAAGATGATGTTAGTTATCTTCTCCTGTTCCTCTTCCTCTCCTTCTTCCCTTCCTCATTTGTCTTTCAGCGTCGAGGGGAGAAATAATTTGTGATCCTTTAATCTTCTGTTCGCCTCTGCTGCTGCTATGTTTCCTAGTGCTTCTAATATTCCCTCAATCCACCTTTTTCGTGTTTGACCATTGGGTCTGGTATTCTCACGTTTGCTGTTATACGATATGATCATTCATCGTAAGCAATCGACATATCAAAACACAATCCGGATGAAAAACACAGCTCATGGTGTGTACGTAACACTAAACTCAGTAGCTCCGGCAGGAAGCCAGGCAACGAATATGAGGCTATTGCAACAAGCAACGCTTTTTCATACTAAACATGAATGGTTCCTGCAACCTATCCGCCATATTGACCGGAAAATCCTGCGTAAAAGAGATACATCTAGTTAACACATACATGCCACTATTATGTAATTTATACTGGGAGCAAGCAACAATAATAAAATATAACAAACAGAGAACTCTACACCTATCGGTACCAAAAGGGGAGTGAGACAGGGATGTATCCTATCTTCAAGGTTGTTCAATCTAAACACTGAGCTAATCTTTAAAAAACATCACAGAGATACCAGGCCTACAAATTAATAGAAAGATAATCAATAATCTAATATATGCTGATGATACTGAATTACTAGCAGAAAATCCTAAAGATTTACAACAATTATTTAATGAAATAAACATGGCATGCTAAAAATGTGGATTATATATGAATATTAAAAAAAGACTTGAACTATGATCATAAACCAAGATAATACTCACAACCTAAGATAGGATATACAATTTTAAGGTATAGAAATGGATACATATCAGAGCTGCAACAATTTTGGACAAGGTATAAACAGTGATGTAAAATGTACAAATGTAATCAGCAAAAGAATATAACTGTTAAAAAATAATTTTAAAGTCATGAAAAATATACTGATCAAAACAAATAACATCAAGGCTAAAACTAAGATAGCAAAATATATATCTTCTCAATATCCATGTATGGTTTGGAAACATGGCCATTAGACAAGGAAACAGAACAGATAATTGAAGCCTTTGAAATGTGGATACATAGAAGAATAGGAAGGGTTGAACTTAAAGAAAATAAAACAAAAGATAACGTTTAAAACAACTAAAAGTGAAAAGAAAATACTAAACACAATTCAAACAAGCCAAATAGATTTTCGGAGCAAGTTACAAAACACAGAAGCCAACTAAAGGTAATCTTAGAAGGAAAATTCCAAGGTAACAGAGGCAGGGGTAGACGAAGTCTAGAAGTGACGATAACATCAGAAGATGAACAAGTCAGCTTATGGTGACGACCTGCACCATCAAAGCAAGAGATTGGAATAGCGCTCCATGGTAGCCAACCTTTGATGCGGGGCAGTCGCTCAAAGAATAATAATATAAAATATTAAGTTTTATTTGAAAATTAAAAATGTTCTAAATGTGTAATACAAACATGCAGAACAAATCACATTCTCAGATCAGCCAATTATGATATATGGAAGTGAATCATGAACAGTAAACAAACAAATGAAAAGACGATTAGAGGCCACAGAGATGGGATTTCTCAGAAGAATGTTGAAAGTTCCATGGACAGCTAAAACTACCAATGAGGAATTTATCAAAGAGGTCAACACAAAAGGGAGCTCCTAAAAACATCAGAAAGAAACAATTATTTTTAAAGCACATTATGAGTAAAGGAAAGTTGGAATACTTGATTATAACATGCAAAATAAAGGGAATGATAAATTGATGCGGACAAAGAGAGAATATATAAGATTCAATTTTTCCAGTTGTTACAATATATTCAAGTTGTTCTCTTCTCATTACATGGCCAAAAAATTATGAATATCTCTTCCTAACATTGGAAATTAGCTCTCATTTTGCTTTGACCTCTCTCAGAACCTCTTCATTACTCTTCTTAGCTGTCCATGGTATTCTCATCATTCTTATGTAAAACCATATTTCTACAGACTCCAGTGATTTTCGTGTCTGTTGTCCTTTTGTCCATGACTCGCATCCATATGTTAAGACTGGCTCTACGTAACATTTAAGAACTATATTTCTTGTTTCTATTGTCAAAAATGGATTGCATGGTATTTTCCTCATTTTTTGGAAAGCTGCTTTTGCCTGAGCCATTCTGCATCTCACCTCTCATGTACATCTTCCGCCTGAGGTTAACAAAGTTCCCAATTATTTAAATTCATTTAACTGTTTTAATATTGTTCCACTTTTCTTTATTTTGCACTGAGGTGATGTATTTTTCTTTGTTGTTACCATTACCTCTATCTTTTTGCTATTAAGGCTGAGTCCTTTATTTTTGCTTTCCTTCACTATAATGCCCAACATTTCTTGTAACTCATTTTCACTCTTAGCGATTAATACTGTATCATCAGCATACCTTAGATTAATTATATTATGACCTCCAATTGTTATTCCAGGCATGCCCATTATGCATCTTAAAATATTCTCACTATAAATATTAAACGAATCTGGTGACAGCACACAACCTTGTCTAACACCCTGTTTTATTTGTTGAAACATTCCAATAGGTATCCAGTTCTTATTGCCGCTGTTTGTTGCCTGTAATTGTTCTTTATTATTCTTAGATCTTTGCTGTCTATGTTTATGCTTTCTAAAGTATTGATTATTTCTGGGTGCTTTACTTTGTCAAATGCCCTGGTATAATCTATGAAACATAGGTATAGATCTGTTTTCACCTCTATGGCTCTTTCTACTAAGGATCTTATGATATAAATGGCATTGATTGTTCCTTTATCTCTAACAAAACCACACTGTTCATCGCTAATTTCTGGACTGATTTTGTTTCACACTCTTCGCATGATGATTCTTAGTAATATCTTAGTCATATGACTCATAATGCTTATTGTGCGATAATCATCTTTGGTAGGGCTATGAATATTGATTTGAGCATGTCGTCTGGTATATATCCACTGTTGTAGATATCATTTAATATTTTTGTTATTATTTCTATTCCAAAATCACCCATGGCTTCAATCTCTTCTTTAGTTATATTATCTGGTCCAGGAGCTTTGCCTGCTTTCATTTTGCCCAAGGCGTCTTCACTTCTTCTCTTAGTATTTCTGGTCCTTCTATATGGCCCTTTTCGTCTTGTCAGACGGTCTAGTGGAGGCTATTGCGTATTTTTTTGAGGTATTGTTTTTGCCGAACAGCTTCTCTCGTGGCTAATTCTACCAATGTTTGACAAACACACGCGGTCACATAATGAACAGGTCAGGCTCGCTGGTCCACAGGGTTTACCATCCTTTTTCATGAGTCTCTTCTCTTCTAAGTCCTGTCTTAGAACAGTCTCAAATGTTGTTATACCGTTCCTTATACGTGCTCTCCATGATGTGCGATCACTTGCCAGATGTTGCCAGTCGTTTTCACAGATGGCGAAGTCTTTCAGAGATGATTTGCAGATATCTCTATATCGTCCTTCTCCATTATCCTTAATATTTACTTCCGTTCGTTCATCATTATAAAGATCATTAACGCATTATGTCCATCGTTCCCTTATGTTTTCTTGATCAATCAACAGTTTTCCTTTCTTTGATCTTAAACATCCAGTTTTTGATTGGTTTTTCTTCCTGTTAATGCCTCAATTTGTTTGTATATAGCTTTGGCATCTCCTTTTTGTGGCAATTCGATCTCTGTGCTTCTCTCTTTTAGCCATGTTTCTTTTGCTTCATTGCATTTTACAACAATTTCTTTATTTAATCTATATTTCTCTATTTAATATACTCATCTTCATTTTCTTTATTTCTTCTTCTTGTATCCATTAGCTGCAAAATATAATCTGTCATCCATTTCTTCCTTGAATGTGTCCTCACTGGTGGTATGAACTCTTTTGATGTTTGTTGCATTGACTATATTAACATTTCCCATTGTTCATCAATACTTTGTATCTTCTCTATTGCATTGTACCGGTTCTGAAATGTGATTTTATATTTGTCTTGCAGCTTCTTGTCTGATTTTAGTAAATCTAAATTTAACTTGATGTTAACTGAGGCTCGTTTTGTTGTTTTTAATTTTACTCAAAGCTTTCCCACAACGGGTACATGATCACTATTGCAATCTGCCCCTGGCCTAGTTTTCACACACACCAGACTGTTTCTAAATCTATTGCTTTTTATTATATAATCAATTTGATTACGTGCGTTGTCCCCTGGGCTTTGCCATGTCCACAGACGTATTGGATGCTTAAACCAGGTGTTTCCTATCTTCATGTTGTGTGTTCTTGCCCATTCAATAAGTTTCTCACCTCTTTCATTCCTCTTGCCTAAGCCATAATGACCAACTACTTCCTCAACTCTTTCCTTTCCTACTTTTGCGTTAAAATCCCTAGAACTATGGTGTTTTCATGTGGTTTGCATTCATGAAGTGCCTCATTTAACTTGTCATAACATTTTTCAATTGTTTCCTCTAGACTGTCTGCTGTTGGTGCATAAATTTGTATAAGATTTATGTCTATTGTCGTTCCATTCATTGTCACTAAAAGGACTCTGTCAGATATTGGGTAAAAGCCTTTCACTGTTCTTTGCTCTTTCTGCATCCAAGATGATACCTACTCCTCTTTGGTGTTCAGTACCTCCAGAATATATTATTCTATGTTTATCAGAATATATCTCCCCTGATTCGGTGTATCTCATTTCGCAAAGTCCCTGTAATTGTAAACACATTCTTTTAATTTCCAGTATGATATTTTCTAGTTTACTCTTCTGCATGAGTGTTTTCACATTCCAAGTACCTATCTTTAGAGTTTGTTTAATCTTTATTTTGTTTACAGACGCTTGATGACGATCGGGTATCACCTGTAGCACATGATATGCCCTACCGAACGAGGGTTTTCCATGGGAACCCCCCTTAACGTTGTTGTCGTTATATCTAATGTTGTGGCGATTCATGGTTATACAAAGAAATTACGACGGTGGTTTTCTGTTGCCTTCCGTCGGTTTGTTTACGGTTGACTCGGCTAGCCTTTGACTAAAAAGTCTCATCCACAAGGCAGTGCGTTGTTTTACTTCGAGGTACCCTACCTTAGCCTTTTACTCTCCCAAGCTTACCTGCAAGGCAGTAGGGCATATAATAACAGTGATGGTTTAGTTTCTAGGTTTTTAAGCTTTACATATGTTGTCTATACACGTAATCAAAATAAAGGGTGATATCAAGCAATCCTGTCTGACACACGATGTTATCTCAATCGATCGTGATTTTCCTTGTTTATTTGTAATTATAGAGATGCAATTTTCGTATTGACTTTGACACAGCTTTATCAGATGTTCCACTAAATCGGTATTATCTTAGGATCTACCACAATAATTTTTTCTGTTACATTCTACATGTGTTTTTGCTGATTTCCATAGCCTAGAATTGACACTTCTTCTTTATCCCATAAATCTGGGAGTCATTGAGGCAACGCTGTCAGACTTAATCAAACCTTCTTCATCTGTCTCTACCTTCAGTCTTTTAAAAAGTGCAAAGTTAAAAAATATCCAATCTTTGATGCTATCTTCCCCTCTCTATCACTGCTAGTAACATTCTATCTCACTGATATTATAAATCATTGCAGAAAGTTCGACAAATTTCATTTGCCCTTTTCTCAAGAGTCAAAAGATCATCTTGTTACCGATATTGCTTGTTGTATCATTTGGCGACATTTTTCATTTATGATACGCTCTAGGTAAGAGATGCACACAATCCCACTATAACATTTCATCTCTATAGCTTGTATTTCCTTCTGTAGCTCTGCTGTGAGGTTTTAAGTTTCCCAAGCTCATAACTGATATGACATGGATGCGCATCTACCTGAATTTAGAGCCAAGAGTGATGTTCCTGTAATGTCAAACAGGTTTTAGCTGTGAATCGCCTGATGTAGTTGGTGTTATTCTAGCCGATATTTCTGGCTTTGGTCTTCATCGCTGACGATTTATCCCAAGTAATTAAAATTGCCATCTATTTCTAGATCGTGACCATTTATTTCAATGTTTGCAACAACACCTCTCGGATTTATTCCTCATCATTTTTTTTTTCATCATTGATCTACATTCGATATGCGACTGTAGTTTCATCTACTCATTCTATCAAATCTACTAGTTGGGGGACTGGTTTGTATCGAGGCTAGACGCCGACCTCGAGACAGAGAGGTTGTGAGTTCAAATCCCGGCTACACCGGTTGGGATTTTTATTTATGATTTCTCTCTGCGGCAACCACCCCTGTTATCAGCAGCAAGGCCCGGTTTGAAACGTCAATTACTCATCGACGGAAAATAAATATTAGTACCTCCGAAGTCGGAGTTATCTGCCTGTGCGGCGAGAGACCCCTGTGCACACGGCTGCCACGGAAAAGTGGATTAACATGCAAAATTCAGTTCCTAGTCTCTAGGGACTTGGTCACAGGTAAAAGCTGGCGAACTAAACAAAATCGGTTATTTCTGGTTCTGTTCCTGCTAAACCGCCGATGTCACCGAGGTCATCGATCTTATCAACAAACCGCAGGTTGTTGATAGTTCTCCTACCAGTACGGACAGTACCGTGATGGTCTTCTGTCATGTTTCTCTTCAACACGATGTTAAATAAAGCAATAGATAGACATACGGATAGACAGACGGATAGAAGGATGGACGAATGGGTGGAAGGATGGATGGAGAGAAAGAAAGAAGGAAATAGAGACAGAGAGTGAGATAGAGTAAGCTGCCCTGTCGAACATCAACTGTTGTTCTGAAACATTCCCCAGGGTTTCCAATTATAATTCACTCTGTAGTGTTGTTGTTGAGGTGTTTTATACTGGGAGCTTTGTTGGCTCTGACATGTTCGTCCTCATCGTCGCCCATAGCTCTACTAGCCAGATTTTATCGAATGCTTTTTTAGAGTCTACACACCTGATATGTAAGTCCTGTTGGTGTTGGAGGTATTTGTCTCAGAGATTTCTAAGATACAAATCTGATCTGTTGTACTTCGACCTGCACGAAAGCATGTATGTTCCTTTGCAATGGTCTTTTCTGATTGTACAGTTAGCAAGTTGAGCATCATTGTTATCATGACTTTGCTCGAATGGCTTAAAGGCTGATGGTTCTGTGAACGTGATAAAAGTGTGAATTTTGAATTTCTGTGAATAGCAATGACTGGATACATGTTAATGGCCTCTCCCTACTCTGCCAGATTATGTTACAGATGATGTTACAGGTAACGGTGAGCGCATTTATCAGGTTCCCTAACTCTGCGTTAAACAGTTCAATTGGATTGTTATCCACACGAGGAGATTTTCTTTGTTTCAAGTTGTTCACGGTTGAGGTTCAAGTTGTTCACGGTTGAGGTTCAAGTTGTTCACGGTTGAGGTTCAAGTTGTTCACGGTTGAGGTTCAAGTTGTTCACGGTTGAGGTTCAAGTTGTTCACGGTTGAGGTTCAAGTTCTTCACGGTTGAGGTTCAAGTTGTTCACGGTTGAGGTTCAAGTTGTTCACGGTTGAGGTTCAAGTTCTTCACGATACCGTAAATACGTGTAATAAATCTGTGTTTTAAACATTTACAGTAAGTTTTTGATCTGTTAACATCCTGAATAATCGATACTGGCGTCACTGACGATAATAATATTTCTTTGACTCAGTACCTGTAACAGGTGTAGTTGATATTAGGCAACGAAAAGCATCCTTTTATTCTTCCTCTTCCCATAACCCGTGCAGTGATTGTTATCCACACCAGATTTTCTTTGTTTCAAGTTGTTCACGGTTGCTACAGCTGCATTGTGTAGTATGGGATAGACTTCTTCTCGCTTAGACGGTTGACATTGTAGCAAAGCTGGACCCCTGTTACTGTCAGTGTTATACCGTCAGGACGCGTATTATATCCATCGATTTGTATTTTCATTTTTTTGGTGAGGCATTTTTCTGATTTACGGAGTGTTGTTGTGGATCTGTTTTGCCGATCATCAGTTAAGTCTTTAACCATCTTATATTACTGTTTACTATTAATGTTGTTGTAGGTTTTCTCTATTTCTTTACATTTTTATTTATCCAGTTCTAGTGTGCTTGTATATGCTGCTTAGAATCTTGTGATTTATTTCGTTGTACACTTCCTTACCTTCTGGTGTATGTTTGTAATGTTTTAGTTTTCTTCTAATGACACAGGTGTTGATGTCATAGGTGTCCCATGCTTTCTGTATCCTTAAGTATTTGCAAAGCAATGTATTGGCTGTCTCAGATATAGATGAGTTCAATGTGCATTGATTACAATTATTTTATTATTAAAATCTATATTTTTTTTCAAATATTTGCCAAAATACCGTTATTATGTGAATTTGTATTATTCAAATTTCCACATGATACTTTATTAAGAACGAACGAGCAATGTAAACCATACAATGTCAGACATATTTCATACAAGAACAGTAATCAGCACTTTACTTTCAGTGTAAAACAATTCAGGTGTGATTAGTTCTTAAAACCCAATACATTTGATAAACTTCAGAAACTAAACCAAATTAATTGAAAAAGCTGAAGAAAAGGCAAACTAAAAAAATTCTTCACGATACCGTAAATACGTTTAATAAATCTGTGTTTTAAACATTTACAGTAAGTTTTTGATCTGTTAACATCCTGAATATACGATACTGGCGTCACTGACGATAATAACATTTCTTTTACTCAGTACCTGTACCAGGTGTAGTTGATATTATACAACGAAAAGCATCCTTTTATTATTCCTCTTCCCATAACCCATGCAGTGATTGAGGCAACACTGATAAACGTCATTAATTTCCTTTCTCGGGTGAGCTCAAACTATACTCATTCTTTGGCACTCTACGAACTCGAGACCTGTCCGTTCATTTATGTAATCGTTCCTTCTCTGTTAATGTCTACCTTCCCATCCTCCTTTCACAGTTTATGTTGAAAAGTCTTTGCCAGACAAGATGATCGAGATACGTAACCAGCCCATCAATTTACAGTAAAATAAATGCGCTTAATGTAACCGTGATGAGCTTTGTTCAAACAGCGCTCTTTCGTAGAGACATGTTATCATAAATGTTATCATAAATGTTATCATAAATGTTATCATAAATGTTATCATAAATGTTATCATAAATGTTATCATAAATGTTATCATAAATGTTATCATAAATGTTATCCTCTTTTTATAATAAGACATTTTATTCAAAATTGAATTTCTTAACGAAATTGTATACTTACAGCCTTCTGTCATATAGATATTTTCCGTAAGAAGTAAGACAAAACCGTGAATCCAACTGGTAATCATCATCATCATCAAGTATCAACCCTGCTTGGGTGGGTGCTCATGTCTCTCTACAACTTTTAATCTGGACAATTATTTATCATTTGTGTTGTTGACCTTTCGTCAAACTATTCTCTTAAGCTGTCTGGTATCTTGTCTCTTCGCTTCCATCTATCTCTTCACCCTTCAATTTTGCAAGTTGTCACAATATATTCCAGCTGTTCCTTTCACGTCACATTACTCCAAAAATGTTCCTTCGTTAAATTGGAAATTAACTCACCTTTTGCTTTGGCCACTTTCAGAACGTTTTCATTAATCTCCTTAGTTGCCCATTGTATTCTCAACATTCTTCTGTAAAACTACATTTCTGCAGCCTCCATTGTTTTTCTTATCTTTTGTCCTATTGTCCATGACTCACGCCCATATGTTAAGATTGGCTTTACATAACATTCAAGAACACTTATTCTTGTTTCTTTTCTCAAAAATAGATTGCATAGTATTTTCCTCTTTTTTTGGGAAAGCTGCGTACACTTGAGTCCTTCCGTATCTCACCTCTGCTGTGCATCTACCATCTGAGGTTAACAATGGTCCCAGATATGTACATTCATTTACCTGTTTTAATATTGCTAATTGCATTAAATAAATGATTAAAAAAATACCGATTCCATAAGGCATGATAAGCGCTTTATAAATATGTTAATGAACAGATCTTTGATTGCCGCAAATAAATATGCAGACATACACTCAACTGTACACAATACAAAATGTCACACACATGTTGAAATGTCATTGTTTCAATTGTACAGTGGACTTAGCTACTAGCGAGACTGTTATTAAAGGAGGCAGCGCTCTGGAAACCATAACAGATGGCGATGACAGCACCTGTCTTACAAAGATCGAGCAAATAACTGTGGCCTGGTCTCTTCCCTATATTACTACATGGATACGTATACATACTAACAATCATAGTAAGTGTTCATGAAACGTTGTGTGAAAAATACGCGTAGAATTATATATAACAGTTTTACAAAAAGAAGATAACAAACCGTTTTAACTACATACCTTTGTTGGTGTGACAATCACGCACGAAGAATATACAGTTACATAGAGAGATTGTTACATAACTTCAGTAAGAGAAGGAAGGTCCGTGTGAAGATATCGCCATGAGGTCCAAAAAAGAAAATATGAATCCCAGTATGTGGTCATGTGATAGTCCACGAATAATCACGTGACTATAGAAAAAGGTTGATTGAACAAGAAAGAATAAGGGAACGATGGACATAATACAATACATATCTTTATGATGATGAACGAATTGAAGTAAATATTAAGGATAATGGGGAGGGTCCAGAAATACTCAAAAAAGAAGTGGATGACGCCTTGCACAATATGAAAACATGAAAAGCTTCTGGAACAGATACTATATCTAAAGAGGAGATTGAAACCATGGGTGATTTTGGAATGTAAATTCATTCATTCAGTGCTGTCTCCGATCGAAGATTAGCTACCATGGAGCGCCATTCCGTTCTGTCTCTTGCTTCAATGTAGCAAATTGTCATATGCCAATTTGACCATCTTTTCGTGTTAATCATTCATATTAGTCTTAGTCTGTCTCTGTATCTTTTACCTTAATTTTCCCCTACCAAGATTACAAGGCTGTTGTGTTTACCATGCCCCAAAAATCTCATTTGTCTTGTTTGAATTGTATTTAGTAATTCTCCTTTCATTTTTAGTTGCTTTAAGACAACATTGATTTATTTCCCTTTCATTCAATTCTACATATTCTTCTATAAATCCAAATTGTAAAGGTTCAATCTTCTGTTCTGTTTTCTTGTCTAATATTTGTGATACAGCACCATACATGATTGTTGAGAAAATATAATCATTTTGCTATTCTTTGTTTTAGCCCTGGTGTTATTTGTGTTGGTGTTAGTATATTTTTCAAATTATTAGGTAACTGTAGCTCTGAACTATCTCCAGGTATGTTCTTTTGGTTTTTATATCCTCTTGTAGTTTTTGAGTCGTTTCTTTGTTTATGATCATAGTTGTAGTGTTTTTTTATATTCATATATAATATATACGTTATGCGTGTCATTGATTATACTTCCATTAATGTTTAGGTGTGGCATCTCTGTGGTGTTTTTACAGATTTGCTCAGTGTATAGATTGAACAAGCGTGGTGATAACAACAGCAGATGGGAACAGAAAAGCAAACGACTGCAAATTATAACTACCCTCGATAATGACAAAAATATTGTATTATATTTACAACAGTGGATACCATACGACCTAACAAAATTAGCCCTACCAAAGAAATTTGGTGCGATTGAATGCGATTATCAAAGCAAAATAAATATTATGAATCATGACGAAGATATTACTAAGAATCATCATGCAAAGAGTGCGAAACAAAATCAGTCCTGAAATTAGTGATGAGCAGTGTGGTATTGGTAGGGGTAAAGGAATGAGCAATGCCATATACATAATACGATCTTTAGTACAAAATGCCATATGGGTAAAAACAGATTTATACCTACTTTTCATAGATTATACCAAAGCTTTTGACAATGTAACGCACCAAGAAATAATCAACACTTTAGAAAGCATAAACGTAGACAGCAAAGATCTAAGAGTCACAAAGAACATATACTTGCAACAAACAGTGGCCATAAAAAATAGAAATCGATTGGGGATTTTACAACAAATAAAATATGGTTTTAGTCACAGCTGTGAGCTATCACCGGATTTGTGTAATATTTATAGTGAGATTATTATAAGATCCATAATGGGCATGCTTGGAATAACAATTGGATGTCATAATGTAAATAATCTAAGGTACACTGATGGTACAGTCTTAATCGCTAAGAGTGAAAATGAGTTACAAGAAATGTTGGACATTATAGTGAAAGAAAGCAAAAATAAAGGACTCAGACTTAATAGCAAAAAGACAGTAGTAATGGTAACAACAAAGAAAAAGACATCATCTCAGTGCAAAATAAAGACAAGTGGAACAATATTAAAACAGGTAAATGCATTTAAATATTTGGGAACGTTGTTAACCTCAGACGGAAGATGTACAAAAGAGGTGAGATGCAGAATGGCTCAGGGAAAAGCAGCTTTCCAAAAAATGAGGAATATACTATACAATCCATTTCTGATAATACAAACAAGAACAAAAGTTCTTACATTTTATGTAGAACCAGTCTTTATAGGACAACATACAAGAAAATCACTGGAGTCTGTAGAAATGTGGTTTTACAGAAGAATGTTGAGAATGCCATGGGCAGCTAAGAAGATTAATGAAAACGTTATGTAAAGATGCCGACGCAAAAAGACAGCTAATATCAAATATTAGGAAGAAATAATCATCAATTTTGGGCTATTAATGAGAAGAGAATAGCTGGAATATATTGTGACAACTGGGAAATTGATGGACGAAGAGATATGGGGAAGCAAAGAGAAAAGGTCCCAGAAAACTTGAGGCAATGACTTGTCAGAAGGTCAACAACAGATGATAGAGAAATGACAGGAAATACATCGATTTTCATAAGGAAAACGTGGGAAAGATGAATCGCTAATAAAGTGTAAGGAGCTTTCATTTGTTTGCTTGTTGTTAGGAACATCATCACTGCACACTCGGCGATTCCTTAGGTGCCCCTATATCCTACTTGAAAATGTTAAGATAATCGCAGGAGAATCGTAGTTCACGTGCACGAACTCCGTAACACGGGCTGATATCCACGATGTAAGAAGATCTACTGACAGTTTTGTCCGGGCTGCGACCATATTTATGGCCTACTCTTTCCAGTTGTCACAGCCAAGTGTTCCTTAACGTGCGCGACTGCACCTAGGACCTCTTGTTTACTGTCGTTATCTGACCGGCCTTGACATTGGATTTCACTAACCAAGATATCAGGGGAGGCTAACGTCATAAAGAAACAACATATTATTGTATTTCCTATTTAATAATCACCACCGCTTCTGGTTGGCTTTGAAACCATGTCATTCCTGTTCTAAGGTCGACGTCGTTTCTCTAGACTATCCAACCTATCCCTGTGTAGGGCGGTAAGATACATAATGAGTGGGTATCTCTATCTCTCTCTCTCTCTCTCTCTCTCTCTCTCTCTCTCTCTCTCTGCGATCAGGGCTCAATCAGAGTAGGATTCCAGAATCTCACATGAAATCAGCTGTCAGGTTAAGAATGTTGATCGCCTACACAGACATAACATCACAATTAGAGTCTCCCAGATCCACTCTGATTGAACACCCGCTAAAACGTTGCACTGTGTTCTGCGCCAGTGGCCCAGTGCATCCGATTTCAACCAGATTTTTATTCAGGTTTGCTTTCCTTAGCCTTTGATTGTCCCCAATCTTCCTACAAGGCAACATAGGATCTTTTCTGTAGGGGGATTCTGCCCTTAGATGGTCCGCCCTCCCATGTTTACGAGCAACATCTGCCCGAGTCACTAGAGGTGACTAACACAGACATGCACACACAAAGATATGAGATGTGACTAACACAGACATGCACACAGCGATACGAGGCATGACTAACACTGACACACACCAAGATATATGACACATGCCTAACATAAACATGCGCATAAAGATATGAGATATGACTGACATAGTCATGCACACACAAAGATATGAGATGTGACTAACATAGCCATGTACACACAAGGATATGAGATGTGACATACACAGACATACACACACAAATATATGAGATATGACTAACATAAACATGCACACAAGGATTTGAGATATCACTAACTCAGACATGCACACACAGAGATATGACACGTGACTAACACAGATACACACTAAGATATCAGATATGACTAAACACAAACTCACATAAAGATATGAGACATGATTAACACGGGCACACCAAGATATGAGATATGACTAACATGACACACACCAAGATATGAGCCATGGTCAGCACACACACACACACACAAGCTAAGATATGAGCCATGGCTAGCACATACACACATAAAGATATGAGCCATGGCTTCACGGAAAAACACCAAGAAATGAACCATGTCTAGCACAGAAACACATTAAGGTATCCACATGCTTGGGTGTGTTGTAGGCGGCAGACTCTTCTTAACGTTGGAATCATCGACATACGAGACGCAGGCCTCGATTAACTGATCACAGGTTTCGTTGAAACAGTTGTCCGGAGATTTGAGAGTGCAGTCTGACTCGTAGAACGTGTCATTGCAAATACAGTTCCCGGTTGACTGTACACAGGTGTCGTTGAAACAGTTGTCCGGACATCTGAGAGTGCAGTCTGACCCGTAGTACGTTTCTTGCACGTACAGGTTGCACTTTCCGGGTCACATATTATGTCACAGCCATCAGAACACGTCTGTTTGCACTGTAGCCCAAAATTACCATCGGGACAAGTGTCATTACAGGTGTAGCCAGTATGTTTACATTATAGGCATTTTCCGGATTTTTCCTCACAAAAAGGACAGACACTGAGACAAGACCCGGAGCAGTCGTGTCCATAGATCCCATGTGAACAGATGCCGTGACACGTACCGATTATGACGTTGCAGCCTTTGCAACACCCACTACACACTGCACAAAACGACCAAGAATGCCCGTCCAGAAAATAGGTGTCTGTAAATGTTTGCTCCTCACACACCGTCAGTGCACTGTCAGCCTGCGAATTGGTCGATGAGAACTCAATCTTAATGTGTGACATTGTCGCCTGTGTGGTTACTACAATTGTATTCACATAAATATTTGGGTATGATATATCATTATACTGGAACACTACGCCGCCACTGTCAGAGAAAGCCATTAGAGTGGCATTCTTTACCCGAATCATAGTGCTAGCTCGATGATAGATTCGAATGGAGTGAGTCTTCTGGTGCGTGGCAAAGTTCAGATGCCAGTAAACAGAATTGGTTCAACTTCTCAATTGTGTGTGTATGCAGTCATTGTCATAGAGATTGATCTTTGTTTTGCCATTAACTGCGGTCTCTGGTCCACATCCGACTCCTGTATAAAAAGCATTAAATGTGTCGGTATGGTTTATGTTCTGTTTGAGAGCCACATTCCGACCCCCGCCAATGTAGATGGAGCAGATATTTGCAACTATCGCCCCTTCAATCCGTTACTTGTTGATTAGCCCATCCACAAAGCAAAAGACATCAATCTCGTGCGAACTAACTACAAACCTTGTTTCAATGTTACATGAGGCA
Organism: Megaustenia siamemsis; assembly: GCA_032433765.1. Taxonomy (NCBI): domain Eukaryota; kingdom Metazoa; phylum Mollusca; class Gastropoda; order Stylommatophora; family Ariophantidae; genus Megaustenia; species Megaustenia siamemsis. The sequence goes on along the minus strand of JAVIAB010000041.1, from coordinate 10,042,828 downwards.
GAACCATTTAGTTTTACCGTGAAACTGTCCAGATCTGTTAAGTCATTCAGATAAATCCTAAACCAGGAGATTAGCAAAGATTGATTGAGAGTTGCCTCAACGTATGTATAATCTGTGTCCGGATTACATGTGGTGTAGTTGTTATCAAACAGGAAAGTAGGTTCAGATTTTTGGGCGTATTTGTAAACGAGATGCAAGTTCTGACACTGGGATCACAAATATTTATGCTGACAACTGTCATTGTTTGGGCATGTCCCTGTAGTTTTGTCACAAAATGCGTCATTATAGCAGTGACACCGTAACGTACAATTTGCCCCAAAACAACCATCTGCACAAGGTAGGTCATTAGCTTCCAAGGTCGCGTACGAAGCCAGCAGAATAAAGGCTTGATCTACAGCGGTGGTTAACGAACTATTTACAAACATTTATTATCAAACCAGTGGACACATTTCTAAAAATGCGCCAACTCGCGATGATAACAGATAGCGTGATGTTGAAAGAAAACATTGTTTACACAATGGCACGAACGCCAACAGCTTCCTTCTTGGTGCGTCCCATGACGTCATATTATATATATAAATATATATATATATATATATATATATATATGGGTATAAAGATGCAGAGAGAAAATGTGTAGTTGGTGAATTTTTTTTTGGCTAAAATATCTCTGTAAAACCTATAATACTAGTCTAGACAGACGACATCAATTATGGAGATAATATCCTAGTCACGAATATCTTATCCTGCTTCTCTGATGACCTCAGCCGATTTGCGTTAGAGACCCGACTCAAAGTTCTTCTTGGTTCTATCCAGCCGGAGAGGGATTAACTCATTTAATACTTTCTATCATAAGTTGTTTTCTCTCTCTTCATGCTCACCTTGTTATAGACCCTTACTTTCTATCATAAGTTGTTTTCTCTCTCTTCATGCTCACCTTGTTATAGACCCTTACTTTCTATCATAAGTTGTTTTCTCTCTCTCAATGCTCACCTTGTTATAGACCCTTACTTTCTATCATAAGTTGTTTTCTCTCTCTTCATGCTCACCTTGTTATAGACCCTTACTTTCTATCATAAGTTGTTTTCTCTCTCTTCATGCTCACCTTGTTATAGACCCTTACTTTCTATCATAAGTTGTTTTCTCTCTCTTCATGCTCACCTTGTTATAGACCCTTACTTTCTATCATAAGTTGTTTTCTCTCTCTCAATGCTCACCTTGTTATAGACCCTTACTTTCTATCATAAGTTGTTTTCTCTCTCTCAATGCTCACGTTGTCAGAGACCCTTACTTTCTGCCATAAGTTGTGTTTTCTCTCTCTTTTCATGTTCACCTTCCCAGCAACCCTTACTTTCAATCATTGGTTGTTTTATTTCTCTCCATGCTCACCATCACAGCAACCCTTATTTTCAATCATTGGTTGTTTATTCTCTCTTCATGTTCACCTTGTCAGGGACCCATACTTTCTGTCATAAGTTGTTTTCTCTCTCTTCTTGCTCATCTTGTCAGAGACCCATACTTTCTATCATAAGTTGTTTTCTCTCTCTTCATGCTCACCTTGTCAGAGAACCATACTTTCTATCATCATCATCATTGAGTGCCGTCTCCGCAACGAAGGTTGGCTACCATGGAGCGCCATTTTGCTCTATCTCTTGCTTTGATGGTGCAGGTTGTCATCGGTTGATTTGTCCATCTTTTGATGTTACTCGTCCATGTTAATCTTGGTCTGCCTCTGCCTCTTTTACCTTGTATTTTCCCCTCCAGGATCACTTTCAGTAGGCTGTTGTGTCTTTTAACATGGCCTAAGAATCGCATGTGTCTTGTTCTAATTGTGTTCAGAAGTTCTCTTTTCATTTTTAGTTGTTTTAAGACTTTGTCATTTGTTTTCTTTTCCTTCCATCCAATTCTACCTATTCTTCTATATATCCACATTTCAAAGGCTTCAATTCTCTGTTCTGTTTTCTTGTCTAATGTCCATGTTTCAGCACCATATAGGAATATTGAGAAGATGTAACATTTTGCTATTCTTAGTTTTAGCTCTGGTGTTATTTGTTTTGATGTTAGTATGTCCTTCATGACATTAAAATTACTTTTTGCCATTCCTATTCTTTTGTTTATTTCAGTTGTACATTTTCCATCACTGGTTATAGTATGTCCAAGGTAGTTATAGCTCTGAACTGTCTCAAGGTCTATTCCTTCAATTTTGATATCCACTTGTGGGTTTTGGGTATTTTCTTTGTTTATGATCATAGTTTTAGTCTTTTTGATATTCATATCTAGTCCATATTTTTTGCTTGTCGTGTTTATTTCATTAAGTAATTGTTGTAGGTCTTTAGGATTTTCTGCTAGTAGTACAGTATCGTCAGCATATCTTAGGTTATTGATTATCTTTCCATTAATTTGTAGGCCTGGCATCTCTATGATGTTTTTAAAGATTTGCTCAGTGTATAGATTGAACAAGCTTGGTGATAGGATGCATCCTTGTCTTACTCCTCTTTTTATATCAATGGGTGTAGAGAACTCTTTGTTATATTTTATTATTGCTGTTTGCTCCCAGTATAGATTGCATATTAGTCGTATATCCATGTCATCTAGATGTATCTCTTTTAGGCATTCTATAAGTTGTTTGTGGTGTACTCTATCAAAAGCTTTGGTGTAGTCTATGAAGCAGGCATATATTGGTTTGTTTACTTCTGTGTATTTTTCGATTAATGTTCTCATGCAGAATATGGCTTCTTTTGTCCCGCTATTTTTCCTAAATCCAAATTGCTGCTCATCTAATTCAGTATTGATTTTATTCTGAATCCTTCCTTGTATAACTTTTAGCAAGATTTTTGTAACATGGCTCATTAGGCTTATAGTTCTAAAGTCACTGCATTCAACTGCACCATTCTTTTTAGGCAATGCAATGAAAGTTGATGTTTTTAGTTCCTTTGGTATGTATCCTGTGTGGTATATGTCGTTGCATATGTCTGTAATCACTTCAATGCCAAAATCTTCAAGTGCCTGTATCATCTCTATCTGTATGCTTTCAGGTCCTGCTGCTTTTCCCCTTTTCATTGTTTTTATAGCTTTTTCCACCTCAGATTTTAAGATTTTATAGCCTGATGTACATTTTATAACTGGTTTCTTGTCCCTTTGATCATGAAATAGTTCTGTTATATATTCCTGCCATCTATCTATGATATCCTTATTGTCTGTTAGCATTTTTCCTTTTTTGTCTGCAATGCATCCACCTTCTGTGGCTTTTTTATTTTTATTAGTCATTCTCTTTATTTCTGTGTGCATTCCTCTTAGGTCTTGTTTGCTTTCCATAGTTTCTATTTCTCTACATTTTTGGCTGAGACAGTCTTCTTTTGCTTTTTTGCACATTTTGCGTATCTCATTATCTATTTTATTGTATTGGGCAGTGTTCTTCGCTTGTCTCCTTTCTTCCATTTTTTCTAAGATGGTGTTAGAAGTTGTTTTCTCTCTCTTCATACTCACCTTGTCAGAGACCCTAGTTTCTATCATAAGTTGTTTTCTCTCTCTCCTCATGCTCATCTTCTCAGAGACACGTAATTTATATCACACGTTGTTTTCTCTCTCTTCATGCTCATCTTGTCAGAGACCCTTACTTTCTATCATAAGTTGTTTCTTCTCTCTTCATGCTCACCTTGTCAGGGACACATAGTTTCTATCATAAGTAGTTTTCTCTCTCTTCATGCTCACCTTGTCAGGGACCCATAGTTTCTATCATAAGTCATTTTCTCTCTCTTTATAATCACCTTGTCATAGACCCATAGTTTATATCATAAGTTGTTTTCTCTCTCTTCATGCTCACCTTGTCAGAGACCCTTACTTTCTATCATAAGTTGTTTTCTCTCTCTTCATACTCACCTTGTCAGAGACCCAGGTTTCTATCATAAGTTGTTTTCTCTCTCTTCACCCTCACCTTGTCAGGGACTCATACTTTCTATCATATGTTCTTTTCTCTCTCTTCATACTCACCTTGTCAGAGACCCTAGTTTCTATCATAAGTTGTTTTCTCTCTCTTCATACTCACCTTGTCAGAGACCCATACTTTCTATCATAAGTTCTTTTCTCTCTCTTCATGCTCATCTTGTCAGAGACCCATACTTTCTATCATAAGTTGTTTTCTCTCTATTCATATCACCTTGTCAGAGACTCATACTTTCTACCATAAGTTGTTTTATCTCTCTTCATGTTCACCTTCAAAGCAACCCTTACTTTCTATCATTGGTTGTTTGATCTCTCTTCATGCTCACCTTGTCAGGGACTCATACTTTCTATCATAAGTTGTTTTATCTCGCTCCATGCTCACCTTATCAGAGACCCTTACTTTCTATCATAAGTTGATATCTCCCACTTCATGCTCGCCTTGTCAGAAACCCTTACTTTCTATCATATGTTGTTTATCTCTCTTCATGCTCACCATGTCAGAGACCCTTACTTTCTATCATACGTTGTTTCTCACTCTCCATGCTCACCTTGTCAGAGACTCTTATTTTCTATCATACCTTGTTTATCTCTCTTCATGCTCACCTTGTCAGGGACCCTAACTTTCTTCCATAAGTTGTTTTCTGTCTCTTCATGCTCACCTTGTCAGAGACCCTTTCTTTCTATCATACGTTGCTATCTCCCTCTTCATGCTCACCTTGTCAGAGACCCTTACTTTCTATCATACGTTGTTATCTCCTTCTTCATGCTCACCTTGTCAGAGACCCTTACTTTCTATCATACGTTGTTATCTCCCTCTTCATGCTCACCTTGTCAGAGACCCTTACTTTCTATCATACGTTGTTTCTCACTCTTCATGCTCACCTTGTCAGAGACCCTTAATTTATATTATACGTTGTTTTCTGTCTCTTCATGCTCACCTTATCAGAGACCCTTTCTTTCTATCATACGTTGCTATCTCCCTCTTCATGCTCACCTTGTCAGAGACCCTTACTTTCTATCATACGTTGTTATCTCCTTCTTCATGCTCACCTTGACAGAGACCCTTACTTTCTATCATACGTTGTTATCTCCCTCTTCATGCTCACCTTGTCAGAGACCCTTACTTTCTATCATACCTTGTTTATCTCTCTTCATGCTCACCTTGTCAGGGACCCTAACTTTCTTTCATAAGTTGTTTTCTGTCTCATCACGCTCACCTTGTCAGAGACCCTTTCTTTCTATCATACGTTGTTATCTCCCTCTTCATGCTCACCTTGTCAGAGACCCTTACTTTATATCATACGTTGTTATCTCCCTCTTCATGCTCACCTTGTCAGAGACCCTTACTTTCTATCATATGTTGTTTTCTCCCTCTTCATGCTCACCTTGTCAGAAACCATTACTTTCTACCATATGTTGTTTCTCTCTCTTCATGCTCACCTTTTCAGAGACCCTTACTTTCTATCATATGTTGTTTCTCACTCTCCATGTTCACCTTGTCAGAGACTCTTATTTTCTATCATACCGTGTTTATCTCTCTTCATGCTCACCTTGTCAGGGACCCATACTTTCTATTATAAGTTGTTTTCTCTCTCTTCTTGCTCACCTTGTCAGAGACCCATACTTTCTATCATGAGTTGTTTTCTCTCTCTTCATACTCACCTTGTCAGAGACCCTAGTTTCTATCATAAGTTGGTTTCTCTCTCTTCATACTCACCTTGTCAGAGACCCTAGTTTCTATCATAAGTTGTTTTCTCTCTCTCCTCATGCTCATCTTGTCAGAGACACATAATTTATATCATACGTTGTTTTCTCTCTCTTCATGCTCATCTTGTCAGAGACCCTTACTTTCTATCATAAGTTGTTTCTTCTCTCTTCATGCTCACCTTGTCAGGGACACATAGTTTCTATCATAAGTAGTTTTCTCTCTCTTCATGCTCACCTTGTCAGGGAACCTTAGTTTCTATCATAAGTCATTTTCTCTCTCTTTATAATCACTTTGGTTTATATCATAAGTTGTTTTCTCTCTCTTCATGCTCACCTTGTCAGAGACCCTTACTTTCTATCATAAGTTGTTTTCTCTCTCTTCATACTCACCTTGTCAGAGACCCTAGTTTCTATCATAAATTGTTTTCTCCCTCTCCATGATCACTTGTCAGAGACTCATAGTTTCTATCATATGTTCTTTTCTCTCTCTTCATACTCACCTTGTCAGAGACCCATAGTTTCTATCATAAGTTGTTTTCTCTCTCTTCATACTCACCTTGTCAGAGACCCATAGTTTCTATCATAAGTTCTTTTCTCTCTCTTCATGATCATCTTGTCAGAGCCCCATACTTTCTATCATAAGTTGTTTTCTCTCTATTCATAATCACCTTGTCAGAGACCCATACTTTCTACCATAAGTTGTTTTATCTCTCTTCATGTTCACCTTCAAAGCAACACTTACTTTCTATCATTGGTTGTTTGATCTCTCTTCATGCTCACCTTGTCAGGGACTCATACTTTCTATCATAAGTTGTTTTCTCTCACTCCTCATGCTCATCTTCTCAGAGACACGTAATTTATATCACACGTTGTTTTCTCTCTCTTCATGCTCATCTTGTCAGAGACCCTTACTTTCTATCATAAGTTGTTTCTTCTCTCTTCATGCTCACCTTGTCAGGGACACATAGTTTCTATCATAAGTAGTTTTCTCTCTCTTCATGCTCACCTTGTCAGGGACCCATAGTTTCTATCATAAGTCATTTTCTCTCTCTTTATAATCACCTTGTCATAGACCCATAGTTTATATCATAAGTTGTTTTCTCTCTCTTCATGCTCACCTTGTCAGAGACCCTTACTTTCAATCATAAGTTGTTTTCTCTCTCTTCATACTCACCTTGTCAGAGACCCAGGTTTCTATCATAAGTTGTTTTCTCCCTACTCCATGATCACTTTGTCAGAGACCCATAGTTTCTATCATATGTTCTTTTCTCTCTCTTCATACTCACCTTGTCAGAGACCCTAGTTTCTATCATAAGTTGTTTTCTCTCTCTTCATACTCACCTTGTCAGAGACCCATACTTTCTATCATAAGTTCTTTTCTCTCTCTTCATGCTCATCTTGTCAGAGACCCATACTTTCTATCATAAGTTGTTTTCTCTCTATTCATAATCACCTTGTCAGAGACTCATACTTTCTACCATAAGTTGTTTTATCTCGCTCCATGCTCACCTTATCAGAGACCCTTACTTTCTATCATAAGTTGATATCTCCCACTTCATGCTCGCCTTGTCAGAAACCCTTACTTTCTATCATATGTTGTTTATCTCTCTTCATGCTCACCATGTCAGAGACCCTTACTTTCTATCATACGTTGTTTCTCACTCTCCATGCTCACCTTGTCAGAGACTCTTATTTTCTATCATACCTTGTTTATCTCTCTTCATGCTCACCTTGTCAGGGACCCTAACTTTCTTCCATAAGTTGTTTTCTGTCTCTTCATGCTCACCTTGTCAGAGACCCTTTCTTTCTATCATTCGTTGCTATCTCCCTCTTCATGCTCACCTTGTCAGAGACCCTTACTTTCTATCATACGTTGTTATCTCCTTCTTCATGCTCACCTTGTCAGAGACCCTTACTTTATATCATACGTTGTTATCTCCCTCTTCATGCTCACCTTGTCAGAGACCCTTACTTTCTATCATACGTTGTTTCTCACTCTTCATGCTCACCTTGTCAGAGACCCTTACTTTATATTATACGTTGTTTTCTGTCTCTTCATGCTCACCTTATCAGAGACCCTTTCTTTCTATCATACGTTGCTATCTCCCTCTTCATGCTCACCTTGTCAGAGACCCTTACTTTCTATCATACGTTGTTATCTCCTTCTTCATGCTCACCTTGACAGAGACCCTTACTTTCTATCATACGTTGTTATCTCCCTCTTCATGCTCACCTTGTCAGAGACCCTTACTTTCTATCATACCTTGTTTATCTCTCTTCATGCTCACCTTGTCAGGGACCCTAACTTTCTTTCATAAGTTGTTTTCTGTCTCATCACGCTCACCTTGTCAGAGACCCTTTCTTTCTATCATACGTTGTTATCTCCCTCTTCATGCTCACCTTGTCAGAGACCCTTACTTTATATCATACGTTGTTATCTCCCTCTTCATGCTCACCTTGTCAGAGACCCTTACTTTCTATCATATGTTGTTTTCTCCCTCTTCATGCTCACCTTGTCAGAAACCATTACTTTCTACCATATGTTGTTTCTCTCTCTTCATGCTCACCTTTTCAGAGACCCTTACTTTCTATCATATGTTGTTTCTCACTCTCCATGTTCACCTTGTCAGAGACTCTTATTTTCTATCATACCGTGTTTATCTCTCTTCATGCTCACCTTGTCAGGGACCCATACTTTCTATCATAAGTTGTTTTCTCTCTCTTCATACTCACCTTGTCAGAGACCCTAGTTTCTATCATAAGTTGGTTTCTCTCTCTTCATACTCACCTTGTCAGAGACCCTAGTTTCTATCATACGTTGTTTTCTCTCTCTCCTCATGCTCATCTTGTCAGAGACACATAATTTATATCATACGTTGTTTTCTCTCTCTTCATGCTCATCTTGTCAGAGACCCTTACTTTCTATCATAAGTTGTTTCTTCTCTCTTCATGCTCACCTTGTCAGGGACACATAGTTTCTATCATAAGTAGTTTTCTCTCTCTTCATGCTCACCTTGTCAGGGAACCTTAGTTTCTATCATAAGTCATTTTCTCTCTCTTTATAATCACTTTGGTTTATATCATAAGTTGTTTTCTCTCTCTTCATGCTCACCTTGTCAGAGACCCTTACTTTCTATCATAAGTTGTTTTCTCTCTCTTCATACTCACCTTGTCAGAGACCCTAGTTTCTATCATAAATTGTTTTCTCCCTCTCCATGATCACTTGTCAGAGACTCATAGTTTCTATCATATGTTCTTTTCTCTCTCTTCATACTCACCTTGTCAGAGACCCATAGTTTCTATCATAAGTTGTTTTCTCTCTCTTCATACTCACCTTGTCAGAGACCCATAGTTTCTATCATAAGTTCTTTTCTCTCTCTTCATGATCATCTTGTCAGAGCCCCATACTTTCTATCATAAGTTGTTTTCTCTCTATTCATAATCACCTTGTCAGAGACCCATACTTTCTACCATAAGTTGTTTTATCTCTCTTCATGTTCACCTTCAAAGCAACCCTTACTTTCTATCATTGGTTGTTTGATCTCTCTTCATGCTCACCTTGTCAGGGACTCATACTTTCTATCATAAGTTGTTTTATCTCGCTCCATGCTCACCTTATCAGAGACACTTACTTTCTTTCATAAGTTGATATCTCCCACTTCATGCTCAACTTGTCAGAAACCCTTACTTTCTATCATATGTTGTTTATCTCTCTTCATGCTCACCTTGTCAGAGACTTTTACTTTCTATCATGTCTTGTTTATCTCTCTTCATGCTCACCATGTCAGAGACCCTTACTTTCTATCATACTTTGTTTCCCACTCTCCATGCTTACCTTGTCTGAGACTCTTATTTTCTATCATACCTTGTTTATCCCTCTTCATGCTCACCTTGTCAGGGACCCTAACTTTCTTCCATAAGTTGTTTTCTGTCTCTTCATGCTCACCTTGTCAGAGACCCTTACTTTCTATCATACGTTGCTATCTCCCTCTTCATGCTCACCTTGTCAGAGACCCTTACTTTCTATCATACGTTGTTTCTCCCTCTTCATGCTCACCTTGTCAGAAACCATTACTTTCTATCATATGTTGTTTATCTCTCTTCATGCTCACCTTTTCAGAGACCCTTGCTTTCTATCATATGTTGTTTCTCACTCTCCATGTTCACCTTGTCATAGACCCTTACTTTCTATCAATGGTTGTTTATCTCTCTTCATGCTCACCTTGTTAGGGACTCATACATCCTATCATAGTTGTTTTATCTCGATTCATGCTTACCTTGTCAGAGATCCATACATCTATCATAAGTTGTTTTCTGTCTTTTCATGCTCACCTTTTCAGAGACCCATAGTTTTTATCATAAGTTGTTTTCTCTCTCTCCATGCTCGCGTTGTCAGAGACCCATATTTTATATCATAAGTTGTTTTCTCTCTCTCCATGCTCACCTTGTCAGAGACCCTTACTTTCTATCATACGTGTTTTTTTTCTCTCTCTCCATGCCTACCTTGTCAGGGACCCATACTTTCTATCATAAGTTGTTTTCTCTCTCTCCATGCTCACCTTGTCAGAGACCCTTACTTTATATCATATGTTGTTTTCTCTCTCTCCATGCTCACCTTGTCAGGGACCCATACTTTCTATCATAAGTTGTTTTCTCTCTCTCCATGCTCACCTTGCCAGGGACCCTTACTTTCTATTATAAGTTGTTTTCTCTCTCTTCATGCTCACCTTGCCAGGGACTCATACTTTCTATCATAAGTTGTTTTCTCTCTCTTCACCCTCACCTTGTCAGGGACCCATACTTTCTATCATAAGTTGTTTTCTCTCTCTTCACCCTCACCTTGTCAGGGACTCATACTTTCTATCATAAGTTGTTTTCTCTCTCTTCACCCTCACCTTGTCAGGGACCCTTACTTTCTATTATAAGTTGTTTTCTGTCTCTTCATGCTCACCTTGCCAGGGACCCATACTTTCTATCATAAGTTGTTTTCTCTCTCTTCACCCTCACCTTGTCAGGGACCCTTACTTTCTATCATAAGTTGTTTTCTCTCCATGCTCACCTTGTCGGAGACCCTTACTTTCTATCATAAGTTGTTTTCTCTCTCTCCATCCTCACCTTGCCAGTGACCCTTACTTTCTATCATAAGTTGTTTTCTCTCTCTTCATGCTCACCTTGCCAGGGACTCTTACTTTCTATCATAAGTTGTTTACTCTCTCTCCATCCTCACCTTGCCAGGAACCCTTACTTTCTATCATAAGTTGTTTTCTCTCTCTCCATCCTCACCTTGCCAGGAACCCTTACCTCATTATCCGTGAATCGCAGTTCGCCTTATTTAGTCATCGACATCCTGGTCTCACAGGAGATGTCAGAGTAAAAAGTGTTTGATGAAAGTGCTCAAACAGTGTGACTTTAATATTATGTGATAAGAAGCAATGATGAATACACTAGTGGTAGTGCTAGATATAGTAATATTTGTACTAGATGAATTAGTTTTAGTTGTACATGAAATAGTAGTTGCCGCTATTTAGTAGATGCTGTACGATGATTTAATAATTAATAATTTACAAGATTTAATTATCCAAAGTATACATATATATTATATATATATATATATATATATATATATATATATATATATATATATATATATATATATATATATATATATATATAAAACATTATAGTCTATTCGAACTTTATTAATATTGAAATGTTCAGCTATTGTGAAACAATATTTTCACTATCAACAGCTGAGCTGAATATGTTTACCATTCTGTATAAGAGAGATGGTAGTTCCTCGACAACTGCATGTTTAGATGCCCACTGGGAACGCATTCATCGCACAATAATGGATGTCCACTGTAACATGAACTACCCTGTTACAGAAATTGTCATATCAGGCCCGGGTGTCAGATATTTGTGCTCAATACACATCAGTGGAGGTAAGTTTCGTCATTACACCGCTGCATTCTTTAATCTATGGACAGCAATTTCGCGATAAAACAGAAATTGTGAAACATTTATAGGTGACCATGGCTACCACCTGACTCGTCTCTTCTTAGGTGTATCGACTTGAGACCGTTTATGTTTATTGTGTATATTACCTATACCTGGCATTGGGCCGAAGGGCATCAGCTGAAAGGTCGCTGGACCCATAACAACAACAACAGCATTTACTACTTGTCGCGTATTCTTAAAATATATTGACATTTGTTAACATATTAAACTTCTGATATGACATTTCCCTAGTAAAGTTAGTAAGTTAAAGAAATGTGTGTACTAATGATATTCCACTAGATTAACGCTTTCCTAACAAAAGATCAAAAAAAGGAAAAGTGGTTGCACACTATATATATATATACACACAAGGTAACTTGCATGGACGAGAAACATCCACAGATGTACAAGTCAGCCTATGACTACTGCACCATTAAAATAAGTGGCAAAGCGGAATGGAGTTCCATTATGGTAGCTAGCCTTAGATATATATATATATATATATATATATATATATATATATATATATATATATATATATAAATGACATTTTTCGTCTTTACAAACAGCTGGTAGCAAACAATCATGATAAGTCAGAAGTTTTACAAAAACAGTTAGTGTTTTATGCTGGATGCTGCTTGGCTGAACAACTTCTCTCGTGGCTGATTCGGCCAATATTGGATAGCTAGATCCGGCCACAGAACGAACAAGATTCTATTGTGGTGCCTGGCGTCGTCTTTGTTCTCCTGCGCCTTTTTTGTCTTCTGAATTTGATATCATCACTGCCTCGAAAGCTGCTGTGCCATTGTTTATTTTTTCTTCTCTATGTGCTACAATCTGCAGCTAGATTTTTGCAGTTCCTTTCAATTATGTTATATATTCCTGCCATCTATTGATTATACCTGTATCGTCTGTTAGCATTTTTCATTTTTTTTTTTTTACATTTGTATGACGTAGAGTAAATATGAATTACAATAGCGAGTTAGACTTGTGGTATCTTGTTATAGTCCGTTCAGAATCGTTTGCCGAGATGTTATGATTTATAATTCAAAAAGTTCTTGATGATTTCACATGATTTTTGGCATACGGTGTTAAAATGTCCATGTCACGAGAACATATGTGTTACTCGATGTCTAGCTATAACGGTTTTCTTAAAGCGGCGAATTCCTTTGATCTTTGCCCATGTAACTATTATTTTGACCCTAATCAAAATGTTTTACAGTAATCTAGTGCAACGATGACCCATAGGCGTGTCCATAAAATTTTACTGGGTGACAAGTATACCAATTTTAAATTATATATATAACTTTTGTTCGTAGAGTCAATTTGATATAGTTCCATGCTCTTGGTGTGAGTTTCCCAAATGTTGTCGCTGCCTTTCAAATACGTACATTTAGTTCCTCATCTAAGGAAAGTGTGGCTGTAATAGTGGATCCAAGATAGCTGAACTTCTGTACTGACTCAAGCAGGCTTCCATTCAAAGTAATGGTTGTTGGTTTGCTTATAACATATTTTTGATTGCTTGGGCGGTCATGAACAATAAACTGTTTAACAAATCAACTAGGAAATTTTGCAAATCAAACTATTTATCTGTAGACTTAATCAGAGTAATGATCATTCAGAATCAGACGAGTCAAATAGGTCGATTACTGCTTTCGGCTGAACAAACAACAAACCATCCTTTTTCCAATATTCCTCTTCTTGTCGTAACACATGATCCTCACATTTTACCCAGTAGTCTTTATTTATATTTGATAGAGCCTGATTTGTAAGTGTCTCAACATCGCATAATTTGAAAGTTTTATTTGTATATGCTACGTGTCCTTTAACTTTTGCCCAAACTAGTTCTATAGGATTTAAGTGTGCATGATATGGAGGTAGTCTCAAACATCTATGGCCATGTTCTTGAATTAACTTGTCTATTTTAAATATCTTTGTACGTTGTGTCTGTTTTACAAGGCTAAGCAATTCGGGTTTCAAGTAGCTGTCGTTAACTTGTATGTGTTCTTTTATGAGCCACGTTTTGATTGCATCTTTTGTACTTGATGATGTTGGGATTCTATCTTCTACGTTAACTACGTTATGGTATGAAGCATTGTCCATTATCAGACAAGAAGGTCGATCTAATATTGGAAGGATACTTTTCTCGATCCAGTCTTTAAATATGTGCCCATTCATTTCGGAGTGGTAGTCTCTATTGTCTATGGATTTTGAAATGAAAACGAGATGAGCATTCTGCAACAACCCATTATGTCTGCTACCTGCATGTGCAACTATGAAACGTTGCCCTTTACTGCTTGGTACTGATCTTTTAATACTTCCATCTGCTAACTGCCATTCCTTTTCATTTGTATGATGAGCGTTGATCCAAGTTTCATCTAAATAAACAATATCATAATCATTTTCGCGCATTTCCTTCACTTCACGTAAATACTTGCTTCTAAGAGCTACTAGATGTGGCTTCTCACAAATAATGTTTTTTCCACCAGCATACTTTCTAAAGGTGAAGCCTGCACTTCTTAATATTTTCCATAATGAAGTTTTTGATATTTCAATGTCGTTGTTAGTTTTCAGCCAAAGCTTCAACTTTCTAAGTGTCACTTCTTCGTTTATATCAAACATTCGACAGATTTCTCTTTTTTACTAGGTCCTTATCAAAACTGTCTAACGTTTCTTTCCTTCCTTGCTTTCTTGCATTTGTTGGCAATAAATATCCGCTTCCTTTAACTATTCGATCAAATGAACGTTTACACAAACCTAAAATATGCATTGTTCTCTTCTCAGGGTTTGATAAAGAACAATAAAGATGTCCCTTTTTACGCTGTCTGCAGAAGTATTGATAAATCTTTATAGCAATGTTATGCTCAGTAAAATATTTTGCCTTTATATTCATTCTCACATAGACTTGCAGAAGATAATATGGATAGTGCCGCCTCCTTTCTGTAAATATTGAGATTTGCCTCTGAATTATGACTCGAACTCGAGTCTACGGCCGTGATTTTGACGTCACATAATTTCCGGTTTCGGCTAAAATGTCATTTTGTGCTAAACGGGAAATTTCATATGTAACATTTCTTTATAAAAATTTATAGTGGAAACATAACTATTTTAGGACGGTGCGCAGTCAGCCGTGAAGGTCATGCCTATATGTTAAAGAATCAGCTGTGAGATGTAAGCATCTACATAATCCCGCCGGTGTTTATAATATCGATTAACTTTTTTTTAATATAGGTTAAATAAGGCATCTTTGAAACTGGATCACATTTCTTTGATAAAAAAATATTTTTATAGCGACATTAGTATTCTAAACCTAACTTCAAAAGATCAATGCAAATGAACAATAAGTTTTTGAAAAAAATAAATTAATGTCTAGGCAAACGAATCTGAACGGACTATAGAAGCGTATCTACATAGTGCTTAATTGTGGGTGTTGTTCGTTATGTGTATTTGCAAACATGAATTCAATTGGTTACAATTAGTGTGGCCGTATTTCTCAATGATTTTGTCAACATGGTACACCTTTTTCTTATTCGTATTCTTCACAAGTTGTAACAATTCGGGTTTTAAATATGTGTCGTCAAATTTGACATTTTCATTCGCAAGCCATGTCCTAATTTGCTCTTTTGTATTTGATGCAGTAGTCACTTTGTCCCATCTTGAATTCCCTAAGGAAGTGCTGATATAGTAAAACAGTAACCTTTTGCATAGTTATAAATTTGCATTTCAAACTCATTGTAATTTAGATATAAATGTTGGTATTTAAAGTCAACAAATTGTCTACTGAGTCTTCACACAATTAATAAAGATACGCCTTCCCTTCGGTAATTAATGCCCAGGCCGTGGTGCGTCATGTCGTTCAATAACAATTCAGTTTTGTGCACGGGATTTTCCTGAACTTAGTGTTTCTGCAATAGCCAAACTATTTTACGTGAACGACCGCACCAAATTAATGTATATATCCTAAAATGGTGTCAAATTCGAACAGGGTGAATTTAATATAGCCTAAAGAAGAAAACTTTTAAACTAGATCAAATTTCTCAGAGCAAAAAATATTTCTATAACGACATCAATATTATAAGATTACATGCAAAAGTTGAAAGCAAAATAACAAACGGTTATCACGTAAAGCTAATTCAAGTGTGGTTATGAATTTCTGAACGGACTATAGTTTGGAGGATGGTGTGGGGTGGGGTGGGTTTGGTGGGTTCACGGATAGTTCTGTCATCATCATCAACAAAGAAATAAAGTTCAGTGTATTGGTTTTGTCATGTTGACTGGCCATGGGAAATGGGTAGCACACACACACACACACACATAACATAGACAGAAAGGGAGATAAAGTTCTCTATTTTCAGCCTCAGACATGATTTCCTAAACAATAAATCCCAACACTCAAATCAGCCCTTTCATGTGATCAGAAGTGTTCATGTGCACAACTTTAGTTAGTGAATAAAACAAGAGGGCTGAAGACAGAAGTGTTCATGTACACAACTTTAGTTAGCGAATACAACAACAGAGGGCTGAAGACAGAAGTGTTCATGTACACAACTTTAGTTAGTGAATAAAACAACAGAGGACTGAAGACAGAAGTGTTCATGTACACAACTTTAGTTAGTGAATAAAACAACAAAGGGCTGAAGACAGAAGTGTTCATGTACACAACTTTAGTTAGTGAATAAAACAACAGAGGGCTGAAGACAGAAGTGTTCATGTACACAACTTTAGTTAGGGAATACAACAACAGAGGGCTGAAGACAGAAGTGTTCATGTACACAACTTTAGTTAGTGAATAAAACAACAGAGGGCTGAAGACAGAAGTGTTCATGTACACAACTTTAGTTAGTGAATAAAACAACAGAGGGCTGAAGACAGAAGTGTTCATGTACACAACTTTAGTTAGTGAATAAAACAACAGAGGGCTGAAGACAGAAGTGTTCATGTACACAACTTTAGTTAGTGAATAAAACAACAGAGGGCTGAAGACAGAAGGGGTTTTTTTTATATTAGAAACCATTTACATCACGTGATTTAGTAAGAAATATAGAAACAATATCCACATTTTAATCACTTCCAAATTTTAGGTCGAAATGTGGCTCTAAAAGAAGCTACTAAGCAGTCGAGCACTTATAATGATGCAGTTTCTTCAAGAGCTGTAGATGGTTATACCAATACTGACATAAGCAGAGAAAGCTGCGCCTCCACAAAAGAGGAAGATTTCGTATCACCCTATCTGGGCGTCGCCTTCAGAAACCCAGTGCGAGTAGTTGGGTTCGCTCTCTACAACAGACATGATTACAACAGTAAGTACATTTATCATAAAGTGAGGTAGCAGCGGGGTCAATGAAAGAGTATTATATTTGCTGGTTTTTTCTTTTACTTTTCAAGTTTCAGGGTTCCACCAACATCGTTTCAGTTGTTCCCTTAGTAATCTATACAAGACCTAACAAACAGGTCATAATCATCCGACATGGAACAGTGAAAGGTTAATAACGAAAAAGTGGACAAAAAACAGATTGTTGGTGTAAAATATTGTCTTCTTTCTTGATCAGCATAAAAGGTCAACAACAAAGTTCCTTCACCCCCTGAAGTCAATGGCCATCCTCCGTACTTCATTTATTGCTGATACTCTCTTATTCATATATTATCTTTTACTGTCACTAGTCTAGTTATCTTTGGTTTGTCACCCTATTGACTTACCTTCGTCACGTTATTCTGAGTTTGCCACTATTGAGTTCCTTCTCCCGTTTACTGGAAATAGAAAGATAATTCTTCTTGATGTCTTCTGAACAACTGACATTTCTATATCCATCTTCTACCTATTATCATTGTGTGCACATCTCCTCTTGATTACTCATACTGAGAAGTTCTTTATTGCTGGTTTTATTTATTTAAAATATTCTACACATTTGTCCTCAAGCAGGCTGTGTGAAATGTTAACAGTTTCCTTCTCTTCTGCTGCCCTCCATCACCCAGACCCATATAGACGCACCTAAAGTACACATCTCTCAGTTATCCCCTAATTTGACTTTTGTGATGTACTGGATGAGCCTCAGAAGTGCTTATAATATTGCATCGATCCTTCATTTTTCGTGGTCGACTCTTGGGTCTGGAGTTCTCGTTGAGTTGTGTTTTGATCACTCTGCCTTAAAACGTGGTCAAACCATTTTATCTGTTTTTTTTAAATATATATATATTTTATAACGGGGACTATTTCTAGTGTATTTCTAAGTTCTTCATTTCTGATCTTGCCTCACAGTCTGTTTCCTGCCATTCGTCTGAAACATTTCATCTTAGTGGAGGATATTATTCTTATTGTGCTTTCACCAAGGGTCCAGGTCTGACATAAATAGCACAACGTTGGGATGAAGATTATTTTGTAAGTAAAGTGCCCCCGTGACGCCATGCGGGTATATGGAATATGGTGTTAGCGACCATACATTTTACATACCTCCAGCACATGATTTTTGGGGTATTGTGGTCGATATTACGCCCGTGCCGCTTTACTTTCCCAGAAAAAAAATCCGGTACACATTTAAGGCTGGGTGGATCCGGAAGCCGTCGGTTGGGATCGAACCCTACCTATTGTCCTTTGTAGTTCAGTTCACTAACCACTGAGCCATCGCGACTCCCAGATTGTAATGTACTGACCCCTTTTTGCCTCTAGAGTTATTTCCTTGTTGGACAATAGTGGTGATAGCTGTCCAATTAGTTAACAAGCTTTGATGCATTTTGAGTCTATCTCTGCTGTTTGTGAATTGTGATTTTGTCACTAAACTCCCTAGGTATTTGAATTCATCTATTTGTTTTAGTTGCCCTACCTTCTATAGTTATGTTAATGTTATGTTTCTCTATGGCGACATTCATGACTTTTGTTTTTTTTTATTATTTTTTTTTTTTGGGGTGTTGCTTTGCTGTTGAGTTTTGTTCAGGTGTTCTTGTAGGGGTATCTTTTTCCATGTATTAGTGCCTGAACGTCTACAAAGAAAAGCTCGTTGATGTCCTCTGTCTCTAATTGGATGGCTAACTTGCATAAATAGTCCATGTATGTAATAAACAGTAAGGAGGGGGGATAACACGTGCCCCTGCCTTACACATGCTGTAACCTTGAAGTAGTCCGAGTAGAATGCTGCTGTTCTGACTGTTCAGCTGCTGTTGATGCAGAGACTTTTAATTACATTGGTTAGATGATGTATTACTCCATATTTTGTTATTATATACCACAGTTGTTGTCTATTTACTGTGCCGAAAGTCTTTTCCTTGTCAATGAAAGCTATGTGCACATTTGGATTGTGTTCTGGCGTTTTTTTTTTCTTTTCTGCAAGCTGTTTTAAGGTGAATAGTGCGTCGGTGCATCCTTTTCTTGGAACCCCATTTGATAATCGGTCACTTTAGTTCTATTATTGGTCTCAGTCTTTCCCAACGATTTTAACGTATAGCTTTCCTATATGGCTGAGAGGAGACAAACATCTATAATTATTGCAGTCTCTTTTGTTACACTTCTTTTTTTCTTCAATTTTTGCAAGATGATTGCCTGTTGCCAGTCTTCTTGGTTTTTTGTTGGTGCCTGGTTCCATTGAATATCATGTGTAACCATGTCACTTCTGTTTCTCCTGCTGCTGCTATTATTTCTATTGGTATGCTATCTATCCCCGGTTCTTTATTTCTAGGTGCACACTTGATTACTTCTTCGTTTTACTCTGTCATGATGTTATGTTCTGTATCTGTTCGTTCTTGCGCGGTTTTTGTTGTCTTATTGGTAGTTGTTGTCATGTTTAAAAGGTCTTTAAAATATTCTTTCCGTGATCATTTTGCTTATGTTGGTTATTTGATATTATCTGTCCGTCTCTATCATTTATGAACTCAGTAGGATCATGGTTTTGTTTGCTCGTTCTTGTGGATTTTACTGCTTATAATTAATTAAATTGCTTCCACTCTTCTTCTGATGTGCTTACTTTGTTAGGATGTTTCATGAATTCCTCTGTTAATTTTTCTAGGCTTTTCCTTGATTCTTGATCTTTTAATTTTTGTTTAAATTTGTATTGTATTTTTGATTCTTTTGTTTGTTTTCGAATATTGATTATGTTTTTCATCTGTCTGAGTCTGAATGTGTAAACTACATTCCTGAAAAGTATTATATAGTCTCCGTATCTGGCACAAGAGGCAACAAAATCAAAATTCCGAGTATATTTTTTTTTCTCTCGTTCAACCAATGCCCACTAAAGGAATTGATAAACACTCGCGTGTTGCTATTTTTATTTTATTTCAGAATATTATTTAACTTTAGTGTTAATATTGTATTTTTTTACTTGTTTTGTTCGCGATGAAGACTTTTGACTAAACGTCGCATCTTGTCTATTAGCGTAATCGGTTTATATTGTTTTGTGTTTACTTCACATTAGAGACAACAAACTAGATCCTTCACACAAAATATGTATAGGACAAGATGGGGCGCCCAATGGGCCACATTCACATGGAAAAATCAGATTCGGGTGTGGAGACATCAAGACTTATATATGGACCATAGGGGGTGAGCTAGGTCAGACGGGCACATCTATTCTAGGCATGGGTACCAGAATAGACGTCCAGAGACTATTCTCAGTCAACTTTGAATACTTCATCCAGAGGTCGGCTGACCTCCAAGCGGCTATACAACGCTATCAACAGGTTCAACAGTATGCCCCATCAAAGGTGAACTTAGTGTTTGTAATCGGTTTCTACATGGCACAGCATGATGGAACATTTCAGGTGGGCAATGTTGAAGGCTGCAACAGTGAGGTAGTTATCGCCGTAGATGGACAAAAAACTAGGTCTTAACACAGTTTTGAATCGTGTAGCGCCACGACCAGCGGAAATAGAGAGACTAGTTTTACCAGCTCATCATGAATCCTCAC
Source organism: Megaustenia siamemsis (assembly GCA_032433765.1). Lineage (NCBI taxonomy): Eukaryota > Metazoa > Mollusca > Gastropoda > Stylommatophora > Ariophantidae > Megaustenia > Megaustenia siamemsis. The sequence goes on along the minus strand of JAVIAB010000041.1, from coordinate 10,022,291 downwards.
CTGAGCTACTACCCACCTAGCACACCATCCAGCAAGGGAGACAACGGATCAACACAAACATGCAATGATCGCACCCATGACATTGTTTCACTTCTTAAAGGCGCTCACGCTCTACAGCAGGTAATGCTTCTGTCTTAGGTAAGGCCAGCGATGCAAATTTCAATTCTTTAAATACGCCCACCTTCCTGAGGTTATTCCATATAAAAGGCTACTTAATTCTCTGGTTTCTCAGCAATATATATGGACGTGTTATAACCGGCTATCATTGGCCAAACCATATTTAGTATGTCCCTCGCATCTAACCGGCTTGTATTCTTTTAGATGGTCTTGCATTGCAGACTGCCAACGAGTTATATAGTGTAACTACCCTCTCTTTAATGGATCTCGATCGTGCAATGTCAGGATCATGGGTTTTAAATGTAAGGTCATCACTGCAGCTGTTGAATATCAGACTGTTGCAAAGCACCAGCCCTATTTCCAGTCTCTCATTGGAGATTACTGATAGAAGGTTGATCGTAAAACTGGAATATCCCACATTATGTGGATGATCATCATCAGATCGACCGAATTCTGGCATCTGAAATTACGTATGACTTTCAGTCATTGCTTGTTTATTAAAGATATATATGTGAATACACACAACACAATGTCCAACTCTCAAATAGGTGTGCACACTTAACCCTTGCCACAAAGTACGAGACTAAGTAAACTAGGGGTTTAAGGCGAGCTGTCGATCGTTGCCATCACAAACAACCCATGTGCTATTGATCAAATACAACAGCTACAGGTATGGTTCCCTAACTTGGGCGCTCGTCGTGTGATTATGTCTGGGACTGTTCCGTTAGTCTCACATCGACGGACAACATTATACCTGATGTTAACTATCTAGGACGTGGTTTACCAGAATGTCGACATGGTTTCCACTAGTAATATAACTAAATGGAGTTGGCGCTGAGGATGATAGCTACAACCAAGGTAAGATATAGACTGTAGCTTACGTCTATGGAAAGCAATTATACATTCCTCTCGATTTTGACCTGCTCGAGAACTACATACTGGTTTACAGGAGCGCATTTGCGGACCTACAGTCTCCTTCCCTTCCTTCCTTCCTTCCTTCCTTCCTTCCTTCCTTCCTTCCTTCCTTCCTTCCTTCCTTCCTTCCCTTCCTTCCTTCCTTCCTTCCTTCCTTCCTTCCTTCCTTCCTTCCTTCCTTCCTTCCTTCCTTCCTTCCTTCCTTCCTTCCTTCCTTCCTTCCTTCCTTCCTTCCTTCCTTCCTTCCTTCCTTCCTTCCTTCCTTCCTTCCTTCCTTCCTTCCTTCCTTCCTTCCTTCCCTTCCTTCCTTCCTTCCTTCCTTCCTTCCTTCCTTCCTTCCTTCCTTCCTTCCTTCCTTCCTTCCTTCCTTCCCTTCCTTCCTTCCTTCCTTCCTTCCTTCCTTCCTTCCTTCCTTCCTTCCTTCCTTCCTTCCTTCCTTCCTTCTTCCTTCCTTCCTTCCTTCCTTCCTTCCTTCCTTTCCTTCCTTCCTTCCTTCCTTCCCTTCTTTCCTTCCTAACTTCCTTCCTTCCTTCCTTCCTATTCCTTCCTTCCTTCCTTCAAACTTCCTTCCTTCCTTCATTCCTTCCTTCTTTCCTTCCTTCGTTATATCCATCCTTTACTTCATACCTCCCTTGCAATACTTCATGTCAACCTTCCTTCCTTCCTTCCTTCCTTCCTAACTTCCTTCCTTCTTTCCTTCCTTCCTTCCTTCTTTCCTAACTTCCTTCCTTCCTTCATTCCTTCCTTCTTTCCTTCCTTCGTTATATCCATCCTTTACTTCATACCTCCCTTGCAATACTTCATGTCAACCTTCCTTCCTTCATTCCTTCCTTCCTTCCTAACTTCCGTCCTTCCTTCATTCCTTCCTTCTTTCCTTCCTTCGTTATATCCTTCCTTTACTTCATCCCTTCACTCCGATACTTCATGTCAAACTTCCTTTCTTCCTTCATTCATTCTTCTTTACCTCATACCCCCCTCTTCCTTCTTCCCTCCGTTTCTTACTTTCATCTTTTTTTTGTCCGTTCTTTCTTCTTTCTTTTCCTTTCCTCGTTATAATCTATAATTATTTAATTTGTTTCTTCCATAGCATCTAAACTCTTTCTCCTCCGAGAATTTAAACTAAAAGTTTACAGTCAATCTGGACAAGAACTGGTTACATATAAAGACAATGACAGAGTTTCCCGTGAAGTGCACAGGGTGCAAGTAGATAAACCTGTTTTTCCTGTAAAAGATATAATTATAGAATCTATGACACACTCACCATATAACCGCTATAGGGTTCTAACTATTTGTGAGCTTCAGGTATTTGGAGGTATGTATTTTGTTTGGATAAGTATTTTATTTAAACTTGACTGTTTGGTTTCATTTGCTTCATTTGAATTTTGTCAGCTATAAAATGGGTGCTCTTGACACCCATTGTCTTGACAATACATGTCTGCTTGTGTGGTTCTCCTTGTGGGAAGAGTGTGGCATCAATAGTTGGAGGAATCTGGCATCATTGGATATTAGTTATTTGAAGTGTAACAACACAGTACACATATCTTAGTGCTACATTCTCCGATGATGAGAAGGTAAATAAATAAATGAATATTCGTCGCAGGAAAATATAGATGTATTCGGACAGATAATCTATCTTCTACACCTCAAGACAATGCCGTTATGGACAAAGACATATGTTGTAGGAATCACATTTATCCCCACACTGTGTTATCAGTGCTAAGCATGGTCATTCACAAGAAGCCAGACAAAAAGTTAATCAGAACCAAAATGTACAAGTTTGAGAATGGAAGTAGGAGTGACCGAGAGAAACACCGTCAGGACCTGGGTTATAGAAGAAAGAGTTGCAATAGAACACATTTTGAATTACTTACGAAGACAATAGAAATCTTTGTTGAACTAAAGAAAATAATGCAAATGATGCCGTATAATACATGGTGTTGCGGATGTGCAAAGGACTAGACTGACATTCAGGTCCTCATGGAGACAGGCCCAGATGACCAAACTAATGATCATGTTCAGACAGAACGAACATGAGTGTCAAACATGGATATGCCAGAAAGGAGCGCTGCATGGGGAAACACAGTCGAATAACAAATCAACAAAGAACTGGAGTCATCAGGCTCTACACACTAAGGGTGAAGATACTGGGGATGAGACGTGGGCACTTATAGACATGTTTGATGTGTAATGAGGATGTTCCGCCAACTAACCCAAACTACACTAAACGGGACATACACAAAAATAGAAGGATGCGTGCCCGATATAAAACAGACTACATTAGCCAGATAACAACAGAGAAAATGTACAACAACATCAAGTGTTAATGGTTGGGGCTGCCACAAGAGAATGATTGAGAACGATCATCAGAAGTAGCACCATGTGCAAGATTTATAAGAGAGAGAGAGAGGGAGAGAGAGAGAGAGAGACAGACAGACAGACAGACATAAAGAGATAGTAGTTATATTAGTAGTAGTAATACTAGTAGTACTAGTAGTAGTAGAAACATTTGAATTTGTTGTTTCCACAGTATGGTGGTAACATCCATTCTTATAATATAGTTCAATACATACTTTTGTCAGATTAAATGTGTCGATTGACAATGAAACCTTCTGTCCTCACATATAAGATCAGATTTATCATTATATCCAAAACCTTCTTTGTACAAACTTACTTTATCCTGACAGATATCCTCTAATTTCTGGTAGCACACGACAATGTTACAAGGTGAACACATGACATCTATTCACAAATAAACTGATTATAGGTTCATATTCAAGAGATAGAGCATTGTTTCCTTCATATTTGCTATTAATAGTCCATAAGTAAAAAACTTAAAGTACCCCCGTCAAGCCTAGTGGCGTATATGGAAATATGGTGTTAGTGACCCTATATTTTACAGACCTTCAGCACATGATTTTTGGGGTAATGTGGTCGGTATTACGCCCGTGCTGCTTTACTTTCCCAGAAAAAAAATCCGGTACCATTTTAGGCTGGGTGAACCCGGAGCCGTCGGTTGGGATCGAAGCCTACCCCTATTGCCCTTTGTAGTCCAGTTCACTAACCACTGAGCTATCGCGGCTCCCATTAATAGTCCATAGGAGGCTTAACAAAAATTATGGTAAATGAACAAAAATCCTGACTATTAAACGAACTATTCTTACAAGAATTCAGTAATATCTTTTATAACAAGCTAGAGATGGCCATGGAACAGTTTAAATTCTATTTATTGACCTTTCGAGCCCTAACCGGCCCATAGGGCATAGACCCATATACTCTTCCTCTTATCAAAATGTTCATTCTAACAGTTTTCAATCCTTCCAAAGATATTTTATCAAATCTCGCCATCTGTCTCTGTTCTGTGCAAGCAACTCTACCTCATTGTAGGAGCCGATTCCTGCTGCTCTTGCCTCTCTGATCAATGTTTCTCTCAGTGTATTATATTAGGAGATTTTAATTAAAGGTTTGGAACAGCTAAAGCGCACAATGTTACAAGAGTTCATGTTTTAGGAAAGGCAAATAAGAGAGGGGAAATGTTGATAAATTGAACATGAAATGATTATACGTAACATGAGGTTCAAGCAACACCCTAGACCACTATGGACATGGCAAAGCCCAGACAACAAAGTACACAATCAAATTGATTTTAAACTGGTACAGATAAGATTCAGGTATTGCCTAACATCTGTTAAAACAAGATCAGGTGCAGATCGTAATAATAACCATGTGCCAGTAGCTGGAAGTGAGAATACAACTAAAGAAGACACATACATCCTCAAGAGATGTGAAATTACAACTAGATATACCTAGAGTAGATAGACAGACCAGTGATAAGTTCAGCATGCGAGTAGAAAATAGATATGTACAATCTGCAGCAGTGGGAAATTAAACCAATCAATCGATTCAACGAACATCAAAAGAAGTAATACCGGTGACTAAAAGAATAAGCAAGAAGAAATGGATATCAGAAGACATACTAGCAATAAAGAACAAAAGTATAAGACATAATAAAAAGAAATGACATACAAAGGACTGCACAAGCATATCTAACAAAAATGCAGATAAGCAATGGAAAGACGGTTAAAGTTGAAATGTGACGAAATAGAATAAAGGCAACAGAAGTAAGACGCACAATTTATGCTCAATCAAATAACGAAATAACAAGAAGAAAATAAGTCAACGTTTCAGGATTTGTGAAATGAAAGGAAGGAAATATGATAATGGGAGAAAGGAAGCTAATGGAAATATTGACAGAATATATCAGTCAACGTTATGATGATGAAAGATGGACAGAATATACTAGTAAACTTTTTGATGATGAAAGATTGACAGAATATACCAGTCAACTTTATGATGATGAAAATGGACAGAATATACTAGTCAACTTTATGATGATGAAAGATGGACAGAATATACCAGTCAACTTTATGATGATGAAAGATGGACAAAATATACTAGTCAACTTTATGATGATTAAAGATGAACAGAATATACTAGTCAACTTTATGATGTTGAAAGATGGACAGAATATACCAGTCAACTTTATGATGATGAAAGATGAACAGAATATACCAGTCAACTTTATGATGTTGAAAGATGGACAGAATATACCAGTCAACTTTATGATGTTGAAAGATGAACAGAATATACCAGTCAACTTTATGATGTTGAAAGATGGACAGAATATACTAGTCAACTTTATGATGATGAAAGACCACAGTTAAACAATTCAAACCAGAGTACGGGGCAAACAATAATGCATAGTGAAGTGTAATAGGTAATTCAGCACATGAAAAGAGGCAAAGTTTCAGGTCCCGACATTATATCAATTCAAGATATAGATACATTATGAGAGCTGAGAGTACAGGACAAAGTAAAACTATTCAAAGACACACAAAACAGTGGGCACATACCCGAAGATCTAAGAAAATCGATCTTTGTAGCGATCCCAAAAAGGTCAGGCGCCACTTATTGCGAAGACCGTCGCGCTATTAGTTTCATGATCAAATACACCAAAATGTTACTAAGAAACATCATCAGGACAAACTAAAACCAGAAACCATTCAGCGATTATATGGGTTTGTGGAAGGAAAGGGCACCTATAACGCAATATACATCATAAGAACATAGATAGAAAGAGTTATAGAGGCGAAGAAGGAGCTATATATCTGCTGTATAAACAAGACAAAATCATTTGATAAAGTAAAACATGTGGAAATAATCTATATAGTGTATAAATTAAACATTGATGGCAATGATCTAAGAATCATAAAGAGCATACATTGGCAACAAACAACAGCCATACGAATTAACATCCGTCTTCCTTTCTGGCTTAAATAATGTATGTGGCGGAGGTCAACGGTCTCATCTGAGATAACACCGATAAGAAAGATGCAGTCATCTATAAAATCGGATCTGTAATACGACACAAAAGGAGTGCACAAAGGTAAGCTAGCTGCGCTGTCCTTGAAGACGATCATCAAATGGATCGAATTGACATTATCAATGCCCTCTGAAATGTGGGTAGGGCCATGGACTTCGACAACCATGAGTCCACGTCACTGCTTCGGTTGCAAGTGATAGGAGTTAAGATTGGCACAGCCAGAAACGAGAACTTAGTGGGCGTGTAAGAAGACTTATCACTCAACATAGAACTGGAGTCGTCAGTCACTGGACACTGCGGGACTTGCTGAGGAGGGGATCTGAGCACCTATGGGCATGTTCGGAGTGAATGATGATGACCCGCAAATAACTCAATAACTCAAAATTGTATGAGATTACTTGAAAGACTATACATATAGATAACTCAAGACTATACATATGAACAAATATATGCATACTATGAAGATCTAAATAAAGTTATGAAGCAAGTGAAATCTTCGGACATCTTGATTGCAATGGGTTACATGAACCCATATAAGATATAAGACCATTATAGGAAATCATGGTTTAGGAAAATTAAATGACAGAGGAGAAATATTAAAACAATTTTGTGAGGAAAACAGGCTGGTAAAATGTAACACCAACTGTGAGCAAGAGAAATGAAAACTATACACATAAAAGCCCTGAAGATAAGAAGAGGAATCAAGCTACATAATTATTAAAGATAAGTTCCGTAACAGCGTCAAGAAAGCTAAAACGTATCCAGGAGCAAATATTAATTCAGATCACAATCTTGTAATGTATACAATGAAAATCAAATAAAAGAGAAACAAACAAAAGGCTAATTCATCAATATCAATATATATATAAAACAGCTTTCAAACAAACATATATTAAAGATACGTATAATGAACAAGAACGCATATCAGAAGATGCTAGAAGAAGGGACTGAGCAGTAGAGAAAAGAAAATCCTGAAGAGAATGTTACAATCAAATGGCAATGCATGAAGATAAACATAGAAGAAACATGTGACACCTTACCCAAAAAAATGAAAATAACAAAAAACAAAAATGGATAACTGACACCATGTTAATAAAAATGAAAGAAAGAAGACAAGCGAAGTGCACTACTAGGAAATTGATAATGAAATACGCAAAATGAGCAAAAAGGCATAAGAGTACTGGCTCAGCCAAAGATGTCTAGAAGTCCAAACTATGAAAAATAAACAATCCTTAAGAGAGATGCACGCAAAAATAAACAGAATGACTAATAAAAATAAAATGATACGGAAAAAGTAGATTCCAAATAAAGAAGAAAGAATGCTAACAGACAAAGATATAATCGATAGATGGCAGGAATATATAACATAATTATTTTATGACTAAAGAGACCAAAAAAAAAAAACAATTATAAAATGTCCGTCAAACTATAAAACCCTAAAATCTGAAGTGGAAAATGATACAAAATAATGAAAAAAGGAAAAGCAGTAGGACCTGACAATATAAACATAGAGATGATACAGGTACTAGAAGATTTTGGCATTGAAGTGATCACAGATATATGCAATGGCATATGCCATACAAGATACATACCGAATGAACTAAAAACATGAACATTCATTGCATTGCCTAAAAAGAATGGTGCAGTTCAATGTAGTGATTTTAGAACAATAAGCCTAATGAGCCAGGTAATAAAAATGTTGCTAAAAGTTATAGAAGCAAGGATTCATAATAAATTTAATACTGAATTAGAGTACCAACTATTTGGATTTAAGATAAACAGTGGGACAAAGGATGCTATATTCAGTATGAGAAATTTAATCTGTTTGAGTACATAGAAGTAAACAGACAAATATATGCTTACTTCATAGACTACACCAATGCTGTTGATAGAATACACCATAAACAACTTATAGAGTGCCTAAACGATATACATCTAGATGACACAGTTATATGACAAATATGTTATTTATACTGGGAGCAAACAGCAATAATAAAATATAACAAAGAGAACTCTACACCCATTGATATAAAAAGAGGAGTAAAACAAAGATGCATCCTATGACCAAGCTTGTTGAATCTTTTCAATACACCTGTATAATACACCTGTATAATACAAAATATGGACATTAGAAAAGAAAACAATAGAAAATGTAAGCCTTTGAAATGTGGATTTATATAAGAATAGGTAGCATTGGATGGAATGAAAAGAGAACAAACGATGACGTTTTCAGACAAGTAAACATTGAAAGAGAACTTCTAATCACAATAAGAACAATACAAATGCAATTTTTGGAACATCTTAAAAGACACAATAGGCTATTAAAAGTAATATTTTCAAATTGAAAATACAGGGTAATAAAGGCAGACCAATACTAGCATGAACAAGTTACATCAAAAGATGGACAATTTGGCCTATGAAAATCTGCACTATCAAAGCTCGAGACATGACGGTATGGCGCTCCATGGCAGCCAAACTTCGATGCGGAGACGGCACTGAATTAATACTTCAAAACCTTCTCTCACAGTGATTTCGATTAATTAACCAACTTTCGCCCTTCTTGGATCAAATATAATATTTAATACATTTCAATCAAAAGCATATAAGAGTTACCTCTATTGTCCCACCAACAACAGTAAACGTTTTTAATTCATCAAATAGCATCATCTGAAGTAGCGTTTGAGCAACTTGTAGACTTTTTCATGCAATATGTTATTAATACTCTCGACTTCCACATTCTTTACTGCCGGGAAACATCACTTAGTTTTCATATTTAAATCTAGCTTCACAATATCCTTTCATTATTAGACACAAGTCTCAGTAACAATCTATAACACATTTCTCCTGCCATATTTCAACACAACTTCTAACATTATAACGTTCTATTCTACAACCTTCTGATGAAAACCTTCGCTGGCCATCTGCCCCAAGACAACCATCTTTCACTTCTTCCCGGACCTAATAGTCCAAATTATGTCTATTTCTCAGTAATAATCACATTCTCAATGACCGTGGCATCACCTAACTCAACATTGACATTTGTTGTAATTGTCTCTTTCCATATTATGGTTATAATGCCTACAATTTAATTTATTCAAGTAGCCTTGCCTTGTTAGGCGTTGACTGACAGGAACACGTTCTGTTCTTATCTGAAAAATTAAACCATGGATTCTTATATTTTGTTATTTAATTTAGTCAAATATTGTATACGCTCGTCAATTATACGATGGATAGTTTTAGTAATGGCCAACTAGTTCACCTATACTTACCGATAGTTACCTCTATGAATTTGCTTTTAAATTATTAAACATAGTCCGTGTTGTTAGCTGAAATGATTATGCTCAAAGTATAGATTACCTATCTGGTTTTATATTACTGGTATTTCAACAAGCTCGTGAATCCATTAAGTGTAATCTTTACGGCATAAGAAGTTGACACCTAGTTATTTGAATCATTAGTAAAATCAAATCAGACAATGAGAGCAATAAACTAGCAAACTCATAAGATTTAGTACAACACTTAATGTTGACTAATTATATGGTTCCGAACTATTTCTGACCACAACTCGCTTGGTTCTATAAATCCATCTTCACACCGCCACCTTCCTTTACAGCACTTCATGAGCTTTTAAAAGTTTTAACACTGACTTGAAGATTAATTTATAATTTATAACGTCATCGTTTAACTTCACATCAGAACAAATAACATTGGAACTAAAACTACAAATAGTAAAATGGTACATTTGACGGACGTTACTGTATGTTGCAGAAACATGGACATTAAATATCAAAGCAGAATATAAAATATACGTTTTTGAAATGAGGTTCTCTAGAAAAATGGAAGAAAATGGTGGAAGCAGAATAAGACAAATGACGACGCTCTGAATCAGCTGAAAATGGAAAAAAACATAACTACATAACACAATTTGCAAAAGACAAGTGGGATGTTTTGGACATGTGAAGCGACACAATACTCTTCTGAAAGTCATCTTAGAAGGGGAGATGCAAGGCGGACGAGGCTGACAGAAACAAAAAAATGTACTTACATCAATCGGTGGACAGGTGAACCTATGCCACCATAGTTGAAATCAAGAAACGGGACAGTAAAATGACGCTCCAAAGTAGCCAACCGTCGATGTGAAGACGGCACTCAGTGAATGACAACATTATTTGAAGACAGTTGTAATGTAATTCCTGCAGGTTTTTATCATATATCCACAGACAGTAATTGCCCGCTGGGTAGGTTTGGTCGAGAATGTGAATCCCAATGCCACTGTGCAGACAAATTCGAGCAGTGTTTTACTGATACTGGTGGATGTAAATCTGGATGTGCTGCTGGTTTCTTCGGAATAGGGTGTCAGGGGAAAGGTTAGTGAACATATTATTTGTATAACCTCTAACTGTGCCTTTCTTTTGTTGATTGCCATTAAATGTCAGCAATTACCCAGGAATCAACCATATATTTAATACATATATTTTTACATGTCGTGGCGACTACGTGTTGCCGTTTTTATAATTCGGCTATTGTTGATATATTTAAATGATTTACGCGACAGTCTAGTTGTGAAATTATGTGTAGCTATTCCACGTTTGATGTATATTCTACTGCTGACGGGTGGATGGACTGTGAACTTTATCGATATTTATGTGGAATATGATTATTCTTCCTTTGTGTCGTGTGTTCGCGGTTCGATAGGCAAGCCCATGGTCCGACAAAATGATGGCGTTAGTCGGGTGTGTTCAACCCGAATGTAAAACGTCTGTGACGGTGGATGGGGCGGAAGAATTAAAAAAATACTCAACGGCCCAGAAAGCGAAAACAGCAAAGTGTGTGGTACACATGAGCATATTCAGAACACGAAAGACGAATATGACAGACTACCGTGAAAGAGATTGGATCCTCACCACGTAACAGTCCAAAGAAAGCCAAGGAAAGAAATTCTAACTACTGTTTTAGGAAATACACTAACAACAAAACAAATATCAGCAGGGCTGAAACTAAGAATGGCAAAATGTTACGTCTTCTCAATATTCCTGTATGGTGCAGAAACATGGACATTAGACAAGAAAACATAACATAAAATTGAAGCCTTTGAAATGTGGATTTTTTAGAAGAATAGGTAGAATTGGATGGAATCAAAAGATAACAAACGATGAAGTTTTAAAACAGCTGAAAATAAAAAGAGAACTACTAAATACAATCAAAACAAGACAAATGAATTTTTTGGGGCAAGTTAAATGGCACAACAGCCTACTAAAAGTAATATTGGAAGGACAAATATAAGGTAAAAGAGGCAGAGGCAGACCAAGACTAACATGGACGAGTAACATTAAAAGATGGACAAATCAATATATGTCAGCCTGCACCATCAAAGCAAGAAACAGAGTAGAATGGCGATCCATGGTAGCCAACCTTCGTTGCGGAGAAGGCACACGATGATGATGATTTTTACATGAGATTTTGAGTAGAATTTTGGAGCAATTAATTATATACGTATTTAAAATGTATAAATTATGTTACTATCTCTCTGTGATATCATGATTGGTAGAACAGGAAATCTTCTAGTGACGGTGAGCTAAGCAAAGACAATTATTTAAAATTATGTAAATATGCATTTCCAGATTGACGTGGAAGGATAAAAGATCATGACGATTTTCAATATGTGTCCTTCAGTAGAGAATGCAGAATAAAAATAAAACAGGAAGTTAAAAGAAGCAGTACATTGTTAATGAAGAATAGTCATTATTACACAATTTAAAAACCGGAAAATAAGCGTTATAAATAAACACATTTAATTCTACGAAGCACTGTTTAATGGCATACCAATTGGAAAGTAAATTGTAGAGACAACACTATATACAATTTGAACAATGCCCAAAACAGATAATGAAGAAAATACTTTGAGAATATAAAATAATATCCACTGGTTGGACATTCCATAATGAATATCAAAATATTTACTAGTGTTTATAATGATAGTGACCCGTGACAATGAAGTATGGACTCACTTTTTTCTGCTGATTCTAGTGAAATCACACGTCAGCCACTGCTCCTGGCGAGGTACAGGTACTCAGCTATGATGTTGGGCCAATGAGAAAATGACATTTCTAGAGAGAAACTGACTCTGTCTCTGCCCAACACTCTCTGATGATATCGATGCATCTATCACAATGATAGCAGATTGACCATGACCTCTATAATAGTAACTTTTGTCATACGTCAGTGCAACTATTGTAAATCAGAGACCAAAGGGAAAACATTATAATTATTTAGTAAAACAGAGGAAGAAATAACAATGTCAAAGAAAAGAACTAAAGGAATAAAGAATAGCATCAAGTTTGAAACATGGATCGTCAGAGCACTTAGTATATATTTATAATTGCATGAATTTAAATGCCAGATAAACAACTAGGAGTTTCCTATTATTGTTTGATCGATGACTGTTAAATATGATTGATAAAGGATATAACGCATACTGAGGTAGTAATGGCATACAACAAGACCACTAAATTACATTTTTTGTCCATGTAGTCGTGAATACTTTCTTAACTTTCTAGTAATCCTCTGCAGGAATTAAACCTTCAACACTTTAACTTCCCTTTAGCTATTTCAGACATAGTGGAACTCTTCATTGAAACATGTGTTGTCACAGATCACTGCACCATCATGGTCTTGTAACAGGTGTAAATATATCATATCATAATTCTGAGAAATGAGTCCCGCCATAGAATATATAAGGAAACAACAGACAAAATGGTTTTTCCACGTGACAAGGCAGAAAGAACAAAACACAACACAACGAGCCTTCAACAAACATTGTGAGAACACCAGACCCAAGGGTCGACCACGAAAAAGATGGGTCGATGGAATATTAGAAGCACTAGGAAACATAACAGCAGCAAAGGCGAACAGAAGAGCAAAAGACGCAAATTATATCTCCCCTCGACGCTGAAAGGCAGATGAGGAAGGAAAGAGGAAGAAGAAGAGGCAGAAGAGAATTCTGAATTCACATAGATCATACATCTTAGTGAATACTGTGGACACAGCTAACAATCAGCCGACGAATGTTATATGAAATTATTTGGGCGCCATCTTGCACGGTGTTGACCATTATATATGTAGTACATGGAGACAACACAGTTTGATACAGTAAACAATATGCCCATCGTTCGTTCACATCCAGTTACTGGCAATCACACTAGGCCCGATAATCAATTAGTGGGTTTACTGAACATCATCACTTATGTTGGTATTAAGACAAACTTCTAGGTTAGCACTAATGGTTGGTGCATTTATCTTATAATAATTATATGTTCTAGTGTCACCACGCTTCAATATATTTCATACTGAACTGAATGGACAATAACCGTCGTCATAAAACAGTAATGAACTTTATTTACATCTATCTGGCGCTAAATAATGTTTACATGTATATAACACAATCTTGATAATTTTCTTTCCCTATGATCATAATTTTGGTCTTTTTGATATTCATATCTAATCCATAAATTTTGCTTGTCATGTTTATTTCATTAAGTAATTGATGTAGATCTTTCGGATTTTCTGCAAGTAGTAGGGTATCATCAGCATATCTTAGGTTATTGATAATCATTCCGTTAATGTTTAAGCCTGGTATATTTGTGATGTTTCTAAAGATTTGCTCAGTGTGTAGTTTGAACAAGATTGGTGGTAGGGTGCATCCTTGTCTTACTTCTCTTTTTTTATATCAATGGGTGAGAGTTCAATTTGTTATATTTTAATATCGCTGTTTGCTCCCAGTATAAACTACATATTAGTCGTATGTCTGTGTCATTTAGATTTATATCGTTTAAGCAGTCTATACGTTGATTATGGTGTATTATATCAAGAGCTTTCGTAGAGTCTATGAAGCAGGCATATATTGGTTTGTTTACTTCTATGTACTTTTAAATCAATTTCCTCATGCTGAATATGGCTTCTTTTGCCCCACTGTTTTTCCTGAATCCAAATTGCTGCTCATCTAATTCAGTATTAATTTTATTCTGAATCCTTCCCTGCATAACGTTTAGTATGTTTTTATTTTTAACTTGCTCATTAAGCTTATTGTTATAAAATCACTGCATTCAACTGCACCATTCTTTTTTGGCAATGAAATGAAAGTTGATATTTTTGTTTCCGTTGGTATGTATTATGTATGGTATATGTTGTTGCATATGTCTGTGATCACTTCAATGACAAAATCTTCTCATCACCATCATCATCGAGTGCCTTCTTCGCAACGAAGGTTGGCTACTATGGAGCGCCATTCTGCTCTGTCTCTCACTTTGATGCTGCAGGTTGTCATAGGCTGATTTGTCCATCTTTTGATGTTATTCGTCCATATTAGTCTTGGTTTGCCTCTGCCTCTTTTACCTTGTATTTTCCCCTCCAAGATTACTTTTAGTAGGCTTTTGTGTCTTTTTACATAGCCCCAAAATCGCATTTGACTTGTTTGAATTGTGTTTAGTAGTTCTCTTTTCATTTTTAGTTGTTTTAAGACTTCATCGTTTCTTTTCTTTTCCTTCCATCCAGTTCTACCTATTCTTTTATATATCCACATTTCAAAGGCTTCAATTCTCTGTTCTGTTTTCTTGTCTAAATCATATTTCATTAAATCTTCTAACGTTTCTATTTTCACATTTACTAATAATTGTCAGATATGGGCTTAAAAATGTGCCCATATTAATTTCTTTCACTCACTGTCTATACAGGAAGCATTTCCTCTCACTCTGACTGATCCGGCTCCTAACGCTAATTCACACAATTGTCTTTGGTTTCATCTAGAGCCGTCGATCTAACTTTGAATAATTCCTAACTCACATATGCACCTAGACGACTTGTAGTTTCACAAACTCACTAGCACAATTAACCTAACACCACTTCCGCTTTTTCCACTTCAGATTTTAAGATTTTATAGCCTGGACGTACATTGTATAAATAGTTTGTTGTCCCGTTCGACATGAAATAATTATGTTATATATTCAAGCCATCTGTCGATTATATCTTTGTTGCCTGTTAGCATTCTTCCTTCTTTGTTTGCAATACGTCCGCTCCCTGCAGCTTTTTTATTTGTGTTAGTCATTCTGCTTATTAATGTGTGCACCCCTCTTAAATTGTGTTTACTTTCTATAGTTTCGAATTCTAGACATCTTCGGTTGAGCCCGTCTTCTATTGCCTTTTTGCACATTTTGCGTATTGAAAATAATGAAGGTAATGAATACTGTATAAATGTGATTTTACAGAAGAATGTTGAGAATACCATCGAAAACTAATACGAATAATGAAAGCGTTCTGAAAGAGGCCAAAGCAAAAAGAGAGCTAATTTCCAATATTAGGAAGGAACAATCATCATTTTTTGGTCATGTAATGAAAAGAGAACAACTGGAATATATTGTAACAACTGGGAAAATTGAGGGACGAAGAGATAGAGAGAAGCAAAGAGAAAAGGTACCAGACAGCTTAAGTGAATATTGTTTGGCAGAAGGTCTACAACAGAAATGATAAATAACTGTCGTGATCTAAAGTTGTGGAGGGACATGAACACCTACGCCAGCAGGCAAGGTACTTGATGATGATAATGATGATGATGATGATAATGATGATGATTATGAACTGACGTTAGATTGAATTAAAAAGATGGAATTGAATAAATACGGCTATTTTATATGGAAGAAACAAGTGGTTATTCTTCACTGCTGCTGAGCAAAAATGTGTGCGGTGATGGTGTTTACTCAAATGCTTAACATGGGGACTGCTTGGTAAACGAAGAAGACGCAGGACATTGGAGACATGCCGACAAATATAATCTTTTCACGATGAAAAGAACGAGCCCAGCACATCCTGACGAGAGTTTACCTTTCTTAGTGCCCTATACACCGACCGGGGTTCGCCGGATTAAAAGTAGTAAGGAGAAGTAGGTATAGTATATCACGTTATGAGACTTGGCTTGTTTCGAACTGATACGTGTTTGTCGACCGCCATTGTTGTAGTAATCTCCTTAACTAGAAATGGTTCATCACGTGTAAAACATGACCATAATAATTCCTTAACGACCAGAGTGCCCGTCACAAGATCTTCCTTTCTCTGCACTTGAAATTGATCGAATATATTCCTGTCAGAACCACATTGTTATGAAAATTTCACACGTATACATACGCAACACTGAAGAAACCATAGCTCGTTTATGTATTTTGTAAGCATATCATAAACGAGTAGAGGGTAGAAGTGCAAGAGGCAGACCCATAGTAAGCTGTGCAGACAGCAGTAAAGAAGCGCCACAACATAAATTAGGGATAGCTATGAGCGAATCCACCAAAAAAGGTTAGAACCATAATTTTTATTCTCCCTCGACACGCGGACCGATACCAGGGGAAGTGAAGAAAGAAAGAAAGAAAGGAATAACAAATAAAGAAAGGTTATATTGTAATGATTGTGTTGTCTCTACTAGCTGTAACTGACCATTATCAAACATTCACAGGATCATTTTGTCCAGGTGATTGGTTTGGTCAAGAATGTGAATTCAAATGCAACTGTAACACAAAATTGGAATCGTGTTTTCCAAATCGCGGTCGGTGTTTGTCTGGATGTATCGTGGGTTACACTGGAGAAACATGTCAACATAAGGGTTAGTGAACATATTTGGTGTACATTCTGGCGTAGATCAAAATGTTTGTGAGATTGTTTCTTTAAATGCCAGCTATAGGCCTACCCTGAAGCCAATTATTTACCGAGCATAATAATTGTATCATTAGTTTTAGGATTCGTTTCAGAAAATCAACACGGATGTTTTAAATTTAATATTTACATAATAATTACATAATTCACAATGAAAGTAATTATTATAAATACATAATTTGATTATGTGTAAAGTATGAACACGACAGTCTTAATATTACTGGGTGTTAAAGTATAAAGTAATGTTTATAATACATGCCTACGTTTCTAACATGAGGCAAGAGTATCACTTTACCTCACAAAGTATGGCTTGGACACGAAATTAACAGACAATATAAAAGAAAGAAAGGAAGCAAAAAAGAAAAAAAAAACATTGAGAGATCAACAAGTGTGGTTTCGAAATAAAAGCATATACTTTTTAGTATTCATTTTGTATCAAGAGTTATTGTCCCTACAGTCAGCACAACCCCATATCTGCTCCTCTTACAAAAAGCGAGCACAAAGTGTGTACACTGATCGTACCTGTAACGTGCTGATTGTAAGTTTCTAGTTTACCGCCTACAGATGAAACGTTCTCTCCCCTTACCCACTTACACCCTAAACCTTTAGTTGATGGTAACCACCCCCTTTCCCCTCCATTAAATAACGTATCTTTAACGACATGAAGTAAATCCCATTCATAAGGCGTTCTTCTCGAGAATGCATGGAAAAAGACCAAGAGGAAGACCCAGAAGAAGATGGATAGATGCAGTGACAGAGACATGTAACAACAAAGGAAAATCACTAATTCAGACAATTCGAGCAGCACAAGAACGACAAATGATATAAACCACGACACCTTTTAGGTATCAGTGAAAGAGAAAAGAAGAAGGAGAAAGAAGTAAATCCCACTTAATCACCTTTCAATGTTTCACGTAATAGGCCCCCTCCCAGCCGGCCAGTCGGTCTACTGATTATTAATGCACATCGACGTGTACAGTTGAATTCAATATATCCACAACATCACCCTAAACGAGGCTTTCCAATAGGGACGACCAACTCTGTACGCAACATGCCTCGTTTAATTGTTTGTAGCACGCACGTCTGTCACAAAGATCTTGTGATGGGTTATCTGTTTAACAAGTGACTCGATTGTTGCTGCGGAAGCCTCTACTTCCATCATCATGTTGCTCGTTGTGAGATAATTAGTACCTTCTTCTTCCTCTTTTTTGTCTTCGTTTCCTTCATCCGTTGCCCTTCCGTGTTAAAGGATTTACAATTTGTGGTCTTTTACGCTTCTGTTTGCCTTTGATATCATGTTTTTTGGTGCCTAATATTCCATCAATCTATCTTTTTTCGTGGTCGGCCCTTTGGTCTGGTGTTCTGACAATGTTTACTGAAGGTTTGTTGTGTTATGTTTTGGTCTTCCTGCCTTATCAAACTGTAAAACCATTTTATAATGTGTTTCTTTATGTACTCTATTGCTGGAATTATTTATATTTTTTTCTTAGTTCGTTATTTATGATCTTGTCTCTGAGGCCTGTCATTAGTCCAACACATTTCATCTCGTTGTTGTTATTTGTCGTATTGTTCTTGTTGTAGGGTCAACGTCACGATTTGTGGCACAACGTTGGAATGAAGATTGCAGTGTATAGTTCTCTAGAGCCAAATGTTGGCTCTGGAGTTATTTCTCTGCCGGACAATAGTGGCGATAGCTGTCCAATGATTTGACAAGCTTTGTTGCATCTTGTGTCTTTCTGCTGCATTTAAATTGTCGCTTGTCACTAGACTTCCTAGATATTTAAATTACCCAACTGCTTTAGATCTGTGCTGCCCATCGTTCTGTTGATGTTCTGTTTCTATTTTGTGATATTCATAACTCCTGTTTCGTTGATGTTGATTCTCATGTTGCATTGATAAGTACCAGATCTCACCGAGGTCGAGGTATGCAACAAAACCACTACCACCCCTGTTACCTCTGATGACTGACCTGTCTGTGAAGATGTCAAGGCCATGTGGCTCTGTGTATGGTTCTGAATATCTTGAACTAAAATGTTAGTGGAGTCATAGACCCAACTGCAGTCACCTAAGTCACGTTGGATTACGATCCTGGCGAACATTTTCATGTTTGGAAGTGTCATTAACATCCCCTCCCCATCCCCAGTGTCAGTTCTCCGACGTCACAGACAGCGCGTAATGTTTCCACTGTTTCTGCCACCCACTACTTGACCAGCTTTACGCGTTACCCCTTATCGGCGTGCACGAATGTGACGAGGAGATGATCGGCCTTGATGGCAAAGTTGAGACATATCTTTACTTGAGTGCAGCCATGGTGCATCCACAAATGATGGATAAGATTAGGTAATAAACTTGACTTGTGTGCAGCCATGGTGCATCCACAAATGATGGATAAGATTAGGTAATAAACTTGACTTGTGTGCAGCCATGGTGCATCCACAAATGATGGATAAGATTAGGTAATAAACTTGACTTGTGTGCAGCCATGGTGCATCCACAAATGATGGACAAGATTAGGTAATACACTTGACTTGTGTGCAGCCATGGTGCATCCACAAATGATGGATAAGATTAGGTAATAAACTTGACTTGAGTGCAGCCATGGTGCATCCACAAATGATGGATAAGATTAGGTAATAAACTTGACTTGAGTGCAGCCATGGTGCATCCACAAATGATGGATAAGATTAGGTAATAAACTTTACTTGAGTGCAGCCATGGTGCATCCACAAATGATGGATAAGATTAGGTAATAAACTTTACTTGAGTGCAGCCATGGTGCATCCACAAATGATGGACAAGATTAGGTAATAAACTTTACTTGAGTGCAGCCATGGTGCATCCACAAATGATGGATAAGATTAGGTAATAAACTTTACTTGAGTGCAGCCATGGTGCATCCACAAATGATGGACAAGATTAGGTAATAAACTTTACTTGAGTGCAGCCATGGTGCATCCACAAATGATGGACAAGATTAGGTAATAAACTTGACTTGTTTGTTATCATGCCCTGCTCTGATAGTGGATACCGTTGGGAAAACCTTCACGTGTGTGATGAAGTGCTGTTCTTAAACTGTAACATCTGCACTGATGTGTTCTTATAACGTCTTATAATACTGAGAAATTGTGGGGATAATCTTCACTTGTGTTTGGCAAAATACTGTTCTAATAGTGGACAGCGTTTAGAAACATCTTCATCTATGTACTCCTATGTCGTTTTATAATTCTATACAACGTCATGAAAAATAACATCTTCACTTGAGTGTAGCCAAATACTGCCCTAATTGTGGAACACTTTAGAAAACATCTTCTAAAGAGTGTGAACATGTCGCGTCCTAATACTTCAAGAAAGTGTTCCCTAGGTATATGTTGTTACATCTACATTCTTTTTAATATAAATAAATGGTATTACAAGATGCTGCCATGAACATGTTTCAAGCAGCTTGAGCGCAGACTTTGCAACTTAAACATCCATTGTGTTCATCGTAACAGCCACTTATCTGAATAATCTTTAGAGCAATAAAAAGCATTGCAAAAATAAAAATGAATACAACAGAATATACTGAGCCTCTTTCACGGCGCAGAATATACACAGCACTCGCCCACTTCGAAAAACTCCAAAGGTTTTTAAAACACTCAATGCACTAACAATTCCAAGAGAAAGAAAAATACAATTGTTATTTTGCAAGAGACGAAACAATCTGGCATTACTTTCATACAGAAAAACGAAAACAAAGGCCGGCGAGAGGCCCTTACATCCGAACCGTGGACCAACAGCCAATAGAAATTTAAAAAAGAATATAGATGTAACATGAATTGCTTTTTATAACAAGAGAATTAAGATAGAAACAGTAGCCATTTCACTCATCAATCTTGATGACGAATACTGCTGAGCAATATGGACACCGATATGCACAGATGGATCTTAAGCAAAGAAACGAGGAAGTGGCATTTATATCATTCACCCCAATTAAACAAAAAATATGCTCGATTCAGTAGATTAATGTGCAATAATTTCAGAGCACATTCTAGCCGTACATATTGTCTACTGTCAAGATGTCCTAACACCCAAAAAAATGTCATCCTCAAAGATGCAAGATCCTACAAGCCATATCAAGTCCGAAACAGAACATATTTTGCCTGAAAATAAGGAACAACATATACACACATACACATACATATATAAGAAAATAAGAAACAACATATATACACATACATACACACATATATATGTATATATAAAGAGAGAGAGTGTGTGATAGAGAGAGAGAGAGAGAGAGAGAGAGAGAGAGAGAGAGCTAGTTGAACATTGATTGTCAGCGCAGTGTGAAAATCCGGGAAATGAGAAATAAACAAACCTGCCAAAGCAAGTTGGAAGCTATAACAGCCCAACCCACTTCAAATCTAAATGAAGTTAGGACATTCCTGAAACAAGTCAGGAAAACACAATGGAGACAACTATATGAAATATATAAGCCAGAACATGGCAGCTTTAAACAAACTCAGCTGATATGTCCAAAACAAGATCTTAAAACTCAGAACAAGTCACTATGGCCCAGAGCACATCAATTTAAGACTGAGGAGGCTGTACGACAATTTCTAAAAAAAACTGTAAAAAAAAAAAAACATCTCAACGAGTGAGAAATAAAAATAACATCCTTTATAAAAATCATCCAACGAGGCCATTTCCTATTTTCAATCTCCCCGAGCTGACGTTTTTTTGCGTTCAGTACCTCCAGAATAGATTATTTTATGTTCGTCAGAATATATCCCCCCTGACAAAGTATATCTCATTTCACATAGTCCCAATAAATGTAAACCCATCCTTTCCATTTCCTGTATGATTTTTTCAAGTTTTCCCTTCTGCAAGAGAGTTCTTACATTCTAGGTTCCTATTTTCAGTGTCTTTTATCTTTATCTTGTTTACATTAGCTTGATAACGACCGGGTATGTCCTGTAGCACACGATGTCCCTAATCGAATTAGGGTATTCCATTGGAATCCCCCTGAACGTAGTTGTCGTGAAATCTATTGAGGCAATTGACGATTGTACAAAGAAATTACGAAGGTGGTTTGCTATCGCCTTCCGTCAGTTTGTTTACGGTCTCTAGCCTTTTGCTAAAAAGTCTCATCCACAAGGCAGTGGGGTTGTTTTACTTCAGGGTACCCTCCCTTAGCCTTTTACTCTTCTGAGCATACCTGCAAGGCAACAGTGCAGCCACTGGTTGTGCTGTCTACTGCATACAGTAGCAGGTAATGTTACCCGACACGACCAACAATGCATTTAAATATCTAGGAACATTGTTAGCATCAGATGGTAGATGTGCAACAGTGGTGAGATACGTAATGGCTCAGCCAAAAGCCCAGAGAAAATCTACAAAAGAGTTAGTGATACTGCAACATGTGAGGTACTTCAACATAAATAGAGTAAATGGAAACATCAGCTGTAACAAATGTATGGAAACAGTAGCTGTAATATAAATATGGAAACAGTAGCTGTAATATAAATATGGAAACAGTAGATGTAATATAAATATGGAAACAGTAGCTGTAATATAAATATGGAAACAGTAGCTGTAATATAAATATGGAAACAGTAGATGTAATATAAATATGGAAACAATAGCTGTAATATAAATATGGAAACAGTAGCTGTAATATAAATATGGAAACAGTAGATGTAATATAAATATGGAAACAATAGCTGTAATATAAATATGGAAACAGTAGCTGTAATATAAATATGGAAACAGTAGCTGTAATATAAATATGGAAACAGTAGATGTAATATAAATATGGAAACAGTAGATGTAATATAAATATGGAAACAGTAGCTGTAATATAAATATGGAAACTTTAGCTGTAACATAAATATAAATATAGAAATAGTAGATGTAACATAAACAATCATCATCATCATCGAGTGCCGTCTCCGCAACGAAGGTATGCTACCATGGAGCGTCATTCTGCTCTGTCTCTTGCGTTGATGGTGCAGATTGAACAATTTAATTTTAATGTCATGAAGAACATACCAGCATCAGAACAAATAGTACCAGGGCTAAAACTAAGAATAGCAAAATGTTACATCTTCTCAATATTCCTATATGGTGCAGAAAGATGGGCATTAGACAAGAAAACAGAACAGAGAATTGAAGCATTTGAAATGTGGATATATAGAAGAATAGGTAGAATTGGATGGAAGGAAAAGAAAACAAACGACGAAGTCTTAAAACATAAATAATAAATATGGAAATAGTAGATGTAACATACATATGAAAATAATGATCTCTGCATGATAAACCAAAAGGTAACATTGAAGACCTCAAACGCACGTATTTGTTTGTGATCCATGGAATTTTAACTGTGTTAGTTCATAGCATATGTTGTTCTCAGAAGGAATATACTAAAATGACAATACCACAAAACAAGAACACCGCTTCAATGTGTATTTCAAGAAACAATGAATACAGTTTGTAGTTTTCGGCACCACATCATTTGCCTATAAACCAGTATAAGTTGATGACATTTAGGCCCATAATGTGGTACGTATTTAACCTTTGTTTCATCAACGAATTATATATACATACGAATGATCAATTAGTAAAGCCCTCCATTCGTGGGAAGGACAAAGGACTCTGCTATTGTGAGTCCACATTATTCCTTCAGATTAAAGAGATTAGGGTAAAAATAGGTAAATACTACGAGCCTTAATGGACACATAATGGGATTTATAAATTAACAAATATCTGGAGTTATCAGTCGCTGGGCGTGCTGCTGGATATACTGAGAAAATGTTCTGGGTATCTACGAGCATGGTCAAAGTGCAATTATGATACCACCACATAATTCAATTTTCTTTTTACACAAAGTGCTTGAAACAAACGTGGAAGCAAATACGCACACAATTCTGTAATTCCAATCTTGACAAATGGAAATAAATCAAACACATGCATGAAACAATATGTTTCTCTCTCAATAAAGTGTTTGTTATTTGTTTATTTGGTTAAGGAAAGCCCCGGTATCACTGCAAAGGAATTAAAATCCATAATTGCTAAACAGCCCCTGTCAGCGTAATCATCCGAATTAATATCTCATCTCCCAAATAAAGAAAGGTAACTGTAGTCCCCATCGTAGCATTCTCAGCACACGCCAAAAGACATAAGGCGAAACCGCGTAGAAAGTGAACACATCCAACTGTTCTCTATCATACGATCATCATTCATCGTAAACAATTGGAATATCGAAACATGATCAAAACGGATGAGACACACAGCTCACGGTGAGCACAGAGCACTTAACTCAGTAGCTCCTGCAACAAACCGGACTTGGAATATGAGGAAACTGCAACAAGGAACACTTTTCATACATAGCTTTCAATGGTTCCTGCCGCCTATCCACCATATACCGGAAGTTCACGACCTCCTGAAAATGATGATCGTCATATTTTAAAAAATGTATAGCGCTTGATGATGTTAGGCCAACGTTGTTGACTCCAGTTCCGAAAATATAAACACACAGTTAGTCGTCAGATTATCCCAGTCGCACATCAAACAACAGACCGTAAGATTAGCGTATCCCCTGTCAAGGGATATACGATGAGCCATTACGATGACGTAGCATACACCACGATGTCTGCGTCCTTTAGATTCCTTATTAGTCTAGTGAATGCAGCCTATGACGAACAAAACACGGTGCAAATTCCCTAAAGAGATAAAAATGTGGCTGACCTGACGAAACAGTTCACATTAATGAGTAACATGTAAATAACTTGCGTCAAACAACTCCAAAAAAATTCACGAACAGCACCAATGTGACGTTAAGCGCAGATCAAGTCTAGACGGTTGAAGGTCGCATTCACATCACTTGATTTGTCAAAAAAGGAATATACACTGGCGTACGATTCCGCTCTATCGGCGCAGATGTATTAAGCAGAACATCATTTTGACTTTAACGCAGAAAATTGAAATGGAGAACCGAAGTTAATCAGACCCCGAATGCACTTTCTGCAGCGATCGAGAGAACGTGAACTAGTTCCACCATCTTTGGAAACGGAAGTAACATATAATATAATATATCTTAAATATAATATATATCAATAACATATATAATAATACAATAAGAGAACATAAAAAACATGACTCACATTGCATTGCCTAAAAGCAATGGTGCAGTTGAATGCAGCGACTTTAGAACAATAAGTCTAATGAGCCATGCCACAAAAATCTAGCTAAAATGTATACAAGGAAGGATTCAGAATAAAATCAATACTGAAAAAGATGAGCAGCAATTTGGATTTAGGAAAAATAGCGGGACAAAAGAAGCCATATTCTGCATGAGAAAAGTAATCGAAAAGTACAGAGAAGTAAACAAACCAATATATGCCTACTTCATAGACTAAGCCAAAGCTTTTGATAGAGTACAACACAAACAACTTATTGAATGCCTAAAAGAGATACATCTAGATGACATGGACATACGACTAATATGTAATCTATACTGGGAGCAAACAGCAATAATAAAATATAACAAAGAGTTCTCTACACACATTGATATAAAAAGAGGATTAAGACAGGGATGCATCATATCACCAAGCTTGTTCAATCTATCTTCTCCTTCTTCATCTTTCCTTCCTCAGCTGTCTTTTAGCGTCGAGGGGAGATATAATTTGCGGTCTTTGGCTCTTCTGTTCGTTTCTGTTGCTGTTATGTTTCCTAGTGCTTCTAATATTCCAAAGACCCATCTTTTTCGTGGTCGACCCTTGGGTCTGGTGATCTCACAACGTTTGTTGAAGGCTCGTTGTGTTGTGTTTTGTTCTTTCCGCCTTGTCACGTGGCCAAACCATTGTATTTGTTGTTTCCTCATATATTCTATGGCGGGGACTATTCCTAGCTTTTTTCTCAGTTCTTCATTTCTGATCTTATCTCTCAGGCTGTTTCCTGTCATTCGTCTAACACATTTCATCTCTGTAGAGGTTATTTTTCTTATTGTTATTGTATATAGGGTCCAGGTCTGGCATTGGTAGCACAACGTTGGGATGAAGATTGTGTTGTATAGTGCTCGTTTTGCCTCCAGAGTTATTTCCTTGTTGGACAATAATGGTGATAACTGTCCAATGATTACACAAGCTTTGTTGCATCTTGATTCTATCTCTGCTGTTTGGCAATTATCGTTTGTCATTAGACTTCCTATGTATTTGAATTCCTCTACTTGTTTTAGTTGTCTGCCTTCTATAGTTATGTTGATGTTCTTTTTATTTTTGGCGACATTCATGACTTCTGTTTTGTTGGTGTTGATTTTCATGTTGGTTCAATCTATACACTGAGCAAATCTTTAAAAAAACATCACAGAGATGCCAGGCCTACAAATTAATGGAGAGTTAATCAATAACCTAAGATATCCTGACAATACTGTACTATCTATCTATCTATCTATTGACCTTTCGAGCCGTAACCGGCCCATAGGGCGTAGACCAAGATACACCTTCTCCTATATGAATTTTTGTTCTAGCAGTTTTCTTTTAAAGATATTTTATCAAATCTCGCCATCTGTCTCTGTTCTGTGCAAGCAGTTCTATCTCATTGAGGGAGCCGATTCCTGCTGCTCTTGCCTCTCTCATCAATGTTCTTCTCAGTGTCTCCCTGGGTCTTCCTCTTTTTCTTTTACCTGTTGTTTCCCATATGAGGGCTTGCTTTGCTATTCGATTATTATCTCTTCTCATCACATGTCCAACGTATGACCATCGTCTTTTCTTTATTACTGAAGATATTAGTGGTTGATTGGCGATTTCTCTAATTTCCTCGTTTGAGAACTGTACTACTAGCAGAAAATCCTAAACATCTACAACAGCTACTTAATGAAATAAACATGATAATTTAAAAATTTGGACTAGATATGAATATCAGAAAGACTAAAATAGTGATCAAAAACAAATTAAATACTCAAAACCCACAAATGGATATCAAAATTGAAGGAATAGTCCTGGAAACAGATCAGAACTACAACTACCTTGGACATACTATAACCAGTGATGGAAAATGTACAACTGAAATAAACAAAAGAATAGGAATGGCAAAAAGTAATTTTAATGTCATGAAGAACATACTAACATCAAAACAAATAACAGCAGGGCTAAAACTAAGAATAGCAAAATGTTACATCTTCTCAATATTCCTAT
>JAVIAB010000041.1:9970015-9987515 GCA_032433765.1 Megaustenia siamemsis | reverse complement strand
TATTTCTGGTTTTCCTGTCTTCTTCTGCTGAATGCACCCAACAACTGCACCTCTTCCATATCCCAACATATTAGAAAGCATAAACATAGAGAGCAAGGATCTCAGAATAATAAAGAACATGTAATGGCAACAAACAGCGGCCATAAGAACTGGAAACCAATTGGGGATGTTTCAACAAATAAAACAGGGTGTTAGACAAGGTTGTGTGCTGTTACCAGATTTGTTTAATATGTATAGTGAGATTATTTTAAGATCCATAAGGGGCATGCCTGGAATAACAATTGGAGGTCGTAATATAAATAATCGAAGGTATGCTATTGATGCAGTATTAATCGCTAAGAGTGAAAATGAGTTACAAGAAATGTTGGACATTATAGTGAAGGAAAGCAAAAATAAAGGACTCAGCCTTAATAGCAAAAAGACAGCGGTAATGGTAACAACAAAGAAAAACAATCACCTCAGTGCAAAATAAAGACAAGTGGAACAATATTAAAACAGGTGAATCAATTTAAATATTTGGGAACTTTGTTAACCTCAGACGGAAGATGTACAAAAGAGGTGAGATGAAGAATGGCTCAGGCAAAAGCAGCTTTCCAAAAAATGAGGAAAGTACTATGCAATCCATCTTTGACAATATAAACAAAAAAAGAGTTCTTAAATGTTACGTAGAGCCAGTGTTAACATATGGGTGCGAGTCATGGACAATAGGACAACAGACAATAAAATCACTGGAGTCTGTATAAATGTGGTTTTACAGAAGAATGTTGAGAATACCATTGACAGCTATGAAGAGTAATGAAGAGGTTCTGAGAGTGGTCAAAGCAAAAAGAGAGCTAATTTCCAATGTTATGAAGAAACAATCATCATTTTTTGGCCATGTAATGAGAAGAGAACAACTTGAATATAGTGTAATAACTGGAACAATTCAACAAAAGAAATGATAAATAGCTGCCGAGATCGAAAGTTGTGGAGAGACATGATCACCTACGCCATTAGGCCCGGTACTTGATGATGATGATGATGATGGCATCAAGCCATTTACAGCTACCGGATTTTACAGAAAATGAAATGGCGCGTTGTTTGTAATTTATCAAAATGATTCACCGTAATATTAAAATAAAAAAAACAGTAACAACAAATGCATGAACACAATGTTTTGTTCTGCTCGATTGTTCCCTAAATTTGTAAATGAAGTTCAGAAAGAATAGAATGTTGGAAGATATAAGCATTGCTTTAGTTGAACTTTTTGTGAAGAATTTAAATACTCCTTAGACTTTAGTTCGACCTGACATCTATCTATCTATCTTTATATCTTTCTATCTATCTATCTATCTATCTATCTATCTATCTATCTATCTATCTATCTATCTATCTATCTATCTATCTATCTATCTATCTATCTATCTATCTATCTATCTATCTATCTATCTATATATCTATCTATCTATCTATCTATCTATCTATCTATCTATCTATCTATCTATCTATCTATCTATCTATCTATCTATCTATCTATCTATCTATCTATCTATCTATCTATCTATCTATCTATCTATCTATCTATCTATCTATCTATCTATCTATCTATCTATCTATCTATCTATCTATCTATCTATCTATCTATCTATCTATCTATCTATCTATCTATCTATCTATCTATCTATCTATCTATCTATCTATCTATCTATCTATCTATCTATCTATCTATCTATCTATCTATCTATCTATCTATCTATCTATCTATCTATGTATCTATCTGTACTATCTATATCTATCTATATCTACATATCTATATCTATCTATATGTATCATATATATCTATATCTATCTATCAATATATCAATCTATCTATCTATCTATCTATCTATCTATCTATCTATCTATCTATCTATCTATCTATCTATCTATCTATCTATCTATCTATCTATCTATCTATCTATCTATCTATCTATCTATCTATCTATCTATCTATCTATCTATCTATCTATCTATCTATCTATCTATCTATCTATCTATCTATCTATCTATCTATCTATCTATCTATCTATCTATCTATCTATCTATCTATCTATCTATATATCGATCGATCTATCTATCTATCTATCTATATATCGATCTATCTATCTTTCTATCTTTCTCTCTATCTATATATTTATATATCTATTTATCTATCTATATATCTATCTATCTGTCTGTCTTTCTATAGAAAGACTTTCTAGAGAAGACTTGACCAACAGACAAACCGTCAGATTTTGCTCATGAGTCGTAGACACGGCTGGTGTCTGGGAAGACGGAATATGCAAATGTCAGTGAATTTCTCAAACTGTTTATCGCCTTAAAAACACATTTATTCTTGTGTTAAAAATGATAGATTTTGTGATGTTTTATTTGTAAAGTTGCCAGATAGTTTCCAGGTCCACAGCTGAAGACGTTTGAGATTTCTCCTTTGGCAGTTCTTATGCGGTTTTTTTTTTAATTTTTCCTGAAGTCAGCGTTCAGTGTTTTAGTGTCACACAGTTTATTTGGAGAACAATCTATCAACGATAAACGTGGAAACATAGTTTTATGGAAACTGGAGTTGTTGAGGCACAACTGAGATATCTCATCAACCGTTTCCATTTACCTTTATCTTTAGTCATTATTTGGAACTCGTACATAGAACAGCCGCCTTCCAATGTGCATATACATACATTCGTACAAGGCACACACTGAGATTGCTTCATGATAATAACATGGTTTAGCTGCAGCCAAGTAATTATATTTGGGAATGAGAACTTTAGACAATGTTTTTTTTTTTTTTTTTTAAATTGGCACTACTTTTCTAAACCAATGGCGATTATAACTCACACTTGCATGCAGATTGAAAGACCTGAACAACTACAAAATGAGGACATAGTCATCATACGTGAATGTACGAGAGACACACATGCATGGTGTTGCTATTTCTCGTCGATTTTACAACCATCGCAAATAGAACAATGATGTATATTTGCTAGTCAGTGCTGATGTACAACATTCACAACAGAGTGAGTTTTGGAGGAGAGAAGGGGCAGCAGGCTCAAATAAGGAAAATAATGGATAGCTCCGAGTGAGGAATTTGTTCAATAGTTGTCTCCATTAGGGGGCAGTGTGTCCGGGAAAGAGCCTTCTACGTTGTTTCCGGTTTGCATCATTTTGTGGAGAGAATGCAGACAACGCAATGCTGCATTTGTGGGAGCGGAGGTAGAGTCTTGATCTATGATAATCACCTGAGGCTGTGACTCTAATCTACACTACCTACCTACCTACCTACCTACCTACCTACCTACCTACCTATCTATATATCTATATATCTATCTATCTATCTATCTATCTATCTATCTATCTATCTATCTATCTATCTATCTATCTATCTATCTATCTATCTATCTATCTATCTATCTATCTATCTATCTATCTATCTATCTATCTATCTATCTATCTATCTATCTATCTATCTATCTATCTATCTATCTATCTATCTATCTATCTATCTATCTATCTATCTATCTATCTATCTATCTATCTATCTATCTATCTATCTATCTATCTATCTATCTATCTATCTATCTATCTATCTATCTATCTATCTATCTATCTATATATATATATATCTATCTATCTATCTATTTATCTATTTATCTATCTTTCTATCTATACTTGGGTACAATAATAACATTAGATGAAAGATGCACCTCAGCAATACAAATTAGAATAGCTCAGGCCAGAATTTCATGTTAAGTAAATGAGAAATATCTTGTGCAACAAATCTATGTCAATAGAAGTGAGAAAGAGATTTCATCGGTGCTATATAGAACTAACTCTGACCTATGGAAGCAAATCATGGACAGTAGACAAACAAATGAAAAGACTATTAGAGGCCTCAGAGATGGTATTTCTCAGAAGAATGTTGAAAGTTCCCTGGACAGCTAAAATGAAAAATGAGGAAATTCTCAAAGAGGCCAACACAAAAAGGGAACTTTTAAAAAACATCAGAAAAAAAAACAATCAACATTTTTCGGGCGATTGATGAGAAGAGGAAAGTTGGAACACTGGGTTGCAACTGGCAAAATAAGAGGAAAGAGAGATCGCGGACGACAAAGAGAGAAAATACTGGGTATCGTGGTGTCATGGCATGGAAAACAGTCACCAACAGAACCGATACGATGCACTGTGGGTAGAAAATTGTGGAAGGATATGATCGTCTACTCCAACCGGGATGGCACATGATGATGATATTGCTTCAGAATGTTCCACAACGAATCTCCATGAATGTTGTTTTGGAGTCAATGATGTAAAGAACTAAAGTTTCTGATTTTCAATGTTTTCCTTTAATATAAGTCGTAGAGTAAAATTTGATTGCTGTGATCAACCTACATATACATATATATATATATATATATATATATATATATATATATATATATATATATATATATATATATATCTTTCACTATCAACAGATCACCTGGAAAGGTTAAACTTTACTTTTATAGACGCAGAATCCACTTCACATGCATGTATACTTAGACATACAAGAAAAGTAAAGCTAAGTGACACTGGAATGGATGTCAACTGTGACATAAAGAAGAAAATAAAACACATTGTTATTACAGGCGATGGCGTTCCGTCTTTATGTTCAGTATACGTCAGTGGAGGTAAGGTTCGTCATTACATGTCAACAGATTTTATTCTCAATCAGTACTTTAGCTACAATGCCAGAATTGTGTGGCAACAATGTCAGGAAATTAATACAATATGCTCTCTCTTACAATTTTCATTTAAAGAAACGACACTGTCAGTTATAGCAGCACATACAATTGTAGTTTTGTTGCTAATATTTTTTGATGATTTATGTGAAGAAATGTGTGGCAAATGGGGCAATTGGGTATTTTCCATTTTATAAAATAAAAAAAAAATATTTACTTTTAGCCGCAAATGATATTATAATTAACCAATGTACCGACATATAGGTCAAGCCCATTTGTTGTACACTTTTGTCAGGAATAACACGTTATCACTGAGCAGTATAATATAATATAATATAATATTATATTATATATATATATATATATATATATATATATATATATATATATATATAGACTTTACAGTATTTTAGAAGTAAAATTATATGTAGGTCAACTTTCAGCAATGATCTAATCAAAATAAGAAAGGATATCGTTTAATTTTCTCTGTCAAATCTCAGACATTCATTTTCGAAATCAAATGATTGAAAGTCGTAATCTTCATACAACAAACTGTCCACTGTACCATCCAGTGCATATCTAATGCCACCATTCTTAAACAATGTAATCGCTGTCTCTATTATTACATCATCTCACTGAACTTTGATGCATGTCCATGCTGGTGAATTATTGATCTCTTCCTTTTACCTGAGATCTACGACTTCCTGCCTAACTGTTCGTCTGTCAGTCTGCTTTTTTCTGTCTGCCTCCCTATTTTGTCTTCCAGATTGCCTTCTTTTTGCTTCTTACTTGTCTCACAAACTGATTCGTTCCTATTCGGGAACTCAACTCAATACACTTCTTTCGCAATCTCTCCCTTCCTTTTTGCTTCGACCCGATATTCACCACAAGAATCGCACATTTCACGAGAATCCCGATATGTTAGGTTAGATATCACGGTGCCCATTCAATTGAATTCGTGTGCCTACTTTCCAACTTTAGATATGTTTTCTTCTTTTATCTTCTATCCCTCCTCTGCTGCCGTTGGCGTCGAGGGTGATATAGTCTGCGCTTCTTTGCTCTTCTGTTGGCCTCTTCTTGTATTATTCCTCCTAGAGCTCTAGTTTTCCATTTATCCATCTCTTTCTCGGTCTTCCTCTTAATCTGGCGCTTATGTAGCGTTTGTTCATGGCTTTTTGAGTCATTGTTAGTTCTTTTTGTCTTGTTAAGTGGTCTAACCAATTTATCTGTTTTTTTTTCTTTATGTATTCAAGGGATGGTTCAATTTCGAGTTTCTTCCTCAGTTTGGTGTTTATCACTCTGTCCCTTTAGCTGTTCCCTGTCATTCTTCTGACACATTTATATATGTGTTCAGTCATCAATATTTACTGGTTTCTCTTCGTTAATCGTGAACACCAAATATAAAAAGGAATATCGGCATCTCTCGGCTATCACTCTAGCTTGTGTTTGATGTGTAATCATTGTTGTAGACACTGCAACGTTTTGCTTTTATTTGGTTTAAGATCCAACTATTCAACTCTGTTTTTAAGTTCTGGCCATTTTGCAGTTCCGAAATATACATCATGTTTATTGTGAGCTTTTTTTAAAGAGGTTCTCTTGCTGATTCGCATCATTTTCGCTGTTAGGTGTGGCCTAAAACATGTATCTCTTCTGGCCTGTTTCGATGCTATTTAACATAAACAATCGCGTATACGATGTGTGCTACGTTATAGCAATACGAACGTCTTTTTCAAACCAAAGTCTGTCAACAAAATTAAGAAATTTGACAGCAAAAAAATAACACACTTAACAAAATATTTCACAACAATTGGACAGTTTAAAAGAACACAGATGTGATCGTCAGTGTCAGTGCATGTACATCCACTGAACAGTCACACATCGCGTAAGAAAAGAGAAAATTATCAAAATGTGTACTAATCACAAACCTGTTGTATCGTTATATCAGACGAATCCCATTTTCACGGACACATCTTTAATTGAAAAAAAAAATGTTTCGTATACACCGGCAAATACGGTAACTTAAAAGTAAAGTAAAAGGTAACGGTAAAGTACGAGACTTGAACCGGTGTCTTAACTCGCGAGTTTACACCCATAAGTGCTCGGCTGCCTATCCAGAAATGTTCGCAGATTTCTGGATAGTGTCTCCTCAATCATCGAAAATCAGATGCGAGGCGACATTCCTCACCTTCCCAGGGTAATACCTTCGTACCCATATCTGCCAACGGCTGGGTCGACCGTGGAGGTATGTTTTTTTCCAACCACGAGTACAACTCACACTGCTCCCAGCGGGAATCGAACACGGGTTGTCCGAACGTCGGTAGTCAAGTCGGGTGGTTTTCCAACTAGGCTACAGAGGCCCCATAACTTAATGCAACAAATTATTAACTTAACACTATCATTGGCTAATATATAGATTATATTTATGGATGGATACATGAGCTACCTAACATAGTTTTAATGACAAGAAAAATAATGTGTCGATTTTAAAGACCTTAATTTAATCGTGCCTTATCTATAGTTTACTTTCAACAGTGAACACTATTCTTTGTCATGACAAATGATGTGACTAGTTTATACATATTTTGGTCACAGTGTATCCAGTTTGTAGTTAAGAGAATAGTACACCTAACCCATAGCACACCTAATCCATAGCACACCTAATCCATAGCACACCTAATCCATAGTACACCTAATCCATAGCACACCTAACCCATAGCACACCTAATCCATAGCACACCTAATCCATAGCACACCTAATCCATATCACACCTAATCCATAGCACACCTATTCCATAGCACACCTAATCCATAGCACACCTAATCTATGCTCTGTTTTTTCTCACACACACACACAAACACACACGTGCGCGCACGCACTCACACATCACGCACGAATACAAGTTAACATTGAAGTCATAATTGCAATTGAGGATAATCAATTTAGACATAAATAATATATAAACGCTGACGCAACAAAGTCTGTAACTTATTGACATGCAAGGAACATATCTGCGTTTAATTGTTTGATTTGTATAGTTTCCACAGAGGGCCCGAGTCATTTCTAAATTCCGGTGAGGCATCCCCCCCCCCCACAAACCCTCCCCATCTTCGGCAAAGTCCTGAAAGAAACCCTGATAACAAGTGTTGAAATATTGAAAGTCCTAGAAACGTGTCAATTAACACACAATTTTACATCTCAACTTTATACTTTCACCAAGGGGTAATCCCAACCCATACGTCGGTCATATTGTGTGATCACAAGTGTTAATTGACACAACTTTAATGTAGGAATGATACAAAGACCAGTGCAGCTGATGGTTGAAGAAAGACGTCAATATTTCTGTAACAAAACATTCATAGCACAAGTTGTAGTGATGAAGGTTGACATCATGTCACATTTTATTTTTGACAAAATTGTAGGTCGGAATGTGGCCCTGAAAGAAGCTACCGTCCAATCAAGCACGTATACAGAAGACGGTTACCCATCTGGTTCATCAAATGCTGTAGACGGTAACACCAACGGAGACTACACTAAAGGAAGTTGTTCACATACAGACGATGGCGACAACAAACCCAATCTGAACCTCACATTTTTACATCCGGTGACAGTTTATAGATTTGTGCTCTACAACAGACTTGATGACTCAGTTAAGTACTTTTACTATAAATAAATAAACAGCAGGGACTGGTATGATACATCTACATTAGGGTAATCGGGTGTAAAGAAATGGAAATAAACTCCGAAATAAAATATAATTACAACTGCCATAATTTAATAGACACCACCAGGGATAATTGTGGAAGTATATGAAATAGGTGGGATGAAGGGATGTGTATGCAACACTAAATTCGCCACCTCCTCATATATTATCCGTTATTTCAAGTATATATATATATTTTATTTTATTTTGTTTTCTTTCCCCTTTAAATGGACAGATCAACGTAGTAATAGTGGTCTTGACTCTCACGGTTCGAAGCCCGCTTTACCCCGCCGGAAAAAAAAGTGAGTGACTGACCGTTGGTCTGGAAAGTCCTGTCATCCGGTGGTACTAGGCCGTGCTCCCTTGAAATATATGCCCGCGATAAGTGGAAGCACTACACCGCACTCCTCTATGGCAGTAAACTGTTTGCATCTCTAGTCATTTTCTCATTTCTTTTAGTTTTTTTTATGTTTCTATTCAATGTACTTCACTATTGTTCTTACACTAAATTTCTTCTTCCTTCAGGTGTCTTGTTTTTTTTTTAATTTTGTCTTTGGTTACACGCTTTCTTTCACGATTCTGTTTGTTCAATTCTCTAACCTCCTGTGTTTCCCGGAGTATTTCACATTAAATGATTTGGTTACATTATCGCTGTTGGTATTCCCTCACAGTGGAGGAATAGGTTTGTCTTTTTTTAAACAAATTGTATTCTGATGAGGTCCTGATGAGTGGTATAGGACATTAATTGTATTCTGATGATGAGGTCCTGACGAGTGGTATAGGACATTAATTGTGTTCTGATGATGAGGTCCTGATGAGTGGTATAGGACATTAATTGTATTCTGATGATGAGGTCATGATGAGTGGTATAGGACATTCAATGTATTCTGATGATGAGGTCCTGATGAGTGGTATAGGACACTATTTGTATTCTGATGATGAGGTCCTGATGAGTGTTATAGGACATTATTTGTATTCTGATGATGAGGTCATGATGAGTGGTATAGGACATTAATTGTATTCTGATGATGAGGTCCTGATGAGTAGTATAGGACATTAATTGTATTCTGATGATGAGGTCATGATGAGTGGTATAGGACATTCAATGTATTCTGATGATGAGGTCCTGATGAGTGGTATAGGACAATATTTGTATTCTGATGATGAGGTCCTGATGAGTGTTATAGGACATTATTTGTATTCTGATGATGAGGTCATGATGAGTGGTATAGGACATTAATTGTATTCTGATGATGAGGTCCTGATGAGTGGTATAGGATATTAATTGTATTCTGATGTTGAGGTCCTGATGAGTGGTATAGGATATTAATTGTATTCTGATGATGAGGTCCTGATGAGTGGTATAGGACATTAATTGTATTCTGATGATGAGGTCCTGATGAGTGGTATAGGACATTAATTGTATTCTGATGATGAGGTCCTGATGAGTGGTATAGGACATTAATTGTATTCTGATGATGAGGTCCTGATGAGTGGTATAGGGCATTAATTGTATTCTGATGATGAGGTCCTGATGAGTGGTATATGACATTAATTGTATTCTGATGATGAGGTCCTGATGAGTGGTATAGGACATTAATTGTATTCTGATGATGAGGTCTTGATGAGTGGTATAGGACATTAATTGTGTTCTGATGATGAGGTCCTGATGAGTGGTATAGGACATTAATTGTATTCTGATGATGAGGTCCTGATGAGTGGTATAGGACATTAATTGTATTCTGATGATGAGGTCCTGATGAGTGGTATAGGATATTAATTGTATTCTGATGATGAGGTCCTGATGAGTGTTATAGGACATTACTTGTATTCTGATGATGAGGACCTGATGAGTGGTATAGGACATTAATTGTATTCTGATGATGTGATCATGATGAGTGGTAAAGGACATTAATTGTATTCTGATGATGAGGTCCTGATGATTGGTATAGGACATTATTTGTATTCTGATAATGAGGGCCTGATGAGTGGTATAAAACATTATTTGTACACTTATGATGATGTCTTGATGATTGGTATAGTACATTATATGTATACTGATGCTGATGTCCTGATGAGTGGTAAAGGACATTATTTGTATACTGATGGTTAGGTCCTGAACGAGTGGTCATCATCATCATCATCGAGTGCCGTTTCCGCAACGAAGGTTGGTTACCATGGAGCGCCATTCTGCTCCATCTCTTGCTTTGATTGGCAGGTTGTCATAGACAAAGTTGTCCATCTTTTGATGTTACTCATCCATGTTGGTCTTGGTCTGCCTCAGCCTCTTTTACCTTGTATTTTTCCCTCCATGATTACTTTTAATAGGATGTTGTGTCTTTTAACATGGCCCCAAAATAGCATTTGTCTTGTTTGAATTGTGTTTAGTAGTTCTCTTTTCATTTTTAGTTGTTTTAAGACTTCATCGTTTGTTTTCTTTTCATTCCATCCAATTCTACCTATTCTTCTATATACCCACATTTCAAAGGCTTCAATTCTTTGTTCTGTTTTCTTGTCTAATGTCCATGTTTCTTCACCATACATGAATATTGAGAAGATGTTACATTTTGCTATTCTTATTTTTTGCACTGGTGTTATTTGTTTTGATGTTAGTATGTTCTTCATGTCATTAACATTACATTTTGCCATTTCTATTCTTTTTTTAAATTTTAGTTGTACATTTTCCATCACTGGTTATAGTATGTCCAAGGTAGTTGGATTTCTGAACTGTCTCCAGGTCTATTCCTTCAACTTTGATATCCACTTGTGGGTTTTGAGTATTTTCTTTGTTTATGGTCATAGTTTTAGTCTTTTTGATATTCATATCTAGCCCATATTTAAGGCCTGTCATGTTCATTTCATTAAGTAATTGTTATAGATCTTTAGAAGTATCTGCTAGTAGTACAGTATCGTCAGCATATCTTAGGTTATTGATTATCTTTCCATTAATTTGTAGGCCTGGAATCTATATGATGTTTTTAAAGATGTTCTCAGTGTATAGATTGAAGAAGCTTGGTAATATGATGCATCACTGTCTTAATCCTCTTTGTATATCAATGGGTGTAGAGTTATCTTTTTGTTATATTTTATTATTTCTATATGATCCTAGTATAATTACATATTAATCGTATGTCCATTTCATCTAGATGTATCTCTTTTAGGCATTCTATAAGTTGTTTGTGGTGTACTCTATCAAAAGCTTTGGTGTAGTCTATGAAGCAGGCACATATTGGTTTATTTACTTATGTGTACTTTTCGATTAATGTTCTCATGCAGAATATGACTTCTTTTGTCCCGTTATTTTTCCTAAATCCAAATTGCTGCTCATCTAATTCAGCATTGATTTTATTCTGAATCCTTCCTTTTATAAATTTTGGCAAGATTTTTGTAACATGGCTCATTAGACTTATTGTTCTAAAGTCACTGCACTCAACTGCACACTTCTTTTTAGGCACTGCAATGAAAGGTGATGTTTTTAGTTCATTTGGTATGTATCCTGTATGGTATATGTCGTTGCATTTGTATGTAATCACTTCAATGCAAAAATCGTCTATAGTCCGTTTCATAACTCGTGCCCAACTTTTAAAATCGATATCTTTTTAAACGATTTTTGTAAGTTTTTCAAAATTTGCATGTAAAGTTATAATGATTAGAACCCAACAGGGAATTAATTTCATTAAAAAAAAACATTTGGTTATTATTGTTGCTTATTTGATTCATAAAAATTTATAACGACCCATTGATGTAGTCAAAACTTAATGTTTACAGTATTTAAGTTAAAAATAGCGAGTAAAAATCCATACACGGTCAAATTGACGATTTTGCACGCTTTCAACGTGGGTTTTCTGACACAATTAGACACTTGTAATAAACACGAGACATTGTGTGTTCCATTTCCGTTCATTCAGCGGCGGAGACGTGGAACCATAATATTTATCATGAGTCTTAAAATGAAATTCTGCAGTTTACAAAACATCGCAATAAAAATGTTTATCTATTTTTGCAAAGAGGCTAAACGTGGAAGATTATTTCATTCTTTAGAAAACCATGAGAATAGGACAAGACACATTTTGGATTTATCTAAGCGGTCATTTAATCGCTGGATTCAAGCACGTGACCGTCAATGTTCCAAATATACAAAATCACAAGGAAGAGCAAAAATGTTGGATAATTTCGACAGTGAACTCATTAGAAGTGAAATTCGCAAAATGTTGGGTATGAATGAAACTGTTACAATAAGAAAATTAAAAGTATCGCTGAAAAAGAACAACAGTATTGAAATATCAAAGTTTACAATATGGAGGAATGTGAGAGCTGCAGGCTTTACATTCAGAAAGTATTCCAATGGACGAAACATCATCTGTGAGAAGCCACATATAGTAGTCATGAGAAGCAAGTACTTACGTGAAGTAAAAGAGGTGCGCAAGCAAGGTTATGATATTGTGTACTTGGATGAAACATGGATCAATGCTCACCACACTAACCAAAGGGAATGGCAGTCATCAGATGGAAAGATTAAGAGATTAATACCTAGCAGCAACGGACAGCGCTTGATAATTGCTCATGTAGGTAGTCGAAAACATGGACTAATACAGAATGCAGAGCTTATTTTTCTTACAAAATCCATAGACAATCGGGATTATCACTCTGAGATGAATGGTCACATATTTAGACATTGGATTGAAAATTATGTTCTCCCATCACTAGATCGACCATCTTGCCTAATAATGGACAATGCAGCGTACCACAACATTGTTGCATTTGAAGATAAAGTCCCGACGTCATCCAGTACAAAAGATGCTATTAAGATATGGCTCACAAAGGAGCACATATAATTTAATAACATGTACTTAAAACCTGAATTACTATCTCTAGTAAAGCAAAAACAGAGGACAAAGATTTTTCAAATAGATAAGATTATCTTATTATATGCTTTTCTTTATGCATTGCCATTTTGTTGTTACTTTTTCATCAGGATTTTCTCTTCTCTATTGTTCAATTCCTTCTTCTAGCAGCTTCTGGTATGTGTTCTTTACTAGTATTGTATAGGTATCTTTAATATCTTTTTGATTTAAAGCTGTTATGTATAGTGGATTTGTTGATGAATTAGACATTGGCTTGTTTCTCTTAAGTTTGATTTTCATTTTAATCATTACATGATTGTGATCTGAATTAATATCTGCTCCTGGGTAGGTTTTGACTTTCTTTACGCTGTTACGGAACCTGTGTTTTATCATTATGTAATCTATTTGATTCCTCCTCTTCTCATCTCCAGGGCTTTTCCATGTGTGTAGTTTATTTTCTCTTGCACAAAGTAGGTGTTACATATTATCAGCCTGTTTTCTTCACATAATTTTATTAATCTTTCTCCTCTGTCATGTCTTTTTCCTAAACCATGATTTCCTATAATGATCTTATATTTACCTTTTCCTACTTTAGCGTTCATGTAACTCATTACAATCAAGATGTCTGAAGATTTCATTTGCTTCATAACTTTATTGAGATCTTCATAGTATGCCTCTATTTGTTCATCTTGAGTAGTCTTGAGTAGGTGCATATGTCTGTATTATTGCTATGTCGAATGGTTTTGCTTTCAACTTGAGTAGTATAATCCATCACTGTATGTCCAGTGGGTACTTATATATATTTTTAGCTCTTTTTTATCAGTATTCCTAACCCACTTTTATGTTCTGTTGTGTTTCCTGAGTATATAAATGTATATTTTTCGTCCTCTATGTACCCACATTCTTTCCATCTTGTCTCTGATATGCCTAAAATATCTATATTTATTCGTTCTGCTTCTTGAATCAAATTTTCCAATTTCCCTTCTTGATATAGAATCCTAACATTCCAAGTACTTATTTTAAAATCTATCCTTCGACATAAGTTCGAATTCCTCTCCATGGCTTCCTCTGGACTAGTACGTGATGACGAACCATGTGCTTGCCTATCGAATCGCGAACACACAACACAAAGAAGAAAAAATCATATTCCACTTAAATATCGGTAATCACAGTTCATCCTCACGTCAGAAGTAAAACATACACGAAACGGGGAATAGCAACACATAAATTCACAACTAGACTGTCGCGTAAATCATTTAAATATATAAGCAATTGCCGAATTATAAAAAAAAAACGACTACACGAAACCGCCATGACACCGGAAATGAGTGGTATAGGACGTATTTTGTATACTGATGATTAGGTCCTGATTAGTGATATAGAACATTATTTGTATTCTGATGGTTATGTCCTGATGAGTGGTATGGGGCATTATTTCAGCTTTCCTCGTAAAAGAGACATGTTTGGTGACAATTACACACTCATTTAACAACAAACACATATAGCCACCACTCTCCTCAAATACATTTTTTTTAAAAATACCCCACACAATTGTATCGCTTATATATTAAAACCAGCAATTTCCGGATGCCATAATAGGAAATGGAATCCACTTCTACTTTCTAGATTTCTCAAACAATCCCACATTTGTCTTACATCATCGCTTTTAATACTGGTCTAAATGCACGTTCCTTACAATATAATTGTCTTGTTTCTTTTGTTCCAAAACATTACCTATTATTATACCACTAACAATTTATATCAATATATTCTCATACATAATATGTATCCTCTAGCCTTTATCTCTCTAATATTTGCTCAACTCTGTAAATATATATATATATATATATATATATATATATATATATATATATATATATATATATATATATTTCCCCATTAAAGCAACACGATTTTCCTATATAGTGATAAATTATCTTCTTCTTCTACCTTTCAGCTCCCTGTGGATCATAATACTTCAACAAACACTTTCCAAGTCGTTCTGCATGCTTGCCATTTTTTAAAGATTGTCCCATGACTTCCCAATCACCTTCATCTCTGCTTCTATCTATCTTCTCCAAGATTCCCTTGATCTCCCTCTTTGTCTTTTTCCCTGAGGATTGCAAACAAATCATGTTCCTCTGTAAAAATGGCTCTGTAAAACAAATCCATCTCTCCACTAAAGCTCAAAACAGTGTCTTTAAATAGTGTGTCGAGCACAGCTTCAAGATGTTGCATATACTCCATTGTTCAGGGTCTTTAAATATTTTATCTCCTGGCAGACATGTGCAACCATCTTCTGCTGCATTGTCGTGGTCATCATTAAAGTGATGTTATATCAATACGACACATTTAAAACGTCTCAATTACTGCGCTGCCCTTATCAATATCGAAGGTGTAATATGTCAAAAGTATTCGGTTCGTACACGTACAAACATTTGACTATATGACTGATTACTATACATATTCGTTTCCCTTTGTTGAGCTCATGATACAATGTATGCCCTTTAACTGCATTTATCTGCTGCTATGGTCGTGCCCTCCAGATCTTGATAATGTCATTCAGGGTTGGAAAGTCAAGAAGATACCTCATTGTTACACAGGGAGTGTCCCTCGAACACTCCAAGATAATGCACATAGCTTCATTTTGTATTTTCTCCAGCCTATCAGTTTCAGTCGTATTGACAGTAAGAATTACCAGAGCACACTCGATTGGTACGAGAACTAGTCCCTGGAACAGAAGAGTAAGTAGACTCTGCTCAATGTTGGCAGCTGCCATGACCTTCAAGGCGGCTAATCATTTGCGGGATTTTCTTATTACATGGTCAACGTGGTCCCGAAAAAAACAGGATGCGATCACACTTCAATCCGAGGTATGTCATCAACCTGTCCCTGGTCACCTAATCAGCTCCCATTTGTCCGACAGGTGTGTCCGTATTAACGATTTGATTATTAAGGGAGAACCATGAAACTGATGCTTTTTTAAGAATAACCAAGGCACCTGAAACCAGGAAGAAATGCGATCTAGTTCGTCTTGCATTGTGGAGGTGTTTTCTCTTCTGTCTCTTACCTGTCGATATACCAGAATACCATCATTAAAAGTCAAACTTTGTCCCCTCCCATCCAGCTGTTGTTTCGTGATCATTATTGTGTACACGTTAAATAGAAATGGTGACAATGGTGGGCCTTGTGGCAGCCCTGGACAAATGGATGTTGGCTCGGAAGACCAACTTCCACATCTGAGTAGCACCTTCCTCTGAAACAGTGCAGTAGCGAACCATCTAATGAGGAAGGGTGCACCGCCAGTTTGAGGAGCTTTTACATGAGATATTCAAATGGTACCCTGTTGTTGAATCCTCCAGATCTATAGCAGCTGTACATGTCTCCTCTCGTCTGTGTAAGCCTTCGAAGACGTCATAGGCGAAGACTGCCGCATTCAGCCATGTCTCTTTGTTATATTCATAACCTCCGAGTGTGGGTGGCAATGCGCGTTTCTGTTTAAGGTGACAGGTGAGGACATGGGTAACTACTTTCACCAGCAGCTTGCCAGCAGCGTTCTGCATTGTGATGGCTCTG
Source organism: Megaustenia siamemsis (assembly GCA_032433765.1). Lineage (NCBI taxonomy): Eukaryota > Metazoa > Mollusca > Gastropoda > Stylommatophora > Ariophantidae > Megaustenia > Megaustenia siamemsis. The sequence continues at coordinate 9,970,667 of JAVIAB010000041.1, read as the reverse complement.
TAGGCACCGATCTGAAATGGTCCTTATTTGGCTTTTGTAGTGGTAGTAAGTAGCTGTGAAGCCACTCACCCTTAATCTGACCACTACGAATGCTGGCATTAAACTCTTTGGCCAGTTTTTTTGTTTCGAGTCGTCGTCTGATAAATCGCCCTTGTCGTCGTACCGAACACCATCTGGACCAGATGCAGTGTTGTGTGACCATGTAAGTGCTGTACGAATGGTATCGGTTGTAATTGTGAGATCTTCTCCCAACACTACATCCTTACACAATTGTAACAGCGATCCCCGTATCATCACTCGTACAGCCTCATTTCTTTGGTCAGTCTGCTCAATGTAACGGGCAAGCAGGGCCTTCTATTTGCTCACATCAGATTTGTGCCATATCTGGCCTGTGCTCTGAAAGTCTGGTATGCCTCTGTGTCGTGTTGTTCCATTCATGCCCTGATGAAGGCGCCAGAATGTGGCTAGCGTTTTTTCTGAGCACACTTTTTGACAGAAATCATTCCATTCGGCATCCTTAGCCTGCTTAGAACATAGTTTTTAGTGCATCATTCATTGATCGACCTCTTCTTTCAGACGCTTTAAGAGCTCACGTTATGTTCTTCCATTCTTTCTGGCTTTCTGTCATGTCTTGGCTGTTTATCTCTTGTTC
>JAVIAB010000041.1:9750015-9965015 GCA_032433765.1 Megaustenia siamemsis | reverse complement strand
CTACTTTCCTTCCTCATTTGCTTTTCAGCGTCGAGTGGAGATATATTTTGCGGTCTTGTTCTCTTCTCTTCGCCTCTGCTGCTGTTATGTTTCCTAGTGCTTCTAATATTCCATATCGATCCATCTTTTTCGTGGTCGGCCCATGGGTCTGGTATTCTCGCATTTGGTTATTTGACGTTTAATGAGGACTCGTTGTGTATGTTTTGATCTTTCTGCCGTATTACGTGGGCAAACCATGTTATCTGTTGTTTCTTTATATATTATATGGCGGGGACTATTCCTAGCTTGTTTCTCAGTTCTTCATTTCTGATCTTGTCTCTGAGACTGTTTCCTGCCATTCGTCTGTCACATTTCATTTAGTAGACGTTACTTTTCTTATTGTTATTGCATCTAGGGTCAAGGACTGGCATTGGTAGTACAACTTTGTGATGAAGATTGTATTGTAGAGTGCCCGTTTTGCCCACAGAGCTACTTTCTTGTTGGACAATAGTGGTGATAACTATCCGATTATTTGACAAGCTTTGTTGCATCTTGATTCTATCTCTGCTGTTTGTGAATTATCGTTTGTCACTAAACTTCTTAGGTATTTGAATTCCTCTACTTTTCTTAGTTGCCAGCCTTCTATAGTTATGTTTATGTTCTGTTTATTTTTGGCGACATTCAAGACTTCTGTTTTGCTGATGTTGATCTTCATGTTGCATTTTGTGCCTGTGCTGTTGTCTATTTAAGTGCTCTTGTAGGTCTTCCATCTCGTCATGTATTAGTGCCGCCTGATCGTCTGCAAATAAACGCTCTTTGTTCTTCTATGTCTATGATACTTAACATCACTAGCACATACTTAACACGTGTGGTAATTAAAACGGAAACAATCTGATAGTAACAAGCCAAGTTATTGAGGACACAAGACTTAACAAGAATAACAAGAATTTTTATAAAGTATCAAGAATAAATGAGCATCAATACATTTACCTTCTAACACTCTATGACAGGATCGGTGACACAGATCTGTTCATAATCTACTCCACCTTCTAACACTGTATGCCAGGATCGGTGACACAGATCAGTCCAGAATCCACCTCACCTTCTCTACATGCAAATTTCACAAAAGTCAGACTAGGTAGGGATAGAAAGGAAAGACAACTATTTACTAAGAAATGGCATGCTGTGATTGGTTGGAATACGAGAGACTTAAACAGTTTGGTTGGTTCAGCTAAGTTTCAGTTAGGTGAAAGAGAGATAGAGCCAGTTTAGGAGGCAGCCGCGCTGATAGACGCAGGCTCGTTATTTGGGAACATAGCAAAACGCCCATCGCAAATAAGAGTTTAGGTGGAGATTCCAACACAGATGTAGATCAGGTGGAAGTTAGAGAAAGGCTAGATAAGTCACCTGCAAGTGTAGGGCGATAACAAGCCAAAACGTTGTTAGGCCTACTGGGTAGACTAGAGCGGGTAGTCAGATCACCCAGCACATGTTAATATATTGTTATGTTCAGCACCTTGTAAACAAATCCAGTGAAGTCTTGTGTTTCTTCATGACGTGTGTGACGTTAATAGTGTACGGCTGTGTAACAGATTGTTGAGTTGACCGATGGGGCCGATAAACACAACGCGAAGTGAGGAATACCACCACCACCAACACCAGATAAAAACAACGCGAAGTGAGGAATACCACCACAACCAATACCAGATAAACACAACGCGAAGTGAGGAATACCACCACCACCAATACCAGATAAACACAACACGAAGTGAGGAATACCACCACCACCAATACCAGATAAACACAACACGAAGTGAGGAATACCACCACCAATACCAGATAAACACAACACGAAGTGAGGAATACCACCACCACCAATACCAGATAAACACAACACGAAGTGAGGAATACCACCACCACCAATACCAGATAAACACAACACGAAGTGAGGAATACCACCACCACCAATACCAGATAAACACAACACGAAGTGAGGAATACCACCACCACCAATACCAGATAAACACAACACGAAGTGAGGAATACCACCACCACCAATACCAGATAAACACAACACGAAGTGAGGAATACCACCACCACCAATACCAGATAAACACAACACGAAGTGAGGAATACCACCAATATCAGATCAACACAACGCGAAGTAGGGAATACCACCACAACTAATGTCATATCAACACAACACGAAGTAAAGAATACCACCACCACCAATGTCAGATCAACACAACGCGAAATAAGGAATACCACCACCACTAATGTCAGGTCAACATAACACGAAGTAAGGAATACCACCACCACCAATGTCATGTGAACATAACACGAAATAAGGAATGCCACACCACCAATGTCAGATCAACATAACGCGAAGCAAAGAATACCACCACCACCAATGTCAGATCAACACAACGCGAAGTAAGGAATACCACCACCACCAATGCCATGTGAACACAACACGAAGTAAGGAATACAACCACTACCAATGTCAGATAAACACAGCACGAAATAAGAAATACCACCACCACCAATGTCAGATCAACACAGCACGAAGTAAGGAATACCACCACCACCAATGTCAGATCAACACAACACGAAGTAAGGAATACCACCACCACCAATGTCAGATCAACACAACACGAAGTAAGGAATACCACCACCACCAATGTCAGATCAACACAGCACGAAGTACGCATTATGAGGCTATTATCATGTGCAGTCTATACGACTAGGTGAGAAGCTAAGTATCGGAAGCTCTCAACCAAATTACGGTGGAAGAAGCAAAGAAAGACCAGACGGTGTCGAGCCTAGTCGGGGTGACTACAGTCACTCGTGTATACAGGAAGAGAGCGCTGAGGGAACGGGACGCCAATGGTCCTGTTCCCAGTGTTCCATTATCAAGAACCACTAAATTTCGCGACAACGGGCATCATCAGGCGGTCTACAAGCGAGCCGAGTCAGCGAGCTCATAGTTAAACGACCGCCCTCAACGGCTCGCAATAAAACATCGATCTATATTTAAACTGTTTCCCTTTACAGTTATACATCCGATTTGTGGATCCCTTTCAAGATATTCAATGATTATTTACTTCAGAGATAACCTTTTGCTCTGACATGGTTTGGAGACATTGCTGTTATGGTTGCCACCGTTGGTAATGGGCACGCAAGTTTCTTTACCTTACTGCATTGATTAATTCATGGCAGTCAGTGCTTTAATGTATGGTCACGTGGTTTAATTAATGTGTAATAATGTAGGTGGCGAACCTATGACAACATGCACCATCAATTCAAGACACATAGTAAAATGGCGCTCCATGGTAGCTAACCTTCGATGTGGAGATGGCACCCAATTAATGAATTAGTAAATATTTGATTTCCTCACTTACCCCTAAGACTGGCTTGAACATTCACGTTCAATGACAGTATTTCTTGTGAGACATTAACATCCATCAGTAGACTCATGTAAAATTACAATTGTAATGTTTGTATTCAACTGTGAAGCTTTAACCTCTAACATACCCTATCTCCGCAGAATCTATTTGTCCGTCTGGCTGGTTCGGTCCCGATTGTGAATTCAGATGCCACTGTGCGATCAAACATGAGCAGTGTTTTGTTAGTACTGGTGGATGTCCTTCTGGCTGTGCCGATGGTTGGACTGGAGAAGGTTGTCAACAAAGAAGTCAATGAAAGTATATTGTGTACACTAGCATTAGGTAGGTGGTTTAAGTTGTCGTTAGTAGTGCCAGCAATCGCATGGCGAGTAAAGCACTTATCCAGTTCAATCACTGAAACAATAGCATCCCTTTCATAAACCCAGCAAAAACAGTATCAGGAACTTTTAAATATGCAGGTATTTACACTTAAATAATTAGATGATCTTCTATAAGTTTAGTGCTGGAGACTTAAGTTGAAATAAACTTGAAAATATATTAGATTGTAGAAGGACAAAAACATGTTAAAAAGTGTCAAAGTTTCAGTAAAAACCGTTCGAGTATTATAGTAAAGGTTTTCTCAAAGCTTTGACAGGCGTTTGGTGAATGTAACGTAATGACGCGGCCACATTCTGGAGTAATGTGGTCGGTATTACGCCTGCCGCCTTTTCTTCCTGACAATGTCTGGAATCCCTCTTTAGAGCATGTTTCAACCCCAGTGTTCTGTTAGTCAGGGAAACAAAATCCAACATTTCTAGAATTCGTATAATCATGAAGCGAACACACTAAGCAATCACTAAAGTTTCCTCGGCGGGTTGAACAAAGAGAAAAAAGCAAAACAAATGCACGATTAACTAAGTACATGTATTTTAATAACGGACCAATTTATTAATTAAAAGAAAATAACATAAACGACAATAATCATAGATTAAGACACGAATATTAAATACATCACAACAAATGTCCAAGTGGGGTGATTACATAACTGGTGACAGAGTAGATAGAAATTGATGTTAATTACGAATTACTGATAACTCAAGCTACTCTCAAAGTAGGAGCGTAAGAATACACTAATAAAATAAAGATGAAATGGATTCAGCAAGAAATAAAATACAAGTTTTAAAAGTTCCACAAATGTGTGAGAAATAATAAAACCTCGTGAAGCAAGTATTCCACGTAACAACTGTTGCCTCCCAAAGTGCGAACTAAAAGTGAAAGTAAGTAACCCTTTTTAGCCTAGCGTTATTAAAGAAAGAAACATCCTGCAGTGTAAATGACTTGGGAAGTAATGATAGGATTCTCAGCTCACACTATTTTTGGAGACCTTACAACTTGTAGAGCAATACATCATTTTAAGACAGTACAAAAGTGCAACGAATATAATGTTGACTTGGATGTTTTATTTTACTTTCACTTAAGCCTTTGGATTGTGTACAACAACTGTACTCACTTTGTGGAAAGTGGAGTCAAGGCGCTATACAGCAACAAAGCTGGAAGCTTTCACTGACTCGTAGTTGATAGCTAGCGACAGAATCGGTGAACCAGAACCATCCATGCCCTACTCCACATCTTGGCGCTGCCCCTAGAGACTAGAAACGTCAACACAACTCAACCACGCCCACTTATCGCCCTTTAAAGGTCAATTAATTGCTCTAGTAAACATTGGATGAAGGCCATACAGAAAAGATAACTTTGGGAAATAATGGAGGAGGTCGGTTTTTTCATCGCATGTCATCAAAATAAAAGAATGACTTTATTTCAACCAACCGATAGTTGTTAGAGAACATCAGTGTGGACCAATTTAATGTTGCACGAAGACCAAACATGGTATTATGTCAGAAAGCCCTGACCACTATATATTTCCTGATACAATTGATCTCGTTTTATTTCTTTTATTTTAATCCCCATGTGTTGTTGCTACCTGGATGTTAAGTTGACATTCAAAATGGCCGCTAGAAAAGTCGGCAGAGACGTCAGTTCAACAGAAAATCTCTTCATCCAGCAAAAAGAAAAGAATACAATGCAAAATTCCTTGCGGCTTATTTAATACAAATGATAAAACATTTTGCTGCTTAAATATAAGCAATAAACAAGGCACCATAATGCTCAAATCAGCGATTATAGGAACAAGAACAAATAAACTGATAATAATAAACAATCACGGTAACGTACATAGTGTTATATAAAATAAGTCGCTGTGAAATAAAGATCGCCCAGAAATTAACGTACACCCACCGTTTTCTATCACTCTACAGTGAAAGTATTTTATTATGTCTTCAGTATGTAAAGTTTGTTAGAAATATTAATTTCCCATTAATTAGTCAAATCTATAAATATTTTCTAACAATTATTATTAAGCAATTTCAAATCTATGTCAATAGAAGTGAGAACGTGAATTCATCGGTGCTATTTAGAGCCAATTTGGACCAATGGAAGCGAATCGTGGACAGTAAACAAACAAATAAAAAGACTATTAGAGGCAAGGGGTTAAGGCAAAGAAATGCAAGTGAATGCATAAAAATGCGATGCTGCAGTAAAGCTGAATGCGAGGAAAAATAGAAAAAAACAAAAAATAGTATGTTAGAAGCTTTACGTGATTAGTAGACGACACAGATTCGAACGACGTTTCGGCTCAATAGGCCTTCAGCTGTAACAAACAAACAACATACACACACAGATATGTGAATAAATAAAACTAATCCTACATAGCTAACTAGTAATGAAACATCGAAAACAAAATAATTTAAATATGTTGACTTCCCTGTGTGTCGTGGACAGTGGTCAGGCTATGAAAGGAATTTCTCACGGGTGTAGCTGTAATTTATACCCTGTGGTCAGAGGTGAAGGGTTCTAAAAATACACGAGTGGGGGGAACGCTATCTAGGTACGTCGACTACAAAGGCACAGGCAATAACTGAAAGAATATAAGGGCCCATAAATACATGTATACACACACACAGATGCGTGTATACATATGTACACGTGCAAGAAGACGTGCACATACTAATACATATCAACATACACATACATGTGTATGCATACAAGCAAGAGCTTCATAATAGATAATCATATATTATGATTGTCCCCGTATGGATGTGCACATGCATGTATGTGTTCATAGGCACGGGTATTGGTATATATATGTATACGCATATACATGCATGTATATGTGCTCTTGCTTGTATGCATACACATGCATGTGTGTGTATATGTATGTGTATGTTGATATGTATTAGTATGTGCACGTCTTCTTGCACGTGTACATATGTATACACGCATCTGTGTGTGTGTATACATGTATTTATGGGCCCTTAGATACTTTCAGATATTGCCTGTGCCTTTGTAGTCGACGTACCTAGATAGCGTTCCCTCCACTCGTGTATTTTTAGAACCCTTCACCTCTGACCACAGGGTATAAATTACAGCTACACCCGTGAGAAATTCCTTTCATAGCCTGACCACAGTCCACGATACACAGGGAAGTCAACATATTTCGATTATTTTGTTTTTGATGTTTCATTACTAGTTAGCTGTGTAGGATTAGTTTTATTTATTCACATATCTGTGTGTGTATGTTGTTTGTTTGTTCCTATTAGAGGCAACAGAGATGAGATTTCTCTGAAGAATGTCGAAAGTTCCCTGGACAGCTAAAAAGACCAACAAGGAAATTCTCAAAGAGGCCAATACAAAAATGTAGTTTATAAGAAACATTAGAAAGAAACAATCAACATTTGTTTGGCCACATCATGAGAAGAGGAAAGTTGAAATACTTGGTTACAACTGGAAAAATACAGAGAAAGAGGGATCGCGGACGACGAAGAGAGAAAATACTGGATAGCTTGGTTTCATAACATGGAAAACAATCACCAACAAAATTGATACGTTGCACGTTAGATAGAAGATTGTGGAAGGGCATAATCTTCAATGTCAACATGTATGGCACATGATACTGATGAACATCATATGCTATGATTACAGTATGTTGTACATAAGAATGTCGTTGTGTCTTAAACGGAGAAAGTTCGTTCTCCATTTTCTTCTTCATCGTAATCGGTTGTTGTTGGAGCACCACTGAGACATTTCATTAACCTTCTCTTTTTACCGACATCTTCAGTCATTTTATGGAAATCAGTTGGCAAAACGGGCGCTTTCTGTGTGTGTGTGTGGTGTGTGTGGTGTGTGTGTGTGTATGTGTGGTGTGAGTGTATGTGTGTGTGTGTGGGCATGTGTGTGTAAGTGTGTGTGTGTGGTTTATGTGTATGTGTGTGTGTGTTTGTGGTATGTATATGTGTGGTGTGGGTGTGTGTATGTATGGTGTGTGTATGTGTGGTGTGTGTGTGGGCATTTTTATTACATACTCAACGATTTCGGCATTGATGTGATCACAGACATATGCAACGACATATACCATACATGATACACGCCAACAAATAAAGACAACGTTCATTGCATTGCTCAAAAAGAATGGTGCAATTGAATGCAGTGACTTTAGACCAATAAGCTTAATGAGCCATGAAAGAACAATCTTGCTAAACGTTATACAAGGAATGATTCAGAATGAACTAAATACTGAATTAGAAGAGCAGCAACATGCTTTGGATTTAGGAAAAAAAACAGTGGGACAAAATAAGCCATATTCTGCTTGAGGACATTAATCGAAAAATGCACAGAGAAAAACCCAAACAAAGATATGCCTGCTTCACAGAATACACCAAATCTTTTGATAAAATACACCATAAATAATATATAGAATGCTTAAATGATATACATATAGATGGCACATACATACGACCAATATGTAACATAAAAACAAATAACACCAGGGTTAAAACTAAGAATGTCAAAATGTTTTATTTTCTCAACATTCCTGTATGGTGCAGAAACATGGGCATTAAGAAACAAAACAAAACAGAAAATTGAACCACTTGAAATGTGGATGTATAGGAGAATAGAAAGAATTGGATGGGGAAAAAAAGAATATAAATGATGAATTCTTAAATCAATTAAAAAAATGAAAAGAGAACTACTGAACACAATTCAAACAAGACACATGAGATTTCTGGGGCACGTTAAAAGACACAGCCAGCCTGCTAAAAGTAATCTTGGAGATGGAATTGCAAGGTAAAACGGGCAGACCAAGAGTAACATGAACGAATAACATCAGGAGATGGACAAGTCAGCCTGTGATAACTTGTACTATCAAATCAGGAGACAGAGCGAAATGTCGCTCCACAATGGCCAATATTCAATGCGAGGACGGCACTTAATAATGATGATCATCAGGCCGTATGGCCTTTGCAGAACGTCGCATTCACCACAGCTCTTCGAAGGAAAAGAAAACAAACCATGAAATATTAAAACAATTAAAAATGAAAGGAGAACTACTAAGCACAATTCAAACAAGACAAATGCGATTTTTGGGCCATGTTAAAAGACACAACAGCCTATTAAAAGTAATCATTGAGGGTAAAATACAAGGTAAAAGAGGCAGAGGCAGACCAAGACTGACATCAACGAGTAACATCAAAAGATGGACAAATTAGCCCATGACAACCTGCACCATCAAAGCAAGAGACAGAGCAGAATGGCGCTTCATGGAAACCAACCTTCGTTACGGAGACGGCACTCAATTATGATGATGATGAGATCGTTCTCCAATTAAACTCTGTGTGACACTAAAACTCGTTACGCTGACTATGGGATGGAATTAAAACTTCCCGTAAAGGCTGTCCGAGAAGAAATCACAAACTCCCTTAGCTGTGGACCTGAAAACCGTCTCTAAACTTCAAAAATAAAACAGCTCAAAACCTATCATGTTTAACCCAAGAATAAACGTGTTTCTAAAGGCGATAAACCGTCTGTTAAATCCCCTAACATCTGCATATTTCGTCTTCACCAACACCAGACTCATGAGCAAAATCTGACGGTTTTGTCTGTTGGCCAAGTCTTCTTTACACCTTCCCAGAGGTCCCTTCCAATAATTATACCGTTATGTCCCAGAGACTGGCATTCTGTCAAGAGTAGTGGACAAGACGAAGCAACAACATCGATAGCAACAATGATAGATGTGAAACAGGAATGCAATCTCTATTACTATTTTTCCGATATAATTTGTATCTTCGAAAATTTCTGTACCATTGATATAGATTTAATTTAACAGATGTTTTAAGTATCATTTTATTTTTATCGTCTGTGCCCAGAGACTAGCCCATGAGAAAGAAACTACCAAGTGGTTATGTCAAGACTGTGAACACAACTGGAATGAAGTATGACTAGTATATACACATTAAAAAATATAACTTCGGCAATTTTAGATGTTCTTTTGAGTGATTTGGCTACATTAAATTAAGTTCAGCAATCTGAGATATTTTATAAAGTGTTCTGGCTGTTGTTATATATCTTCAGCAATTTGAGTATCAGTCAAGAGCTTGGATCATCAACGCCCATTCCCGTCGTCTAACGAGCTGTACAACGCAGAAAGCATTACTCAACATCTGGTACTTTGAACTGATTGTTCTTGCAGGCCTTGTTTACTTCTGAAACTCATGACTAGCTCTTCAATAAAATTCTTTACAGACAATAAAATACAAATAAATGCATTATTTTCACTGACCTATTTTATAGTGTGTGTGGATTTTTAATTGTGTTCCTTATTTACGTCTTATATAAAACGTATTTCGTGTTGGCATTTTTCATAACATAATCCAATTATTAATTTAACTTTAGATTTCAGTTGCCACATTTGCGTACATGCACCAAAAGCCGCCAATGATAATTGCTGACTGGTAACATTGGAATCAGTAAACTATAACTGATAAAGATATAATTCCAGCTTCCCTAGTCTCACAGCGTAAATAGCAAACGAGGAAGAAGACATGCCATGTGCCCAAAAATTGATGCTAAAACAACAATTAAATAAATCGTGTTAGGGGATACAGGAGCTGGTACACGCATTACACAGAAGCACGCATATATTTTTACAACACTCGGAAATATTCAATAAAACAAACAAAAAAGGTACTCGATAGACGTTCCATGCTATGATTGACATCCATAAATTATAACACGCCGCGCTTAGCCATTAGAGTAGGTACACGGCAAAGCGAAAACCTCCAACTCATTATTCAAGTAACGATAATGTTTCTTGTAGGTCATGAAACGTAGCATCGACATTATTGGAGAATGCAATCAATGCCGGTCAGAAATTATCTTTAAACTCATTCTGTGATTGCTATTATTAAATACTGGCACCATACATATGGATAATGATACTTTCATTGTGAATACATAGCAATAGAAACGTGCAAGCAACAGTGGTGCATAATGAATACATAACAACCAACAATAATTATCACTGAAGAAAACAGAGAGGAATGACACTACAAAGTACACACAAGCACTGCATTTCTTATAACACTCGATAAAACAATACCAAACAGAAAACTGTTTAAAGTCCAAACTAAAATCTGAGTTCGTGCTTTACAACACAGCACCTTACAACTAGATATACCTGAGATAAAGCATATTTTCACTGAAATATATTTTTTAAAACATGCAGACTACTCAAAAGTGGACTTCCTTTTTACACGTTTAGACTAGATTGCCTCACTGTGTATAATTGTAGCAGTTATTTAGAGATTGGAAGGGTAAGAATGACATGGTTTTCACATTATGTTTACAAACAATTTTTTCCTATGTTCGAGTAATCATCATCATCATCATCAAGCGTTCTTAAATGTTATGTAGAGCCGTCTTAATAGATGGATGTTAATCCTCGACAATAGGATAACAGGCAAGAAAATCACAGGAGTCTGTAGAAATGTGGTTTTACAGAAGAATGTTGAGACTACCAGGGTAGCTAAGAAGAGTAATGAAAACGTTCTGAAAGAGGCCACATAAAAAGAGAGTTAATTTCCAATATTAGGAAGAAACAATCAGCACGTTTGGCCATGTAATGAGAGGATTAACAACTGGAATATACTGCAAAAACTGTAAAAATTGAGGGACGAAGAGATAGAGGGAAGCAAAGAGAAAAGATACCAGACAGCTTAAGCGAATGGCACAACATAAATTATAAATGACTGTCGATATCGAAAGCTGTGGAGAGACATGATCACCTACGCCAGCAGACCCGGTACTTGATGATGATGATGATGATGATAATTCATAGTGAATCTTTGAGTAAGCTGATATAAGATTTATTTACAGCAGGTAATTTAAATTAACTTCAACAAAGTTTTATTTTGCATTAGGATTCCTAATTAGTGAACTTGGTAAGTATGAGACCATAAACTCACACACTGAATTTCACACTGAACTCAACCATTGCAGGGAAAACATGCATCCTGCACAACACGACACAGGCAGCCTTTAGTCACGTGAAGAAATAACAACCAGGCTCAACATAGAGACAAACACAAAGAGAAATTATAGCACTTTTAAAATTCGACTATTTATTACAAATGGCAGTGCATTTAAAGAAAGTAACATGGCATTGGATTACATCAAGCTGGGAGAACTGGAAAGTTTCTCGACTACGATTTAAGACACTACTCCACCTACCGTTCCAATCTTTTATATTTGAAGATAATGATTCATGTCATTGTGAACAATGTAAAAGAAATGTTGCAAATATTCCCCATCTTGTCAAAACGTGTACAATTCGGTATGAGACAAATGTTGGTCTTCTAGAATGGGTATCTCAGCTCTCACTATGTGTTCAGCGACATCTTCAGATATGCAAATGTGTTCTTAGTTTACGTTGTTGTACGCGTATTGTTCTGGTTTGTCTAATGTTTTTTATCAAGCACCCATTGCAACTGTCGCACATTCCCACTCATTTGTTTATTTTCTTGTCATGTCATTTTAATAATATTAATTCACGTTTTATGAATCGTACACATCAGCAGCTATTTCAGCTTTACATTAACTCACTATATCTTTCTGTTGTTCGCAAGCAGACCTACCGCCAACTTACAAAGTATGCGAACTTTACTATTGTATTGTAAATCTCTCATTAATTAACTACTGTCATATTTGTGCTATGCTTTGAGCTAAACTTACGGTATTATGCACTGACAGATGCAGACTATTAGGCTGAAGAAAGGGGTAGCTGAATAAACTGTGAGAGCTGAGATACACATCTTAGAAGATCAACATTTGTCTCACACCGAACTGTACACGTTGATAAGATGGGGGATGTTTGCTACATTTGTCTCACACCGAACTGTACACGTTGATAAGATGGGGGATGTTTGCTACATTTGCGTGGTCCTCCCTTAACAATCATATCGTTATCGCTGAAACACAGAAGGTACGAATGGGAGCTGATCAGGGGATCAGGGACACGGCGATGAAATACTTGAAAGCTAGGTTTGATCGCAGCCTGTGTTTTTGGAACCCCATCGACGATGTGACAACACAATCACGCAAACTATTAGCCGCCTTGAAGGTCATGACAGCTGCGAAGCACCGGCAGAGGCTACTTACTCGTCTGTACCAGGGACTAGTCCTCACATCGTTCGAGTATGCCCTGACAATTCTTACTGTCAGTGCGACGAAAATTGACAGGCTGGAGAAAATACAGAATGAAGCGATGCGCATTATCTTGGTGTGTACGACACTCCCTGTGTAGCAATGAGGTATCTTATTGACATTTATACCATAGATGACAGGATCAAGATCTGAGGGGCACGAGCATACCTGGAGATAAATGCATATAAAGAGAACCCATTGCACCAGGAGCTCAACGCAGAGACAGGTGCCAGGCTAAAAAGAGGCAACTGATGAGTAGGCCGAGCAGAATATTTAATCAAACAGGTCCGTGGATTTCAACGCTGACGAAGGAGTGGATACGAATACCTACGTCATTCAGAAGGACACTCTTGTGTAATGTCACACTCGACAGATAATGCAGGAAACAACTCAGTCTTGGTCAATACGGAGGTCAACGGTCTCATTTGGTATGATAGAGGTGAAAAAATGCAGTCCTCTATAGAGACTAATCGGTAATATAACATCAAAGGAGTGCATGGACATTTACAGCAGGCAGAATAGTCATGAGAGACAGTGGCACATACGTCATGGCCACGAGTAGCATAACGATGGAAGTGATGGTAGTGAAATAGGGAATTGATTTGGTTAAAGTGACAGGATTACACCAACGCCTGCATACTAAATGATTCGATGAGCATAATAACAAAAAGTGGAGGGCGGCTCCGTTCGCAAGCAATGGGTAGAGTCATTCCAGAAATCAAAAATACGTAAGGGCATCTTTGCCTACGTCTATGGACATGCTGGAGTACTGAGAAATGAAAGAGTGGACAGGTTGGCTAGCTGCACTGCCGTCGACGACAGTCAACCAATGGATAGGGCGGACATCATCAATCCTCTCCGAGATGTTTGAAGGGAACAGGACTTCGAAAACCATGAGTCCATGTCACGCCTTCGGATGAAAGAGATGGGAGTAAAGATGGGCACAGCCAGAAACGAGAAACTTAGTTGGAGTGTAAGAAGATTTATCACCCAACACAGAACTGGAATCGCCAGTCGTTGAACACTGCTGTACCTGCTGAGGAGGGGATCTAAGCACATATGGTCATGTTCGGAGTGCAATGATGATGACCCGCATATAACTCAAAAACTCAAACAACAGTGATATATTATCGCTACAAGTATGCGTCATTCGTTGCAGCCCTTTTTTTAAACATTACACTAGATTTGTGTTTAGGGTAGCGCGGTAGAGTTCTACCCTACCAAAGAAGGAGTAAGACGTCTCCTTTCCTCCCCTAGTCTTCGGGACACCCTTGGGCAAGGTGGAGCTCCCGTTTAGCCCACTTATCTGGGTTGTGTGAAGCCATTGAAGCAGGTGGTGATAGTGTCGTGGGAGCAGACGACAAGTAGTGCCGGTTATGGTCCCCATTACTTGATCGCAGGCAGAGGATCACATGTATAGAGACAATGGCTGCGGTCTCAGTTTAGTACAGTCACTGCCAAGAAGGAAATGAATGCCAAACTACCTTCTTATATTGCCTAGACTAATCATGACAAATCACAACTTAATATCTACAGCTAACGACGTTAATGGGGACTCCACAGCCGTCGACAGTCCGTCGTGTGCTACAGGTGACACCCGATTGTCATCAAGCAACAAAGAGACACTAGCAATAGGAACTTGGAACACTAGATCAGCATTCCAATTTAGCAAACTAGAAAACATTAGACAAGAAATTGAGATAATGAAATTTAACATCTTGGGACCACGAGAAATGAGATGGAAAGAAGTAGGATTATTACAACGAGGCAGTGGGAATGTAATTTACTCTGGGGAAAACACACACGAAAGATGAGTAGGCATCAAGTTAGATAGAGAAAGAAGCAAAGCAGTGAAAGGATTTTGGCCAGTATCAGATATAATTCTGCTAGTAAAATTGAGTGGCAGACCAATGGATATCAACATAATTCAAGTTTATGCAACAACAAGTAATAGCGAAGAAGAAGACATTGCCCTTTCTACAAAGAGCTAGAGATGCCCATCATCATCATCATCAAGTTCCGGGCCTGCCGACGTAGGTGATCATGTCTCTCCACAACATTCGATCTCGGCACTATTTATTATTTATGTTGTTCATCTTCTGCCAAGCCATTCTCTTAGCTGTCTGTTATTTTTTTCTCTTTATTTTCCTTCTATCCCTTCGTCCCTCAATTTTCCCAGTTGTTACAATATATTCCAGCTGTTTTCTTCTCATTACATGGCCAAAAAATGATGCCCATGGATCAGTGTAAATCCCAAGAAATAACTATTATATTAGGGGTTTCATTGCAAAGGTAAGAACAGCTAAAATGGAATATTTGACTGAGGTACATGACCTTCGAAATGTGAATGACTGCAGTGATAGACTGATAGATTGGGCAAAGACACATGAAATGATTATACGTAACATGTGGTTCAAACAAGACCATATGGGACTATGTACATGGCAACGCCCAGACTAAAATGTACACAATAAAATTGATTTTTTACTGATACAGAGAACGTTAGAAGGTTATTTTGTACGATAGTACAAAATAAAAATAATGGTATTGAGAAAATACAGGACATCGAGGAACAGTGGGAAATGCTCAAACAATCGATTCAACAAACATTAAAAGAAGTAATACCAGTACTAAAAAAATGAACAAAAACAAATGGACGACATAAGAAATATTACAACTAATGGACGAAAGACGAAAACATAAGAAAGAAGAACGGACATACACAATATTGCACAAAGAGATCAAAAACAAATGCAGAAAAGCTAAGGAAGGTTGGTTAAAGCAGAAATGTGAACAAATGGAAAAAAAAAACAAAAGAAAGACGCACAGTTAATGCACAATCAGTTTTTAAATGAATTTACAGGAAGAAAAGAAGTCAAAGTTTAAGGATGTGTGAAATCTAAGGACTTAAATATAATAATGGGACAGGAGAAGATAATGGGAAGATGGACAAAATATAAGTCACCTCTATGATGATGAAAGACCAGAGCCAAACAATTCAAACAGAGACATAGGACCACTAATAATGCAGAGTGAAGTGGTGAAGGCAATTCAACACATGAAACTAGACAAAGCTCTAGGTCCCGACAATATAACAATCGACGAGATAAATGCGTTAGAAGAGCTGGGAGTACAAGTCGTAACAAAACTACTCAATGACATATATAACACTGGACACATACCCGAAGATCTACTAAAATATATCTTTGTAGCCATACCGAAGAAGCCAGGAGCCACTGATTGTGAAGACCATCGCACTATTAGTCTCATGAGCCATATGACAACAATATTACTAAGAATTATCATGAAACGTGTAAGGAAAAAATAAAACCAGAAATAAGTAAGGAACAATGTGGATTTGTGGAAGGAAAGGGCACCAAGAATGAAATATAAATCTTATGAACATTGATAGAAAGATCTATAGAGGTTAAAAAAAAAAAAGAATATATATATATATATATATATATATATATATATATATATATATATATATATATATATATATATATATATATATGTTTTATAGACTACACAAAAGCATTTGATCAAAAGAATTTGAGTAAATCATGTAAAATAATCAATATGCTGGAGAAATTAAACTTTGATGGGAAGGATCTGTGAATCATAAAAAAAAACATGTACTGGCAACAAACAGCAGCTATACGAATTAACAACCAGACAGGACAATTCCAATATATAAAACAATGAGTAAGACAAGGCTTGGCTCTATCGCCTGATTTGTTTTCACTTTACAGCGAATACTGAGATCAATAGTAGGAATATATCAAAAGGAATTGAAGTCAACGTTCTCAACATAAAAAATTTGCTATATGGGGATGACACAGTCTTAATAGCAAAGACAGAGTGTAGCAGTGATTATAAGGTGTATGACAAACGGGGAGTTGGTAGGGTAGAAGTCAGGAGGAAAGTATGTAGAAGTAATAACATAGAAACATCAAGTCTCACGGGGAAAGTAAAACGCAATTATGAGTGGGGCAGAAATGTAAAACGGTGTATGATTGGTTGGAAAGGAGGAAGTTAGGAAAAACGATAAGTCAGAAGGTATGTCTAGAGAAGACCGGTACTAAATGGGGACGGTTGTTTTGGACGAACCGGTACCGTGAGTGGTAACAAGGTTGGTTACATGAAACAGTGTTGCAGTGTTATTCAGTTTTTTGTTTGTTTAACAGTTGAGCGGAATGGACCTTGCACATTGATCAATGTTAAGTAAACTTGTGTTACCATCATAGACGCAAATAGTTGTAGTTGTGAAACTCGTAAGTAAAGGACAATTTAGGTGATAGGGAGCGAGTTTCAGCCTATTAATACTCAGCAATGTTGTGTGCCATTATAGACACAAACAGATGTAGTTGTGAACTCATCATTGAAGGACAAGTTATGTGATAGTGATTGAGATCGCTCTCGCGTATTAATGTTCATTGAACGTGTGTCACCAATATAGACACAAGCAGATGTAGTTGTGAAACTCATAAGCAAAACACAAGTTGTGTGATAGTGATTGAGATCGCTCTCGCATTGTAATGATCAGTGAACTTGTGTCACCAATATAGACACAAACAGAAGTAATTGTGAAACTCTCCAGCCAAGACCAGTAGCTGGTAGCGAGCGGGTGATCTCGCGTAGTGTTTTCGAGAGAGTCAGACTCTGAGTGAAGTCGGCTCCAACAGAAGGTCAACGAGCCTGCATGGTGCACTGAAGGGACTTCTGAAACCCTGCACCGAGTCACGATGAAGCCGTCCAGTGAGTTGATGTAACTACTAGCCGGTGCTGGAGGTGTATCAATTATGGAGGGGCAGGAGTACCGATGCAGCCCTTGGTGAAGCAGCCAAGACACGTTGACTTAGGGTGTGTGGTAGGACATAGCCGACTACGTGAACGGGTCACATAGACATTAGCGCAGTAAAACGAGGAGACTGTTTGTTTTACGCCTCATAGTTAACAGCAATGTGAGAATTGTAGCAGAAAATCATACTGATGATGGATGAGTACATTGTTGTGCAAAGAGAATGTTTCATAAATAAACCTTGATTCTGTGCTTTTAAACGGTGTTCCATTGACTATGTAATCAATACAGTTTGTATATGGTTGTGCCTAGCGAAGAACGAAAGCTGGGTGGGCCACCAAGCACGGGCCCGTTCAAGTTGTAACGATCTTATTAACAAGACAGCGCAAAGTACAGTATTACACCATCACAATGGACAGGAGTGTGTTCGGACCGTCAGGGAGTCCCAGCAGTAGTCAACCCTAAAGCTGAACTGACGTGTGGCAGCACAAGAAGGTCTCAACACAGAAGGTGGTACAAGGGCAGTGTCAAGGCCAATCTAGCATCAAGATCTGTCACCGTCGATTCATTGACTCAGGGCAAGACAAAATGAAGAAAGGAGGGAACGGTTATCAGAAAATGAATTACAAGAAATGATAGACATAATAGAAAAATAAATCAACAATAAAGGTATCAGTATGATTATTATGTAAACAGAAGTAATGGTCATTTCTAAGAAACAATCATCACAAGCATTCTTTGGCACACTAATAACCTCATATGGAAGATGCACCTCGTAAATAAAAAGCAAAATAGCTCAGGCCATAACAGCATTTCAGTAAATGAAAAAAAAATATATTATGCAACAAATCTACGTCAATAAAAATGAGAAAGAGAGTTCGCAGGTGCTATATAGAACCAATTCTGACCTATGGAATCGAATCATGGACAGTAGACAAACAAAGTAAAAGACAATTAGAGGCCACATAGATGGGATTTCTCAGAAGACTGTTGAAAGTTCCCTGGATAGCAGGAAAGACCAATGAGGAAATTCTCAAAGAGGCAAACACAAAAAGAGAACTCATAAAAAGCATCAGAAAGTAACAATGAACAGCTTTTTGGGACATTATGAGAAGAGGAATGTGTGAATAATTGGTTACAACTTGCAAAAGAAAAGGAAAGAGAGATCGCAGACGACAAAGTGAGAAAAATACTGTATAGCTTGGTGTCATGGCATTGAAAACAGTAAACAACAGAACTGATACGATGCACAGTAAATATAAGGTTGTGGAAGGACATGATCGCCTACGCCAACCGGTATGGCACATGATGAGATTGGTTTTCTTCTATCCCTATTTTGTTCAGAAGCACTATGGGAGCTGGAGGAAAATCTTGATTAGTTATAGTTCACTGAGATTTTTTTGCTTCCACTCAGCAATTATCCACCAGCATATACACATTCTGACACGTGGAGCACCACATTTATAAATAGTATTTTATTTTAAAAAAAAACTAATTATCAAGTAAGGAAGCAGTAGTGGGGTGTGATAAGCACCCCAAAGTATGGTGACAACTGGCTTCTTGCTGCTAGCTTTACCGCAGCATTGGAATTATTTTCCTATTCCCCCAATAATCCAGTAAACTATGTACTATTTAGTATCAAACTAAGACTGTCATTCAATAACTACAGACAACATAAACTTGGTAAATTAAAATATTAATTTAATTGTAGTGTCATTTATGGTGCATGCATTCGGCAGACTTCCGTTCCCAACATGGTGGAACACAATTCATGTTCTCTGGACCGCTGTAGAAATTGCTTTTGGGGACTGATTAGTTTCGGCTCTTCAATGCAATTTTCTGCGTTAAAGTCAATCTGATGATCCACTTAACAAATTACCTGGGTCGCACACACCACAATGCTCCTCTTTGACAAGCCCAAGTTTGTGAATGCGACCTTCCAAAGGCCACTGTCGGAATAATTTGACGCCAAGTATTTACATGTCACAACTCATTAAAATGGACTGCTCTTCCAAGCCAATCGCAGTTTCAGTTTTCACTTTATAGATTGTGCATCATCTTTTCGTGCGTTGTTGGCTGCATTTATTAGAGTAATTGTGATTTCATGAGCGCAGCCACTGTTGTGTTCTTCGTCACAATGGTTGATTTATATCCCTAAAACGGCCGTACGCTAATAGTGAAGGTCGGGATGGATTTTCGTACATGACTTAGCAGCACCGGGGTGACTCCCAAAGTTTCATGTTAGTTAGGGATTCATAATTTCACAAATTCACATCGCCGGGAGATCGTACAGTCTGTTTCATGTGCGACGGGGATAGTCCGATGACTAACTGTGTTTCATATGTTCGGATTTGGAGAAAGGGTGATGTCCTGGCATCATCAAGCGCTATACATTAAAAAAAAAATATGACGATGATCATTTTCAGGAGAACGCGAACTTCCGGTCAATATGGTGGATAGGCGACAGGAACCATTAAAGGCTATGTCTGAATAGTGTTCCTTATTGCAGGTTCCTCATGTTCCAAGCCCGGCTTATTGCAGGAACTACTCAGTTAAGTGTTCTGTGCACGCCGTAAGGTGTGCGTTTTATCTGTTTTGATCGTGTTTCGATATTCCGATTGTTTACGATGAATGATGATATTGTATGATGGATATTGAACAGATGGCTGTGTTAACTTTCTGTGCCGTTTCACCTTATGTTTTTTTTGGCGTGTGCTGAGACTGCTATGATTGGGATTATATCTACCTTTCTTTGCTTGGGAGATGAGATAGTAATTCGGATGATTCCACTGTTGGGCAATTATGGATTTTAATTCGTTTTTGCAGTGATACTGGTGCCTTCCATAACCATGCATTCAATTTATGAAGGCAAGAAACAGAGAGCCCCAGAAGACTGGCAATAAGTAATCATCTCAGCAATGTTAAAAGAAAGGTACCAGGAAACACTTTAATCACTATAGAGGTATATCGATTCTCAGCCATGTGGGAAAGTTACTTGTCAAAATAATTGAAACAAAGGCTGAGACCAAAAAGAGAACTACAGTTAAACGATTCTGAAATGGAGTTTTGATTTAAAAAAATAGTTGATGCACTAGAAGGTGAGGAGATAAACGCGCTTATATTTGCAGACTATTAGACACTAATATATTGACAAATAAGAGACCCACAAGAACACTAATATAGTCTCAATAGCATATTCACTAAAAACAACATGAACATAATCATCAACAACATAGAAGTTATGAATGTCACAAAAGAGTAACAGAACAATATTACCTTAAACATAATAACTTTCGTTTTATAATATAAAAAGAAACAACAGAGAAAATGGTGTGGGCTAGGCAGTGAGATTAAAACAACTATAAACACAACTATAATCAAAAAACGTGACGAGAACACCACATCCAAGGGCCGATCATGAGAAAGATGGATTGACGAAATATTAGAAACACTATGAAACAGCAGTAGGGGCAAACAGAAGAGCAATAGGTCGATATTATATCACCCCTCGACGTTGAAAGGTAAATGTGATAGAAGAAGATTAAGAAGATTTGTATGTACATAATTTGTTTCAAGAGTTAATCAGAAATATCAGAAGTACATCTGCACGAACTACCTTAAAAGAAGTGCATCTCTTTTAACTACCAGACGTCGAGCATTACATTTATACTTAATACAACATGTAGTGAATTAAGGTATTCACAATTCCTGGACATGGAGTCGGGTGAGGGAATAACACAGGGAGTTCTGTGTAGTTAGGAGACTTCCTTAAGGTAAGACACAGTTTGTTAGACAGTAGACACAAATTAAGGTGGTAGTTTGTAACACAAAAAAAATAACACGCATATTGTGAGGCTGGTAAATTAATTCAACACGTGGTTCAGTGGCAACATGTGTATATAATCCGGTGATGAGAGAAACAGCCGTTGCGTTTCTGAGTAATAGAAAACTTAATTTTCTTGATGTGAATTATGTCTGCTGGGGGGATAAAGTTCAGAATATATAATCTCGTTACAGGTGGAAACGGGAGAACAATGACACGTGTAAATTTGGTAAAAATTACAATGTTTTCCACGGGACTGTGTAATTTACATACTGGTCTTCCCCCTCCCCCAAATGGTTTAGCTGGGTTATCTATTGGTTTCCTTTTTTCTACGTTTTCCCCAAACACACACACACACACACACGCGTGTATTCTTCTTATATTCCTCTTCTTTTGCGTTTCAAAGTCGATGGGAGATTTAAATTTACCAAAAATTACAAGACAACAAAAACTAGACTCCTTAGTAAGAGCAACAATCATAATTCATGAGTAACCTTCAACCAACACACGTATGTATTAGAATTAAACAATGAACTATGGAATGATCTCACACCCAATTCATGGTAAAAATGGAAAAACAAAACTAAAATAATTCTAGATGTTTCAGTACATTCTTCTACTTCTTGTTTCCTTCCTAATTTGCCTTTAAGCGTTAAGCGGAGATATAATTTACCGTCTTTTGCTCATTCTTCCACCACTTTTCCTGTTATGTTTTTTAATGTTTCTAATATTCCGTCAATCCATCATTTAAGTGCTCGGTCCACGGGTCTGGTGTTCACGTTTATTGACTGCTCGTTGTGTTTTGATCGTTATGCCTTGTAACGTGGCCAAACCAATTTATCCGTTGTTTCTTCAGATATTCTACGACGGGGGTTATTCCTGTATTTTTGCCCTCAGTTCTTCATTGCTGATCTTATCTCTGAGGCTGTTTCCTGTCATGCGTCTATCATATTTAATCCCAATAGAGATTTTAAATCTTCATTCCAACGTGCCACCAAAGCCAGACGTGGACCATAGGTACAAGATCAATAAGAAAAAATAATCTCTACTGAGATGAAATGTGTTAGACGAATGACAGGAAACAATCTGAGAGATAAGATCAGAAATGAAGAACTGAGAAAAAAGCTAGGAATAGCCCCCGCCATATAATTTATGAAGTAATGACAGATAAAATGGTTTGGTCACGTGACAAGGCAGAACGATAAAAACACAACACAGCGAGCCTTCAGCAAACGTTGTGACAATACCAGACCCAATGGTCGACCACGAAAAAGATGGATGGATGGAATATTAGAAGCACTAGCAAACATTACAACAGCAGAGGTGGACAGAAGAGAAAAAGACCGCAAGTTATATGTCCCCTCGACGCTGAAAGGAAAATGAGTAAGGAAAGAATAAGAAGAAGTAGAAGAAGAAGTAAAAGGGGAAGAATATTGATTTTCTTTTTTTTATTCTTGCATTTAGGGTACAGGACTGGCATTGGTAGCACAACATTGGGATGAAGATTGTATTGTATAGTATATTTTGCCGCTAGAGTTATTTCCTTGTTTTACAATAGTGGTTATAGCTGTCCATTGATGTACAGGCGTTGTATCATTTTGAGTTTATTTCTGCTGTTTGTGAAGTGTCGTTTTTTTAACTAGACTTCCTAGATAGTTAAATTCCTCTACTTTTTTTTAGTTGTTTGCCTTTTATAGTTATGTTCATGTTCTGTTTCACTTTTGCGTTATTCATAACTTCTGTTTTGCTGATGTTGATTTTATGTTGTGTTGTGTACCTGTTCTGTTGAGTATGAGTGTTATTGTAGGTCTTCTATTTGTCCAAGTATTAGTTCCTGATCTTCTGCAAATAAAAGCTCATTGATCTCCTGTCTCTGATGGGTTTGCTAACGTGCATATATAGTCATTGTATGTAATAAACGGTAGAGGGATTGCATAAATCCCTGTCTTACTCCTGATCTAACTTCGACGTGGTTTGGGTAACCTTATACTATTCTGACTGTGCAGCTGTTGTTGACAAAGATACTTTTAATTAAGTTAGTTAGATGTTGGCTTACTCTTTATGTTAATAGTATCTCTCACTGTTGTTCTATGTTTACTCTGTCGAATGTTGTTTCTTGGTCAATGAAATCTACGTACACATTTTGATGGTGTTCTTTCGTCTTTTATTGAGAATCATTTAACTCTAGTTCTATTATCTTAGCCATTTTCCACAATGTTGGCATATCATTTTTGTAAATGGCCGAGAAACGAAATATCACATCTATACTAACCTAGTCTTTCTCGCCACCATTTATTTTTTCATATTTCTACGAAGATTGTCTGTTGGCAGTCTTCTGAGGCTCTTTGCTGATGCCGTGCTGCATTGAATATTTTGTGCAGCAATGTAACTACTGCTTCTTCTGCTGCTGCTTTTATTTCTTCTGGTTTGTTATATTTACGCCGTGCCTTATGTCTTAACGAACATTTAATTTGTTCTTAGAATTTCCTTGTTCATGGTGTTGAGTTCAGTATTTGTGCATACTTGCGTGGTTTTTGTTGTGTTATAGATAGTTGATGCCATGTTTAATAGGTCTTCAAAATATTATTTGAATCTCTGTTGTATATGTTGGTTATTTGATATTGGCTATCTGTCTCGTTCATTTATGAACTCAGTATAATAGTGTTTTTTTTCCTCGTACTTGTTGCTTTTACCGCTTTGTAGAAATCTCATAAATATATATACTTAATTGTAATGTAGTACCGGATCATGAATTTCCCAATAGCATTTACTTCATTGTTGTTTTTGCATCAATTTCTGGGCACAGGTTGTGTGTGCTTTCTTCTTCGGTTCCTATTAGCGTTGTGAGACTAGGTAAGCTGTATTTGGATCTTTATCAGTTACAGTTTACTGATGACAATGTTGCCAGTCAGCAATTATCCTTGGCGGCTTTCAGAGCATGTACACAATCTGGCAACTGGAATCTACCATTTAAAAAAAAAAATAATTTGGATTTTCCTATTAAAAATGTCAACATGTAAACCATTTAGTATAAAACTTAATTAAGGAACACATTTCAAAATCAACAGACAGTGTAAAATAGGTCAGTCAAAATATTGAATTTATTCGTATTTTATTGTCTGTAAAGAATTTTATTGATTCAGATGTAAATAAGACCCGCCAGAACAAGCATTTCAATGCCCCACAATTGTATTCATACTTATTGCGTTGTACACCTCGCTGGGCCACACGAGATTTGGCGAGAGCAAGCATTTGACTGGTTAAATCAAATTGCTGAACATATATAACAATAGTAAGAACTCAAAATGTCTAAGTATACTTTATAATAAAAACATAGAAATATTTCATCCCAGTAGTTTTCAAAATCTTGACATAACCACTTGGTAGTTTCCTTCTCATGGGCTAGTCTCTGGGTACAGAAAGTAACAAATGACACTTAAAGCTTCTGTTAAATTAAATCTATATCAAGAGTATTGAATAATAGCAAAGAAATACTAATAGAGGTCGCATGCCTCTTTCAGATCCGTCTTTATGACGATCTATGTTGTTGTCTCTTCTTGTCCACTACTCTTGACATAATGCTATTCTCTGGGACAGGGCTGTATAATTATTGGAAGGGACCTCTGGGAGGGTATAGCGAAGACTTGACCAACAGACAAAACCGTTAGATTTTGATCATGAGTCTTAGACACGGCTGATGTCGGTGAAGACGAAATATGCAGATGTATGGGGATTTATCAGACTATTTGTCGCCTTAAAAACACATTTATTCTTGGGTTATAACTGATAGGTTTTGGGATCTTTTATTTTTAAAGTTGCCAGATAGTTTCCAGATCCACAGCTGAAGACGTTTGGGATTTCACCTTCGGCACCTCTTACGGGATTTTTAAATTGTTTCCTAAAGTCAGTGTTTTAGTGCAACACAAAGTTTAATTGGAGAACAATCTATCAAAGATAAACGTAGAAATATAGTTTTATAATATACGTCTTGATTTTACTCAGGACATTGATCAGGTATTAACGATATTAATGAAAAGCCTATCAGTACTTAGAATAGACTAGCAGAGGTAGACTGAGAACAATATTTTCCTGTCCTCTGTATCAAAGATTGATGGTTACTCGTAATGTTCATTTAAATGTGATTTAGCTATACTTCGTGCTTCACTTTCTTCTTCATCGCAAACTTGAGTTGTTGGGGCACAACTGAGATATCTCATCAATCGTCTCCATTTACCTTTATCATTAATCATTTTATGGAACTCGCACCTAGAGCGGCCGCCTTCCAATGTGCATACACATACATTCCTACAAGGCACACAAAGAGATTGCTTCATGATAGTAAATAATTTTAGCGGTAGCCAAGTAATTTTATTGGAGAATGAGAACTTTAGACAAGGTTTTTAAAAATGGGCACTTATTTTATAAACCAATGGCGATTATAACTCACACTTGCTTGTAGATTGAAAGACCGGAACAACTACAAAATGAGGACATGGTCATCATACTTGAATGTACGGGAGACACACATACATGGCGTTGCTATTTCTCGTCGATTTTACAACCATCGCAAATAGAACAATGATGTATATTTGCTAGTCAGTTCTGATGTACAACATCCACATCTACGTTCTACGTTGTTTCCCGTTTGCATCACTTTGTGGAGAGAATGCAAACAACGCAATGCTGCGTTTGTGGGAGCGGAGGTAGAGTCTTGATCTATGAGAATCACATGAGGCTGTGGCAGTAATCTACACTGATGGGTCTGTTGTTGGGCGCAGTCGGAGCCCATGGGCTTACATGGCTCATGTCGAAGGAAGAACAGTAAAAGAGGAGAACGAATAGACTGACCGTTAATATCACGGCAGTAAATAAAGCCTGACTGAAAACACAAGCCCTAACTCAAGATGATCTCTGAGTAATTCAATGGAAATGCTCAGGAAAATCAAAATTGTCTGGGTTCGATGGCAGTTGTTGCTGTCCCTAATGCTGTCATTGCTGCCTAGGATATGTTTTATTTTCATACCTGTATGCTTGATGGGTGGGTGGGGCAAGGAAGTGAACATTCTGGATGGAGCGGCTGCCTAGGATATGTTCTATTTTCATACCTGTATGCTTGGTGGGTGGGGGGGGGCAGGGAAGTGAACATTCTGGATGGCTCGGCTGCCTAGTTTGGCGAACGTGTAAGTGTCTGAGATGACATTGTGAGTGCCTTAAGGGAGGTAGGGCGAACTAATGATTCAATCAGTGATAATGACTTTACATTCATGTCCAGTCTGCCCTATTACAAGTTCACATATATATGTCTCCACATGCTGGACTAGATGGACATACCACAGAGGAAAGTCTGGTGCTTATGGACGTGTTGATGTGCATTGAGGATGATCAGCTGACTAAACTAAACTAAGCTCATTAAAAATGAGTGTGGAATCTGTATTGTACTGTGCCATGCTTGTTGTAATGATTTGACAGATATGAAAGTAACAATCTTCAAGATGAGTTTAGTAAAGTACTAAAGGGAGGTCAAAAAGTAATGCACACCAATTTTTTTCTGGGCTAATAATAAAGATAGGAATATGAAATTTTGCACACTTGGAATATGACATGTTCCAATTATGTGTACCAAATTGCACAGCATTTTGATAAATATTACGCAATCTATGAACCGTTAAAATGGAGCTTGTCAACAATGTCCGTTACAAACAGCGAATTGTCATAGAATTTCTGGTTGCGGAAAAAGAAACTGTGGCAAACATTCATAAACGACTGTGTGCAGTGCACAAATGTTCTGCAGTCGATAGGAGCACAGTTAGTTGCTGGGTTCAGAGAATTAATGCTGCAGAAAGTGTACGAGTGGAGCTGCATGATTTACCGCGTTCTGGACGTGTTGCCTCGGCTACCAGCACAGACATGTTAAACCTGGCTGATGCCATTATTCGTAAGGATAGGCGTATCACTAGTCAGCAATTGGCATTGCAGCTTACAGTCAGCAAGGGAAGTGCAATCGCAATTTTTAAAACTCTCGGATATTCAAAGATTTGCGCTCGATGGATTCCTCGATGCCTAACAAATGATCACAGAGTTTAAAGGAAAACATTCTGTTCTGAATTGTTGGAGCGTTTCGGTGTTGAATGAGAAATGTTTTTGTCAAAAATTGTTACCGGTGACGAAACGTGGGCACATTATTATGAGCCTGAAACAAAAATGCAGTCAATGGAATGGCATCATCCGCAGTCACCAAAAAAAAAAAATTCAAAACATCTCCATCAGCCGGAAAGGTGATGATCACTGTCTTCTGGGACATTGATGGTGTGATTCTTGTTGATGTAATGACAAGAGGTGAGACAATCAACTCGACAGCTTACATCAATACACTGACAAAACTCAAAAATCGGTTCCACAGAGTTCGGCCTAATAAGCCATCTGCAGATTTGTTGCTTCAACATGACAATGCATGCCCTCACACAAGTCTGGTAACACGGGAAGCAATCAACAAATTTGGTTGGACTGTACTGCCCCATCCTTCTTACAGCCCTGATCTGGCTCCCTCAGATTTCCGTCTGTTTGGACCACTCAAAAAATTCCTGCGTGGGACACACTTTGACAATAATGAGGGTGTGATCCGTGCAGTTAAAAAATGGCTAAAAAGCAGGACAAAACTTGGTACAAACGAGGCATTCATGACCTAGTTTCGCGTTGGCGTAAGGCAATACGCTTGGACGGAGATTATGTTGACAAATAGGTAGTGTCAAGGGGATGTTCAGCTACAATCTGTGAAAATTTCACACATTTTGCCCGAATAGTTTCCGAGAAAAAAATTGGTGTGCATTACTTTTTGACCTACGTAGTATCAATATTCAAATACAGTTTATGATGTTCACATTCCCTAATAATTACTGGGTCGCTTCTAAATGTGTATATTATTATATAGTTTTCTCTTTGTATGCCTTGTATATGTCTATACAAAGCGATGAATCACGAATACCAGGTCACAAATATCTGTCTCCAAACGCTGAGCTTGAGGGGCATCCTGGGGAGGAAAGCCTGATTTGTATGGATATGTTTGATGTGCATTGAGGATGGTCCGCCGACAAAAGTAGAGCTAAATTTAAATTAGATGGCAATCTGTATTTTGAGCCGTACTTGAAAGGTTTGAAAGTAAATATCCTGAAGATACGTTAGAAAAGTAGTGCTAATCTTAAAATATATTTTCGGAAGTTCTTTTTCCGTAATAACTATTTGACTGCTTCTAAATCCGTTTATTGTAATGTAGCTATCACTTTGTTAGCCACGAATGTGTGCATATAAAGTGATGCAATTTTAATTCATTCGAAACAAAATGGTACAGATATATCCTTACGATACCGTGGATAATTAAAAACGTGTAATGAAGTCATACTAAACGATTTAAACATTAAAATCACTAACATAATTAGCATTCACTGAGCAAATTAAAATACTATGACCACTTCAAAAGACCCAGCTGGCTGTAAAAAACAATATTGGAAGACATGTTTCTTGAGCGAAGTATCAGGGACAGACCAAAAAGAAAATGGTTTAAAGACATCAAGGACACCTTGAACATGTCAAACAGAAGAATTTATAGATCTGGCAAGAGACAGAGCTTTTATCAATCTGGCTGCGATCAATGCAACATTCTGTAAAGGACATACGGCCTTACGATAATGTGTACATACATGCTTATATATATATATATATATATATATATATATATATATTGGAAGGTGCCCGCTCCACGTTCTGGGTCCATAAAATGACAGAAGTTGATGGACAATGGAGAAGGTTGAAGAAATATCAGTTCTCGTATCGGTTATTTAGAGGTCGGATAGGTCAAATTGGCATTATCTTCACATTATTAAAAAAAAATATATCCTATTCCTGTATTGGAGTTTTGTCAAATCTGATAAAAGTGGTGTTCCCTCTATAACCTCATACGTTTTATTATCTTTGTCTTCCAACTATACACACATGGACATTTCTACACCCTGCATGTGGTATTGTTTAAACTTACGTTATATTGTTTCTACAAAAAGTGTTAAGCTTAGATAATCCTGAATGCATCTTTGAGTAATGCTACAGCTGACACCAGGTGTATTTAATCAGCAGGTAACTTTAGTTAACATCAAAACAGTTTTATTTTATATTAGTTTTTTGTTTTTTTTCTAAATCGTGAGCATTGTAAACTGCTACAGTTAGCGTATTGTCTTGTTTGTACACCTGTTGCATTGTTCCAGCAAATGTTACTTAATAATCGACATTGGGTGTTGCATAAACATATATTTTATAATATAAATATATTATTTATATATTTTATTATAACAGGTAATAAGAATGGAACATATGTTATGAAAGTATGTCATAAAATGGGGATTTGCAATAAAATATGCGCAGTAAATGGGAACTGCTTAGGTAGACGGTAAGTCTGTGTTGAAGACAACAGAAACATCAAGTTGGTCAATGCAAGGCCAGAATAGCAAGAGATGCTGCATGTTAATTATATAAAAGTAAATTAATCATAACAGGTTGTTGGAGTAACAGCATCATCATCATCATGTGCCATACCGGTTGGCGTTGGCGATCATGTCCTTCCACATTCTTCTATCCACAATGCATCGTATGAGTACTGTTGTTGACTGTTTGTTTTCCATGCCATGACACCAAGCTTTCCAGTATTTTCTCTCTTTGTCGTCCGCGATCTTTCTTTCCTTTTATTTTGCCAGGTGTAACCAAGTATTCCAACTTTCCTCTTCTCATTATATGCCCAAAAAATGTTGATTGTTTCTTTCTGATATTTTTTAAGAGCTCCATTTTTTGTGTTGGCCTCTTTGAGAACTTTCACATTGGTCTTTTTAGCTGTCCAGGGAACTTTCAACATTCTTCTGAGAAATCCCATCTCTGTGGCCTCTAATCGTCTTTTTACTTGTCTGTATATTGTCCATGTTTCGCTTCCATAGGTCAGAATTGGTTCTATATAGCATCGATGAACTTTCTTTCTCATTTCTATTGACACATATTTCTTGCATATGATATTTTTCATTTTCTGAAATGCTATTTTTGCCTTTGCTATTGTGCTTTTTATTTCTGTGTTGCATCTCCCATCTGATGTTATTATTGTGCCCGAGTATTTCAAACGTTCCACTTGTTTCAGATTTGAATTGTTTATTTTTATGCTGCATGATGGTGATACTTGTTTCTTCGATATAACCATTACTTCTGTTTTCTTACTATTCAGACTGAGACCTTTCTTGTTGCTTTCTTTTACTATTATATCTATCATTTCTTGTAGCTCATTCTCTGTCTCTGCTATTAAGACTGTGTCATCCGCATATCGTAAATTATTTACGTTGTGACCGCTGACTTCAATTCCTTTTTTGTCTTCTATTGATCTCATACTATGTTCGCTGAAGAGTGAAAACAAATCCGGCGACAGAACACAGCCTTGTCTCACTCCTTGTTTTATAAATTGAAATTGTCCTATTTGGTTGCTAATTCGTACAGCTACTGTTTGTTGCCAGTACATGCTTTTTGTTTATGATTCGCAGATCCTAGCCATCAATGTTTAATTTCTCCAGCATATTTATTATTTCCACATGCTTTACTTTGTCAAATGCTTTCGTGTAGTCAATAAAGCACATATATAGATCATTCTTTACTCATTGTCATTGAGTAGTTTTGTTATGACTTGTACTCCCAGCTCTCCTAATGCATTTATCTCTTCGATTGTTATACCTGGAGCTTTGCCTCTTTTCATGTGTTGAATTGCGTCCTGCACTTCACTCTGCATTATTGGCGGCCCTGTGTCTTCATTTGAATTGTTTAATTCTGGTCTTTCATCATGATAGAGTTGACTGGTATATTCCGTCCATCTATCCATTGTCTTCTCCTGTCCCATTATTATATTTCATTCCTTTGATTTCACACATCCTGAAAGTTTGACTTCTTTTCTTCCTGTTAATTCATGTAACTGATTGTGCATACATTGTTAGTCTGTCTTTTGTTGTTTTTCCATTTCTTCACATTTCTGCTTTAACCATCCTTCCTTTGCTTCTCTGCATTTGTTTTGGATCTCTTTGTGAAATATGTTGTATGTCCGTTCTTCTTTCTTATGTTTTCTTCTTTCGTCCATTAGTTGTAATATTTCTTCTGGCATCCATTTCTTTTTGTTGATTCTTTTAGTCACTGGTATTACTTCTTTTGATGTTTGCTGAATCGATTGTTTCAGCATTTCCCACTGTTTCTGGATGCCTGCATTTTTTCCCAATAGCATTATATATATTTTGTACTATCGTGCTGTACTTATCACTCATCTGTTTATCTACTCTTATCATATATATTTCTAATTGTATATTTCTTGGTGATTTCTGTGCCTTCCGCAGTTTTATTCTTATCTTTCCAACTACTGTACATGGTCACTATTGCAATCTTCTCCTGGCCGCGTTTTAACATATGTTAGCCCATTCCTGAATCTTCTCTGTTTTTTTTGGTATCACTGCAAACGAATTAAAATCCATAATTGCTCAGCCGCCCGTGCCATCGTAATCTTCCGAATTAATATCTCATCTCCTAAACAAAAAAAGAAAATTGTAGTCCCCATCGTAGCAGTCTCAGCAGACGCCAAAAGACATAAGGCGAAACCGTGCAGAAAGTGAACACAGCCAACTGTTCCCTGTCATACGATAGCATCATTCATCGTAAACAATTGGAATATCAAAACATGATCAAAACGGATGAGATACACAGCTCACAGTGTGCACAGAGCACTTAACTCAGTAGCTCCTGCAACAAGCCGAACTTGGAATATGAGGAAACTGCAACAAGGAAAACTTTTCATGTATAGCCTTCAATGGTTCCTGCTGCCTATCCATCAAATACCGGAAGTTACGTCCTCCTGAAAATGATGATCGTCAAATTTATTTTAAAAATGTATAGCGCTTGGTGATGTTAGGCCACCGTTGTTGACTCCAATGCCGAACATTTAAACACACAGTCAGTCGTCAGACTATCCCCGTCGCACATCAAACAACATACCGTAAGATTAGCGTATGGCCGGTCTAGGGATTTACGATGAGCCATTATGATGACGTAGCCCACACAAAAATCAACTTTGTGTGCTGCAAGTGGCATCTGAAGCCTGGTTGGTGGTGATGTACTTTTCACATATAAACTACAGTGGCTCTCAAAATAAATAACCATACATAAAGTGAGAAAGTCTGCTGTACAAATTTTGTATTTGTTTATGAATTCTTCTGCTTCACAAGAATACATTTTTAGGAGTTAAAAAGCTATTCACATATACTAAGTGGAGTTAATTTACATTTTACGATAATTAAAACCTTTATAATAACCTTAATGCAAGCTTCTGAGAATTTAAAGTTTAATCCCCAGTCTTTCACAAAGAGGCAATCGGAATTAAATATGGATGACTTTATTTACAAAACAGCAGAGATAAATTTCCTTCTTACTGAAAGGTAGTCAAGAATTGCTGAATTATGTCCCGTCTTTGGCTAAGAAGTACAATAGATAGATTAGATAGATAGATGAGATAGATGGGTGGATGGATAGATAGACTAGATAAAATAGATTAGATGGATGGATGGATGTCATGTGATGTGGTGGATGGATGGAAAAGGTATTCAAGTTTACAGTATTTTTATTTATTTCTGTTAATGTTTCTGATTTTTCAAATAATAACAATTTAATGTTAAGAGTAATAAAATAGCCAAGAAACAAAATTAGTGAGGCTGAATATTTTTGTAACTTGGCTTCCAGTGCTACATAGCAGTAGACAAAAAAGGAACCTGCTAAACAAAAATAAAAATAAATAAAATAAATCAGGCTTATATTTCAGCTGGGATTTTAGAACACCTAAACTATATGTCAAAATTTAAAAAAAGTATAAACCAATAAATATTGTTCAACCTACTGTTAACTATACAGTTAATATTACAGTTAAATGTCTAAGACTACAATTAAAAATGTGGGCATTCAAAAGAATAAGAAAAATATTAATAAATTACTATATTTATTATTTGCATAAACTAACTTCTATATATTTTTAATGTGGGATGGCTTAGTCAACATTAACAAAAAGGCAACCCCCTCTGTGTACTGCTTGGACCTGCGAAGACCTGGGTATCACAGCATGCGATGCAATATCTTTCTCATAGTCCTTTGGTGCATATCCATGAAACTGCTTCTGGTACTCTGATTCCCAGTCCCCTGGATCATGAGTTAAGGCAGCTGAGAGTTTGTCTCTGAGAACTTCAGCATTGTGAGCTCTATGCATTTTCTCTCTGTGCCTCCTGTGCTGCTCTTCATTACATCTAGTTTTTACTCTAATAGCAGGTGGATACACATCAACTGAAGATCTAACATTGTGAGCTCTATGTATTTTCTCTCTCTGCCTCCTGTGCTGCTCTTTATTACATCTAGTTTTTGCTCTAATAGCAGGTGGATACACATCAACTGAAGATCTAACATTGTGAGCTCTATGTATTTTCTCTCTCTGCCTCCTGTGCTGCTCTTCATTACGTCTAGTTTTTGCTCTAATAGCAGGTGGAAACACATCAACTGAAGATCTAACATTGTGAGTTCTGTGAGTAGCTAGGTTGTCCTCCTTATCACCAACGCGAAATGCCATAAAAGGTGGTCTTTCCTTCAAAGGTGGTGGCTCTGGTGATACTGGTGTGGACTTTACCCTTTGAATGTGGGCCTGGCGATCAGGTCTTCGTATGCGTGGAACATAAGTTAAAGCTGGCACAAATGGCTCAGAGCTTGAAGTTTCTGTAGGCTCAAGACTATAACAATGTTTTCCTGCATTCTGTGGTCTTGAAGAACTTTGTCTTGGGAGTTGAGTAGACTGTTTTATTGGAAGTATCTCTAGTTCTCTTTTTTTTTTTAAATATAAATCTTTGTTGTCCTTGCATCTAATAGTCTTTTGTTTCTATTGTATATCCTGTCAGCAGGTCTCACTTTATCTGCATCTGCAAGACTATTTTCTCTATTGTTCCTTCTTGTTGCAAGTTTCTCACTCAATTTGGGATTTTCATCAATAAACAACTCATTTAAATGACTTGATTTATCAGCCAGATCCTTCCTTTCTGATTTTTTATTCAAACAACCTGTTTCTTTGATCACTTTATCTTCTCCTTCAGGAATTTTGCCATGCACATCAGTGTTAATCTGCTTCTCTTTTGAACAATCACTTGATTTAATCAGACAATCCAAATGTTTCTGTTTTCTTACAGCTTCTGCGTTTTCTATAGCATAGGACAAATTTTCTGCCAATGATTGATACTGTGTCTCTGGTTCTGTCTGTGGCTTCACTTCTTTAGGCTGTTCTTGTTCACAACTATCTGATGATACTTTCTCATCCTCTTCATTAAGTTCCTCCCAACAGATAGGAGTGTGCAAGAACTCTCTATCCCGACGCTGAAGTCTTAAATTAAGATTTTCAAGATATGCAGCCTGATGTTTATTCACTGCACATGCTTTATACTGCTTCTGGTATTCTGATTTATTAACAACCATTGTGAAGTCTGTTTTTATTCAAAATATACATTTGTTTGCAAAAAGGGTTAATAAATTTACGTCATAGGTTAGACTGAGAACATCAGAGTCTTACCACAAATCTTCTCTGTACCGGTATAAAACAATTTGATTGTGTACTTTTTTGTCTGGGCTTTGTCATGTCCATAGTCGCCTAGGGTGTTGTTTGAACCAGGTGTTACCTATAATCATTTCATGTAATCCCCTGATATAATAGTTATTTCTTGGGATTTACACTGTTCCATGGACGTCTCTAGCTCCTTATAAAATGTGTCAACGTTGGAATAACATAATAAAAAAAATTCAGAATTACGTGGGACAAGGCGACAACTTTCTTAGTAACTTGAGGAAAACTTAGAGTCAATTCATAGTCCATAAACTTACCAGGTGTTCTTGAATGGTGAATTCTAGTGACAGTTTCAAATTCCTCAAAATACACTATCATATTTACTGCATTATAGAATACTAAAATGTATAATCATTCTATTTTTTCACTGATTTTTTTCAGTAAAATATTTAATCACCAACGTAATGCAACTTTATCTAAAAATGATGCCATATTTGAATGATAAAGTAGAAGTAGTTTGGAATGATTGAGGGTTTGTTTTAGATGAATCAGAGCTCGTGAGAAAACATTTTGATTATTTTTAAAAAATGAGAAATTGTTTAGATGAATATGAATACACGTTACCTTTGAACAAATGTGGGCTTGGTAGAACGTTTATGTAAATGACCATATATCATGCCTGAATAAGTGTGTAGTTGCTACAATTGATCAATGCCCCAACAATTCTAAAACCAACCCAAACAATTGATGTTAAAGAAGTGCCGAAAAAAACCTTGCAAGGAAACATTCAGACAACACGTACATGTAATAGACCCAAACAACGAACTGTGTGAAGCCCTCACATCCGATCCATGGTCCAACTGTAACAACAAAACAACATTATCCTAGATATTCCTGTAAGTTCCCCCCAAAACGAAAAACCTGAAACAGAAACATGTTACTAATCTTGCTCCAGTAAAATACCCAAGAGATATATATAAATGTATGGCAGAGACAATGCACTATAAACAGTCAACCACATTATCAATGTTCAAGACGTTTTACGTCCTAAAATAGTCATCCTTGGTGATGCAAGATCAGTCATACAAGCGATCTGAAGTCATAAAAAGAACAGACTAATTCAATGATTAATGAACAACATATGAACTACAGGAAATGATAGACATAATTGTAAAAGAATGCAGCAAGAAAGGTCTCAGTCTGAATAGTAGGAAACCATAAATTATGGTCAAACAATTGTAACCATCATGGGGCATAAGGTAAACAGGACAAATCTGAAACAATCTGGTATAGCACATGATGATGATGATAATGATGATATTTTCGCTGTCAGAAAAAACAGAACTAGTCCCGCAGTGGATACCAGCACACTATATCATCCCTGGAAATAAGAAAGCAGATGGGTTCGTTAAAGTAGGTGGGAACCTTCAACAGTCCAACCAACCCCAGAAACTCAAAGAAATAAAGACAGTCCTGAAACAAGTTATGAAACACCAACCGATGAAGCAAAATCAAAATGGTTTCAAGTCGTCCTGTTTTTAAAGGGACTAATGTTGGCGCTTAAACCGTGTCGATAGCTTTGTTTGTTTTAAATATTTGTTTTCGAGGACACTAGAGCAAGAGCCTGTGTACTCCCTAACCAATGGAAGCAATTTTCTTTCATCGCCTTTGCGTTGAGACAGGCCGCACTGTGGTCGACCTTGTCAACAGTATTGTCCATCGCACTTTAGTGGGACGTGCGACAAGAGTAGAACGGATATTGGGAATTCCCGACTGCCGTGATACTGATTTCATGAGCAGAACAGAACATACGTTAGGGAAACAGAATAGAGAGAGTTAGTTGGAAACAGAATAGAGAGAGTTAGATGGAAACAGAATAGAGAGAGTTAGATGGAAACAGAATAGAGAGAGTTATTTGGAAACAGAATAGAGAGAGTTAGATGGAAACAGAATAGAGAGAGTTAGATGGAAACAGAATAGAGAGAGTTAGATGGAACAGAATAGAGAGTGTTAGTTGGAAACAGAATAGAGAGAGTTAGATGGAAACAGAATAGAGAGAGTTAGATGGGAACAGAATTGAGAGAGTTAGATGGAAACAGAATAGAGCGAGTTAGATGGAAACAGAATAGAGAGAGTTAGATGGAACAGAATAGAGAGTGTTAGTTGGAAACAGAATAGAGAGAGTTAGATGGGAACAGAATAGAGAGAGTTAGATGGAAACAATGAGCCAGAATTCGACAGCTTAAACACACTCAGCAGACATGAGCAGATCAAGATATTTAGTCTCAGAACAATTCATTGTGGCCTCAGAAAACACCTTCACAAATAAAACTCAGTGATTTTGTAACATGTGATATGTCTGTGTTGATAATTCTTGATTAAAGCTACAAAATGTGTAAGTCATTTTGTTTGTCTCTGTGCCTTATCTATAAAACTGTAATAGGTATAATTGTATTGGTTTAAGTGGATCATACGATGTTAAGTTGTGTAGTTGTTATGGAATATGATGTTCAATAAAGTGGTGAGTACTTTTCTTCTAGTTCGTCTCTTTAGAGTGTTAACAATTATTGAAGTAGATAAATGTCTCTATCTTTTTGTTGTACTTTAAGTTAGTTTGTCTGTCCTTTTTTTAGTTTTAGCTCCATAAACTATTGGCTCTCCTTCCAGCAGTAAACCATGGCCTGAAAACAGAGGCAAGACGCCGACCTCGAGACAGAGATGTTGTGGGTTTAAACACCGACTGCAGCAGTTTTCATTTTTATTTAAAACATTTCTCTGCAGCAACCAACCCTGGTCACAGCAGCGAGGCTTTAAACGTCAATTACTCATGGACGGAAACAAATTATGAGTACCTCCGAAGACGGAGTTATCTGCATGTGCAACGAGGGACCCCTGTGGAACGGCTGACAGGGATAAAAAAGGATTAACACGCATGATTCAGTTCCTAGTCTCTAGCGACTTCGTCAGAGGTATCAGCCGGCGAACGGAAAAAAAAGAAAGAAAGAAAGAAAGAAAAATTCAGTTCGTGCAACTCTCTCACATGAGGCTCTAGTTTGGAATTTGAAATCTTGTTTCAGAGAATTCGAGCTTAATCTCGCTAATAAGAGCACGTTTTAACAATGAATGAGAGTTTATTTCGATTAATTTGAGCCTTTTTTTTCTTGATTGACAATTTTCGTATATGAATGAGGGCGTGTTTGAATGGTGACGTCTTGTTTGAATTAATGGAAGATTTCTTCGAAGAATGTGAGATTGCGTGAAATAATAAAATTTAGTTTGGAAGAATATGAACTTGTAAGATTTGATAGCGAAGTAATCGTTACATATTTGGATCAATGATCAATGTAACTTTGCTTGGACGGATAAGAGCTTAGTCAGATTTATTGAGAGCTTGTTTGTATAAATGTCATGTAGATAAATGACAGATTATTTGACATGACTGAGAGCTTGCCCAAAAGAATGAGATTCTAATGAAAAAAACATATTTTTTTTTAAATAAAGGACAACGTGTATGAGGGCTTGCTTGAGAGGTTCTTAAGACAAATAAATATGTTTATGAATGAATCTGAACCTCGTTGTAAGAATGTGTGTTTATTTGTAGGAATGAGGGGTTGTTTTGTTGAATGTGAGCTTGTTTGGATGGTTGGAGATTTCGATGATTGAGGAATTGTTTGGATGGTTGGAGATATCGATGATTGAGGACTTGTTTGGATGGTTGGAGATTTCGATGATTGAGGAAATGTTTGGATGGTTGGAGATTTCGATGATTGAGGAATTGTTTGGATGGTTGGAGATGTCGATGAGTGAGGAATTGTTTGGATGGTTGGAGATGTCGATGAGTGAGGACTTGTTTGGATGGTTGGAGATGTCGATGAGTGAGGAATTGTTTGGATGGTTGGAGATGTCGATGAGTGAGGAATTGTTTGGATGGTTGGAGATTTCGATGATTGATGAATTGTTTGGATGGTTGGAGATTTCGATGATTGAGGAATTGTTTGGATGGTTGGAGATGTCGATGAGTGAGGAATTGTTTGGATGGTTGGAGATGTCGATGAGTGAGGACTTGTTTGGATGGTTGGAGATGTCGATGATTGAGGACTTGTTTGGAGGGTTGGTGATTTCGATGATTGAGGACTTGTTTGGATGGTTGGAGATGTCGATGATTGAGGCCTTGTTTGGGTGAATGTCAGCTTGTTTAGTGTATTGAGGACTTATTGCTAATTCACTTGGTACCAGCATCACATTTACATGATTTTGTTATGCTAGTTTTCCTTAAATGTGACGGTCTCTTTAAAAATCATTGCTTCATGTATACATGTTACATTGTGATGCATTGTCAATGACAACGTGGAATTGCTCATCACCTTTTGGTTTGTTTGTATACTGTCCATGATTGGCTTCAAACGGTCAGAATTAGTTCTTTATGGCACTCTGTGTTGAGTACGTTGTGCAATGGATGCTCGTTATCTGTACTAATATTCAGGTATGTTCGTGATCTCCAGATCTTGATTCTGTCATCCATGGTTGGAAAGTCAAGAAGATACCTCATTGCTACACAGGAAGTGACCCTTGTACATTTCAAGATAATTTACATGACTTCATTTTGTATTTTATCAATAATTGCCAGGGCATACTCGATTGGTGAGAGGACCAATCCCTGGAACAGAAGAGTGACTACCCTCTGCTCAATGTTGGCAGCTGCCATGACCTTCAAGGCGGCTAATCCTTTGCGGGATTTTGTTATCACATCATGGACGTGGTCCCGAAAACACAGGCTTCGATCAAACTTAACTCCAAGATATGTCATCAACTTATCCCTGGTCACCTCATCAGCTGCTCCCATTCGTACTACCGGTGTGGTCGTATTAACGATATGATTGTTATGGGAGAACCATGAAACTGATGCTTTATTAGGATTAACCAAGGCACCTGAAACCCCACACCAGGAAGAAATGCGATCGAGTTCGTCTTGCATTGTGGAGGCGATTCCCCGTCTGTCTCTTCCCTGTCGATATACCAGAATATCATCAGCAAAAGTCGTAGTTCTTCCCCTCCCATCCAATTGTTGTTCCGTGATCGTTATTGTGTACACGTTAAATAGAACTGGTGACAATGGTGAGCCTTGTGGCAGCCGTGGACAAATGGATGTTGGCTCGGAAGACCAACTTCCACATCTGAGTATCACCTACCTCTGAAACAGTACTGCAGCGATCCATCTAATGATGAAAGGGTGCACCACCAGTTTGAGGAGCATATGCATGAGATATTCAAATGGTACCCTGTTGTATGCATCCTCCAGATCTATAGCAGCAGCACATGCCTCTATTCGTCTGTGGGAGTCTTCGAAGGCGTCATAGGCAACGATTGCCGCATTGAGCCATGTCTCTTTGTTATATCTATAACCTTCGATTGTGGGTGGCAATGCGCGTTTCTGTTCAAGGTAACAGGTGAGGACACGGGCAACTATTTTCTCCAGCAGCTTGCCCGCAGTGTTCTGCAGTGTGATGATTCTGTAGGCACTGATATGATGATTAATTCTTCCTAATATTGGAAACCAGCTATCTTTTTTGCTGTGTCCTCTTTCATAACGTTTTCATTACTCTTCTTAGCTGTCCATAGTATTCTCAACATTCTTCTGTAAAACAACATTTCTACAGACTCCAGTTTTTTCGTGTCTGTTGTCATGTTGTCCATGATTCATATCCATATGTTAAGACTGGCTCTACATAACATTTAAGAACTCTTTTTCTTGTTTTTTTTGTGTCAAAAATGAATTGTATAGTATCTTCCTCATTTTTATTTTGGAATTCTGCTTTTGCCTGACCCATTCTGCATCTCACCTCTGTTGTACATCTTCCGTCTGAGGTTAACAAAGTCCCCAAATATTTAAATTCATTTACCTGTTTTAATATTGTTCCACTTCCTTTTTTTGCACTGAGGTGATATGTTAAGGGAGGGTACCCTGAAGTAAAACAACCCCACTGCCTTGTGGGTGAGACTTTTTAGTCAAATGCTAGCGGAGCCAACCGTACACAAACCGACGGAAGGCAACAGAAAACCACCGCCGTAATTTCTTTACACAATCATGAATCGCCACAATAGAATGACATAATATAGTCACAACAATTCCATTGTGGTTTCTCAAATTTAAAATGTAGCATTTTACTCATGGCAACGTCGTGAAATATCTGTCATTCAAATTTTGTTGATTCAGCATTTACTTACATTATATTTCTCCTCCTTCAAAACCACAAAAGTCGTCTATACATACATGCGGTAGAGGCAGGATGAAATCTTTGTTAAAAGATATATTTGTGAACAGTTAGATAATTTATATAATAGGCTGAACAAGCACAACAAACACCGCCTAAATTCAATCAAGGTAATGGCATAGACATGCATCAAATTGCATGGAAATACGAAGTTGCGGTAAAATTATGACAGGAATTAAAATGTAAAATGGGAAAACATGGGTATGATGAAAATATTGAAGCAGATGAGGGACAAAACGAAAGAGAAACGACCGATATTCACCCTCATCTACGACCCCCACAACTTGGCTGCGGTGAGGATTCTTAACCGGTATCGCTCCATTCTCCACTCAGATCCCACTACCCGCCTACTTTTCAGTGATCCTCCTATGGCAGCCTTCAAACGTGACAGGAGTCTGAGAGACATTCTTGTCACGAGCCGCCTCCCCCGCTCTAACCACCAACACCTTGGTACTGTTCGTTGTGGACGTCGAGTTTGCAGAACTTATAACTACGTTATAACCACCGATTCGGTCTTGTTCCCTAATAAGCGATTCGACATCAAGGACGGGTTCACTTGTGTGTCACGGAATATTATCTACGCCATAATATGAAAGCATTGCCAGATGACGTATGTTGGTGAAAGTGGACGACGCTTGTATAACAGATTTTGTGAGCATCTTCGTGATGTTGAGCAAAAGACTGGCAGCCCGGTGTCGGCCCATTTCAACTCCCCTGGCCATAGCGGTAAACCCGACATGAAAGTTACTGACATTGTCTCATGTCACTCTAGCAATCGCAGCCGGTTCGCCATTGAGAATCGCCTTATGGCCCAGTTGATTTCGCTGTCCCCCCAAGGTAAGAACATATCATACATAGGACACCCACTACATATTTCAAACCCCCATGCGCATCTGAACCTATACATGTGGATATATTTATCTGCACATGTATTGGCACATTTGGGCTCCTTTGGGTTTTTCTTTTGTGGGCCTTGTGGCAATATATATGCTGATTTATGCTTGTACGCATGCATTGTTACATACACATTTTCACACATCTGCTCGAGGTGCACACACAGAGTTAGATTTGCATAGTTTTTCATATCATGTACCACCCTTCCCATATTTTTAGAACCTTTCCTTTCCGTCTTCTCACTTGACAGCCTGGTCATGAGATTTATAGTTGGTCATCCTGCCGTATCAATTTAGTTCATTTGAAGACTGACCACGCTCAGGAACACAGGGAAGTGACCTCTTTTTTTTATTTTCCTCTCTTGAGTATCTAGCATATTATCGCCATGTAGTTAGATTTGTTACTATATCCGTATATATTTTGTGTGTTTGTTATTCGTCCAGATGAAGGCCTACTTGGCCGAAACGTCGACTTTTGTTTCGTCCGTTACCACGTAAAGCTGTCACCATACCACTTTTTTCTGTTTTTTTTTTAGTATCGCGAGAAACGACCTGCGGCTCAGTTGACGTCAGTGTCTAAAAAAGGATGTTCTAGTGTATGTCTAAAGACTGAAAATATGGTGCAGAACAGCTGAAGTAGTTTCTAAGCCGAAGAGGCTCTTTAGCTTTTTTTTGTTTTTGGTTCCACACCTACGTAAAGTTGTAGCCACACCCATTTTTTTTATATTAAGTTCAACCAAGCACCCAAATAAATGATCAATCAATATATTATGTTCATTCCCTATAACACGTAAGAGCTCTAAAAGCGATCGCCAATGCTGTATGTCTGATGTCAATCACTTATCAAGTCCGCTCTAATTGAACCCACTTTCTTTAATTTATCGTACTTTGCGTGTCTCTATTGGTCGTCCCCTAGTTCCCTTACCGCCGTTGATCCACGTTGCATATAAACGTTGTATATAAATGACAAGCTGTAGTTAACAAACTTTAGTCAACAGCTGCCATTTAATGTAGCAATAACGGAGATAAGACTGATATTGTGCTCGCAGGTTTCTAGTTAGTTCATTATTTTATTTTAACTTTTGTAAACCCACATAGACTTCACATTTGTTTATATTTGTGCCATCATTGTCTCACTATTGAACTATGAACTAGTGTTTTATCCAATTTCCAAGAATTAATTTCAAAAAAGTGTACACACAACCTACTGATAACTGGCATGTGGTTAACCTTATACTAGTAATTAAAATGCATGCAATCTTAAAATATCATTAGCATTATTGCCG
Organism: Megaustenia siamemsis; assembly: GCA_032433765.1. Lineage (NCBI taxonomy): Eukaryota > Metazoa > Mollusca > Gastropoda > Stylommatophora > Ariophantidae > Megaustenia > Megaustenia siamemsis. Next base: position 9,921,345 of record JAVIAB010000041.1, on the reverse strand, counting down.
TCTCCGCAACGAAGGTTGGCTACCATGGAGCGCTATTCTGCTCTGTCTCTTGCTTTGATGGTGCAGGTTGTCATAGGCTGATTTGACCATCTTTTGTTGTTACTCTTCCATGTTAGTCTTGGTCTGCCTCTGCCTCTTTTACCTTGTATTTTCCCCTCCAGGATTACTTGCAGTAGGCTGTTGTGTCTTTTAACATGGCCCAAGAATCGCATTTGTCTTGTTCTAATTGTGTTTAGTAGTTCTCATTTCATTTTTAGTTATTTTAAGACTTCATCGTTTGTTTTCTTTTCCTTCCATCCAATTCTACCTATTCTTCTATAAATCCACATTTCAAAGGCTTCAATTCTCTGTTCTGTTTTCTTGTCTAATGTCCATGATTCAGCGCCTAATAGGAATATTGAGAAGATTTTAACATTTTGCTATTCTTAGTTTTAGCCCTGGTGTTATTTGTTTTGATGTTAGTACGTTCTTCATGACATTACAATTACTTTTTGCCATTCCTATTCTTTTGTTTATTTCAGTTGTACATTTTCCATCACTGGTTATAGTATGTCCAAGGTAGTTGTAGCTCTGAACTGTCTCAAGGTCTATTCCTTCAATTTTGTTATCCACTCTTGTTTTGATTTTGTTTTGATTATCCACGCTTTAATTTGATATTGTTTATTAATCCCACAACTTTCTTGTCAACTGCTATTTCCAGGGACATCTAGATATTCTTCTCCGTCTGTTTGTGTGAATTCAGTCAAACTTGCAGTCATAAATTAGGAGACAGTTTCACGTGCAACCCAATGCTAATACCGATTGCAACAACATGGCTCCTCTTTGTTTGCTTAATGTGTCCAAGTTTCTCACAGGAGCAAGGTAAGTTGATCGTTTGTTTTGTTATTGTAGTTGTCACAATAATGTGATCATAATGATTTCTTCTGGAGCCTAAATTATATTGTTTGTGGTTAATGTTGTTACAATTATTATGGGCTCTAAATGATTATATTTATAACTTAATGTGTAACAATTATATGACCTACGTGATTCTAAATTCTGTTTGTGGTTGATACTTTATCACTATATCAATTTAAGTGATTTAGTTTGTGATTGATGATATCACAATTGCTATATACACATTTAGGCAGGCAACTAAATGCAGTGCTGCGGTAAAGCTGGTAGCATGGAGCCAGTAGTTGGGTGTGGTATAGGCAACTAATTGCAGTGCTGCGGTAAAGCTGGTAGCATGGAGCCAGTAGTCGGGTGTGGTATAGGCAACTAATTGCAGTGCTGCGGTAAAGCTGGTAGCATGGAGCCAGTAGTTGGGTGTGGTAAAGGCAACTAATTGCAGTGCTGCGGTAAAGCTGGTAGCATGGAGCCAGTAGTCGGGTGTGGTAAAGACAACTAATTGCAGTGCTGCGGTAAAGCTGGTCGCATGGAGCCAGTAGTTGAGTGTGGTAAAGGCAACTAATTGTAGTGCGAATTGAATTGAATTGAATTGAACAGCGAACTTAAGGACGGAAAGAGACCAAAGGGCAGACCAGTGCTGAGATATACGAATGTTTTCAGTGCCTCCTATTATAGGTACCATCTGGTTCAAGCAACACCTTCGACGACTATGAGCATGGCAAAGCCCAGACAACAAAGTACACCATCAATTCGATGTTGTATTTGTAAAAGAAAGATTCGAGGATGACTTTTCAGTATCATCTGTTAAAACAAAACCAAGAGCAGGTTGCAATAGAGACCATGTACCAGCATTTGGAAAAAAAAATAAAATAGAAATGAGGAAGACACATAAATCCCCAAGAAATACTAAATTAGATCTAAATATGATTTATGTGAATAGGCAGATGACTGATGAGTACAGCATGATTGTACAATATATTATATAAATATGTCTTTGAGAAAATACACCACTATTAGGAGCAGTGGGAAATTTTCAAACAATCAACTCAACAAACATCAAATGAAGTAATACCAGTGACTAAAATACCGACAGTAAGAAATGGATGACATATGATATATTAGAACTAATGGACACAAGACGAAAACATAAGAAAGAAGAACGGATATACAAAATATTGCACAAAGAGATCCAGAGAAGCAAATGAAGGATGGATCAAGCAGGTTTAGGGCTATGGAGCCCTATAGGCTCAAGTAGGGATCCTTCTTGGAGCCGGGGTGGGGACGAACCAAAAGTGTGTGAAAGTAGACTACAAAGTATGCATTTGGATCAGAAAGAGAGAAAGTTATTGGATTGAAAAACAGTAATATGAGAAAAGTATAGTTGGAAAACAAAAATGACCTTGAGGAGGGTGGTGATAAATATTAAAGTTCAATCGAGGTAAACGTCATGTAGGTACGTAACCAAAGTAGTATCAACACACACAAACACAAACATACACAGAGACGCAAACTGACAAAGAAATGAAAAAAATAACGAAGAATGTAAAGTTTATTTAGTTTAGAGGTTCTTTACATCATTGTCCATATATATATTGCAAGTGTGTCTTATAATGTTCTCAAAGACATAAAGAATATTAGAAAAAAGAAAATAAACTGAACAAAAGATTTGATTAACATAGTCCTTTTATGTACATTTCATCCTTCCCAAACTTACATATTTTGTTGTGCTGACGAAGCATAGCACACACACCAAGTTAGAAAAGTTAATTATAATCCACATATGAGGAGAAAATAATCAACTCAACTGTAGATTATCGAGCAGATAAACCATAGATGCGATAAATCGATAGGGATAATAATCTTGATGCGGTCAAGGCAAATACATGCTCATAATAAATCTCTCTCTCTCTGCGATGAAGACTCAATCAGAGTAGGATTCCAGACTCTCTCATGAAGGCAGCTGTCTGTTTAAGCGAATCAATTGCCCCATATAGTTTTTTTCTAGGGAGGTGGGCGTGGACCACATTGCTCTTCTCAGGTCCGTGTACTGGGGGCAATCCTGTAGAACATGTTTTGTAGTCATATTGTCCAGTGTACAGTGACATAGGCAGGTTGTACCTATTTTGAATTTGGTGAACATGTGATTTCTCATTCTATTATGGCCAGTGCGTAGGGGAAGTATGATGATTGATCCCTCCTTGATAGTTGGTGGTATCCGTCACTCTCTTTATGCTTTTGGTGTTCACGTTTCCATTTTTCATGGAGCTACCCCTTGAGGATGGATTCGGCTTCATCATAACTGAGCGGATGGTTCTCTTGTGGTAATCTCCCTTTCCACGTTAGCTAATTTGTCTGCGCGTTCGTTCAAGTGTATATTACAGTGTGATGGTATCCACTGAATGACTATTCTCTGGAAGTTATTGCATAGTTGGTCCAGGGTTGTTCTCAAGTCATCTAGTTCAATGTTCTTAGGGCTTTTTAGAGCTAATAATACTGACAGTGCATCAGTCAGAATCACCATTTTATTGTGCTTGTTTTTTGTGAGTTGTCTAGCCAGTGTTGAAGCATCTGTGATGGTCTCAGTTTCTGCTTTAAAGTTGTTTGAGAATTTCCCAGTAGCTATTGACTTGGTGATCTCGTGTGATTATTCAGCGTCAAGAACACACCTCCCCCTCCATTTCTGATGGCATTTGTAGCTGAACCATATGTGTATATGTGGGACCAAGAGTACTGTGGGTAGGTATCGTGTATGTGTTTTTCTGCTACGTGTTTTCTTTCTGTGTCTGATTGTGTGCCTTTTTTCATGATTCCTGCTATATTTTCCTTAAGTTCTGGTATTTTATGCTTGCCATGAGGAGACATATCAGATGAGTCCAAGGGTTTCGATATTGTTTGGGAAAGTACTGGGTCTCCAGTAGTTAGTTCATTGGCAATTGCAGCCACTACAGTTTCTCCACTTTAGTCGTACAATTCCCGAACCATATATTCTTTGGTGCATGGGGTGGCTAAGGAGCCTTCTATATTTCTCCGCTTGTTGTAATACTTTAGTGACCCGTCTGTCATCTAAAGGTTGTAAACCTGTTACTATTTCTAGAGTCCTGACAGGTGTAGATTTCATAGCACCAGTGATGATAGGGCAGCTTGGTTCTGTGTTCTGTTAACTTTCCCAAGGTATGATTTGGAGGCCAGAGCCCAGGCTGTGACTCCATACTCTAGAACTGGCCTGACTCTTCCTACGTATAGTCTTTTCAAAATATTGCTGTCTGCCCCCAGTCCGTTCCTGCCAATTTCTTCATAATATTTGTTCGCTTTCTGGGTTTTTTCCTTGCTCTATCTGATTTTTCCAAGTCATTCTGCGATTCATGGTGACACCAAGATATGTTGGGTTTTGGTCAATATGAAGTGTAAGGTCTTTTATCTTCAAGTTTGCAGAGTGTTTCTTGATAGGCTGAACATTGTATATGTATTTTTTTTTATTTGTTGATTGGTAAGAACCAGGTGTTCGTCCATTTTTCAAGTTCACCTAGGGCATCTTGCATCCTAGGTCCAGCCACCGACATACTTTCCTCGCGAGCCCATAACGCCACATCATCTGCGTATATTGCTGAGTGTATTCGGGGTTGGAATGTCCATTACGACGCCATTTATGAAAATTAAAAAGAGTGATGGGGACAAGACTCCGCCTTGTGGGACACCTTGTACGATAGAGACCTTCCTACTTAGTTGACCTTGAACTTCTACTCTGGCTGTTCTATCCTGAAGGTATTGAGAGACCCAATTGAATAATCGACCCTGGATGCCAAGTATAAAACGCTTGTTCTTTAAACTGCCAGTATGTGTTTCTTTCCTGCAGTGCATCCTCTATTTCCTGTGCAATGTAGGTGACCAGGTCTTCAGTTGATCTGTGCTGACGGAAGCCACATTGTTGTGGTACGATTTGTTGTTTTGTCTCCAAACACATTAAAAAATGCCTCATAAGTCATCTGTTAACCAGCCTTTCCATGAGTTTACTCAGGCAGCTCAATAGGCTAATTGGTCTATAGCTACTTGGGTCTTGTGGGTCTTTTCCATACTTGAGGATTGGCACCATAATAGCTTCTTTCCAGATTGCCGGCACATGACCTCTCTTCCAGCTAGCATTTATTATCCTTAGAAGCTGGCCCTTGGCTTTCTGTCCGCGATTTAGGAGCATTTCGTTGGAGATTCCCTCTTTACCAGGAGAACGTTTGAGCTTCAGTCCTTTGAGAGCAACATCTAATTCAGTCGGTGTAAAGATAGTCGTCTGATGTTCTTCTGGTGCTAAAGGCATGTGTTTTGCATCTTGGTTTTCCCGCCCTGCAGGTTTCTGTTTGTCTATTGGGATGTTAATTCTACGAAAGTTGTTGTTGGTCTCTAATAGTATATTTGCTGCCCTTCTGCCTGTGAGGATGATTGTGTGTTAATGATATTGGAGGTCGGCAATTGTTTTCATCACGCAGAGGTTTCGCAAGTTTCCATAGTTTATGACCATTTGTGTCTAGATTACGGCTCTGTTTTGTCTATCCAGCTCTGTCTTGCTGATATCATACCTCACGTCTGTATTTGGCCGAGGCTGCTTTGAAGGCAATGTTGCTCTCTATGCTGTGTGTAGTTTCAGCTAGTTCTCTGGCAGAGTCCAGCTCCTCTTCTAGACTTTGTATTTCCTTGCTCCTATAATGACTAACTAAAATGACTTTTAGTTTCTTCTTGCTCCTCTAGGAATGGATCTTTAGCAGCTCTCATGATTCCATGTGTTAACCGCTCTATCATATTATTGACCTTCTTTTCGTGGGTGTTGATAGGCGCTGTATATGCATCAGTGAGCCTGGCAAACTTTGCCCAATCTGTTCTCTTATAGTTCCAGTGGGGAAGAAGTATTTGCAACTCCTGTTTGTGAGCAAGATCCACTGAAAGTTTGACTGGTCTATTGCCACTATCTCCAAGTTGGTTCAGCACTTTTCTGGTTATTTTGATAGATATTTCTCTAGTTGCAAACGCTAGGTCGGGAGTGGAAGTTGTTTTCCATCTTCTTGAGTAGAAGGTTGGGGAGGGGTGTCCTCCCTAGAGTTTATGAGTAATAGATTGTTGTCTATTTCCAATTCTTCCACTTTTTTACCTCGAACATTGGACTCCTTATATCCCCATCTTTCAGAGTGGTTATTAAAGTATCCTACAACCATAAACATTAATGGTGTTATTTCCATTGACTCCAGCTTCAGTAATTTGTCCTTTGGACAATATATATGAAATATCCTTATAAGCGGAGTTTATGTAAAGGTCTGTACCAATGATCTATGCCTCTCCGTTTGTGACTACATCTATCAGTTTTGCTGGGATGGAATGTTTAATAAGTATAAGAATTCCACCCTTTTGACCTTCCCTGTCTTGCCTAAATGTTTGGTAGCCCCTGATCATAAATCTGTGCTGAGGATTAAGATGAGTTTCTTGGATGCAGGCAACGTCTATCTCCTCCTCTGCTAGTCTGATTGTTAGAGCTTGTTTTTGTGGTATATGCCCTCCGCATTCCAGTGTATTATATTCAGCTGTTTCTTGAAGCCTTCCGGTAAGAGGTAGTTTCTATCATTATTAGAGTCTGTTAGATCCAGTCTAATTGATTACTTTTTTAAAACGTTACACTGTGTTCTGCGGTAGAGGCCCAGTACATCCGATTTCAGCCAGCATTTTATTCAGGTTTGCTTTCCTTAGCCTTTGATTGTCCCCAATCTTCCTGCAAGGCAGCAGATTGTCTTTTCTGTAGAGGGATTCTGCCCTTAGATGGTCTGCCCTCCCAAGCTTACGAGCACCATCATTCCAAAATTGATGGGGAAATTAGTTGGTGATTAGACCATCACCATCATTACGATGACGTAGCACACACAAATGTTGTACACACAATTTCGCTCCCTTTAGATTCCCAATCACTCTAGTGAAAACAGCATACGGCAAACAAAACTCGGTGCAAATTCCTTAAAGAGATAAAACTGTGGCTGACGACGTACTTTATATTAATAAGTTACATTGAATTAACTTGCGTCAAGGAATTCCAACATCGGTCATGAACAGCACCAATGTGACGTAAAATGCAGATTAAGTCTAAACGTTGGAAGGTTGCATTCACAACACTAGATTTGTCAAAAAAATGACTGTTTGCCGGCGTACAACTTCGCTTTAGCCGCACAGATGTAACAAGTAGATGATCATTAATACTTTAACGCAGAAAAGTACTACGGAGAACCGAAATTAATCAAATTCCGAAATGTATGAAACGTCAGCAAACGTCCATCTTGGTGTGTCCATCTTGGTGCGGCCATCTTGGTGCGTCCAAATCGATATAAACACGAAGCTGCAGTAAAGATGATTGTAAAGGAGAAATGAGAAAGAAGAAAAAAATGGTATGGTTAGTCCTTTACGTAATTATATGGCGTCACAAATGTGTACGACGTTTTGACTCAATATTCCTTCAGCAATTACAATAAACAACACACACACAGAAATGTAGGTAAATAAAATTAGCGCCACATCTGTCTATTGACCTTTCGAGCCTAGTCGGCCCATACGGCATAGATACTTTTTTTTATCGTATCTTAATTTTTATTCTAGCAGTTTAAAATCCTTGTAAAGATCTTTTATCAAATCTCGTCATTTGTCTCTGTTCTCTGCAAGCAACTCTACCTCATTGAGGGAGCCGATTCCTAATGCTCTTGCCTCTCTCATCAATGTTCTTCTCAGTGTCTCTCTGGGTCGGCCTCTTTTCTTCTTATCTGTTGTTTCCCACGTAAGGGCGTGATTTGTTATTTGGTTATTATATCTCCGCATCATATGTCCAACATATGACCATCGTCTTTTCTTGATTACTGAATATATTAGTGGTTGATTGGCGATTTCTCTAATTCCCTCGTATGTTTTGAATTCGTTCCACGCTATACCAAGTATTTTCCTTCGACATTTATTTTCGAACGCGTTAAACTTTGTTTCTATCTCTCGTTGTTTTCCAGCTCTCACATACATACGTAAAGGTTGATGATACGTTTTATTTGAATAGTCTCTCTCTCTATCTCTCTATCTCTCTCTCTCTCTCTCTCTCTCTCTCTCTCAAACAACTTTAAAGCAGAAACTGAGGCAATCAAAGATGCTGCAACACTGGCTAGACAACACAAAAATAACATGCACAATAAATTGGTGATTCTGATTGATGCACTGTCAGTATTATCAGCTCTTAAAAGCCCTAAGAACATTGAACTAGATGACTTGAGAACAACTCTGGACCAGCTATGCAATAACTTCCAGAGAATAGTCATTCAGCGGAATCCATCACACTGTAATATACACGGGAACGAACGCGCAGACAAATTAGTTAAATAGGGAGGGAGATTACCACATGAGAACCATCCGATCAGCTATGATGAAGAAAAATCCATCCTAAAAGGTCAGTTCCATGAAAATTGGAAACGAGAACACCCAAAACATAACGAGAGTGACGGATACCACCAACTATCAAGGAGGGATCAAGTCATCATAATTCGCATACGCACTGGCCACAATAGAATGAGAAATCACATGTTCACCAAATTCAAAATAGGTACAACCAGATTATGCCACTTTACACTGGACAATATGACTACAAAACATGCTCTACAGGATTTCCCCCAGTACACAGACCTGAGAAGAGCAATGTGGTCCACGCCCACCTCCCTGGAAGAAAAACTATATGGGGAAATCGATTCGCTTAAACAGACAGCTGACTTCATGATAAGAGTCTGGAATCCTACTCTGATTGAGTCTTCATCGCAGAGAGAGATTTGAATGGTCTAAGTTTTGTGTTTGTGTTGATGAGTTTTGATTTCTACAACTTTTCAAGGCTTCTGAAAGACATTATTGCTTTGCTATTCTGATTCTAATTTCTTTACGTGTATCTCCTTCACGATCAATGTGGCTTCCAGGATAGATAAAGTGATCGATTTTTTAAACTGGTTTGTTTTCCATGTATATTATGTAATCTGTTGGAAATAGGATTTTCATAACTTTTATTCTTTTTGTTATTGATCACAAGCCCAATTTTGCTGGATATTGATGATAGTTCATTTGTGTTTTCCTGCTTCGTATTTATCTGGCTGCTGATGAGAACTATGTCATCAGTAAAGTCGAGGTCATCCATTAAAGTCGAAGTCCTCCTTGTGTCTATTCGATACCTTTGTTACCAGGTCAACGTTTTTTCATTATGAAGTTCATAACAACTCCCAATAACAAGGACGATAAAATACATCCTTGTTTAATCCCAGTTTCTATTGTAAAACATTCGCTCAGTTCTTCCTCAGTACGAACTGCACATGTGTAACCATCATACATGTCCCTGATAATGTTTATGATTGTTGATGGTAAGCCATATTGCCTCATAATCGACGACAAAGAATCGCTATGAATGCTGCCGAATTTTTTTTTGCAGTAAATGAAGTTAAGAACAAAGGGTTTTTGCTTTTCAATGTGTTCCTCCAATATAAGTCGTAGAGTAAAAATGTGGTCAAGACAGCTTCTCCCTTTTCTAAATCCAGCCTGTTCTTCACGCTTTACTGTATCTATTGAATCCTTTATTCTATTCATGATGATTTTCCAGAATAACTTTGAGGCAACTGACAAAAGTGTCACGCCCCTGCAGTTGTTACAATCTCTGAGATTTTCCTTTTTTTGGAATCGTAACAATAATTCATTTTTTTTCCACTTATGACTTGCCTTGTCTTCTATCCAAATGGTGTTTAACATTTTTGACATTATGAGTTGGACATGATTTGTCCAGGTTGTTGATCAGCGATTGTAGGTTGGCTTCACTATGAGCGTCTAGGGTTGCATCGTCAGCAAATAAAAGTTCTTTAAGTAGGGCTCTCGATTTTTGTGTTAAGTACGCAGTAAAATGCTATCGTGAGAAGTCCTATCTATTGACCTTTCGAGCCGTAACCGGCCCATAGGGCGTAGACCAAGATACACCTTCTCCTATATGAATTTTTGTTCTAGCAGTTTTCTTTTAAAGATATTTTATTAAATCTCGCCATCTTTTTCTGTTCTGTGCAAGCAGTTCTATCTCATTGAGGGAGCCGATTCCTGCTGCTCTTGCCTCTCTCATCAATGTTCTTCTCAGTGTCTCCCTGGGTCTTCCTCTTTTTCTGTTACCTGTTGTTTCCCATATGAGGGCTTGCTTCGCTATTCGATTATTATCTCTTCTCATCACATGTCCAACGTATGACCATCGTCTTTTCTTTATTACTGAAGATATTAGTGGTTGATTGGCGATTTCTCTAATTTCCTCGTTTGTTTTGAATTCGTTCCATTCTATACCAAGTATTTTCCTTAGACATTTATTTTCGAATGCGTTCAACTTTGTTTCTATATCTCTTGTTGCTTTCCAGCTTTCACACGCATACGTAAGGGTTGATAAGTTGAGAAGTCCTATGCCGACAATTAATTCTATTGGTGTTTAATTCATTAAATGGATTATGTACTGTTTCAGCGATGTGTTTTTCACGGAGTTGGTACTTGTGCATTTTGGAGTAATTTTTAGCCTAGCAGGTAACGTGTTTTCTCGGACGTCCGGGCACCTGAGCCTGACAAAGACGTATCTTTAGATATCGCTCTGGGTAGACGGAAACTCGTAAACTTGGCTGGCAACCCATCTAGAAGAAGGGAAACTTCGACCACAAAACCCTCCACTACCTTGGGGACTAGATTCTAGTTAGAATCGAAGGTTATGGGAGTACACCCAGAGTAAAAATTCGGAGGGAGGGACCCTAAAGCAGTAGACGGCGTTAACCGTATTTCTGGCATCCCCTGCACCTTCTTTCAATTCCGAAAGTATGGACTTTGTCCCTCCTTCTGAAATCCTTGAAACGAAGTCGAGAGGGGGATAGTGCGACTGGGTAAAGCATTATCTCCATATTCTGTGCCCAGGCAGTGTAGGCAAAGTGAAATGAGGAAGAAAGCACCAATGTTTAAACGTGGCACATGGAACGTAAGGACCATGTCCGACAGAAGGGCAAATTAGAACAACATCCCTTACTGATAAAGAACTAAATAGACTACATGTCGATATTGCTGCCCTACAAGAAATAAGACTCTCAGACTGTGGCTCTGTAAAGGAAGAAAATTATACTTTTTTTTCTGGCGGGGTCTAAGTGTCGAAAAGCCACGTCTACATGGAGTAGGCTTCGCTGTACATAACAAACATAAACTCCATAACCACAGCAAAATGAGTGTCCGAACGCTCATTGATACTTCAGCTACATACGAAGAGTGGATTAATGAACATCATTAGTGCCTATACACTAACGTTGGCTGCATCAGACGAAGAGAAAGACAACTTCTACCAACAACTACAAATGATCATTGACTCACTTCCAAAAGATGAGCTATTATATATACTCGGTGATTTCAACGCACGCACAGGATCTGATCAACAATCTTGGCCAACATGCCTAGGCCATCACGGCATTGGAAAAGTAAACGAAAATGGCCAGACTCATAAAATTATGTTCAGATAATCATCTATGCGTAACAAATACCTACTTTAATGAGAACCACAAACATAAAGTAACATGGCGTCATGCTAGAAGCGGTCACTGGCACCAACTAGACCTAGTTCTTACACGTAGGCAGTCTCTAAATAACATCAGAATAACACGAACATATCACAGTGCAGACTGCAATACAGACCACGCTCAAGTCATTAGTAAGATCAAAGCTAGAAGTAGTTGTATTCACAAATCAAGAGAGCCTCCAGCAGCCAAGATTAACATCACAGCAACTAAAATCTCATCAAACAAAGATATTTTTAGGTCTAAGTTTGAAGAACTTGTAGAAGAAGCAGAAGATTCATTAAGTGTGGATGTCAACTGAAACTCTCTGAAAACTCACATCTATAATTGTGCTCTATCTACCTACGGCCAGAAACGGTTCTCAAAGAACGACTGGGCCGAAGAAAATGTAGCAAGACTAGACCCACTAATAGCTAATAAGAAAAAGGCACTACTGAACTTCAAAAATAACCCCAATGAAATCACCAAGAATCATCTTAAACATGCACAAGCCACTAGACAACGCGAAGCAAGAAGATGCGCAACTGAATACTGTAACAATCTATGCTTTGAAATACAGAACGCCTCAGACAGGAGCGACTCAAAAACCATGCATGACAACATAAAAAAAGGCCCTTGGACCAATAATAACCAAATTAGCCCCCCTAAAACCCAATGTTTGGAGAACCTATTATTGACAAGGGACAACAAATGGAAAAATGGGTTGAACACTACTCCAACCTATACAATGATGACAGGCCAGCAGGCACAGCTCTAGCTCAATCAATACCCAAATATCCTACAATGTCCGAGCTTGATGTTGAGCCTACTATGAACGAACTTGCTGACGCTATAAATGCCCTCTCAAGAGGAAAAGCTGCAGGAAATGGCAACATTCCCACAGATGTACTAAAGGACAACTTAAACGTACTACTTCCACATCTCTCAATAATTACAGAGGCATTTCTCTTCTTAGTACAGCCGGCAAGGCTTTTGCAAGAATTATACTTAAACGTCTTCATAGACTTGCAGAACGTGTTCTTCCCGAGTCTCAATGCGGCTTCAGAGCCGGAATATCAACCATAGACTTGCCGAACGTGTTCTTCCCGATTCCCAATGCGGCTTCAGAGCCGGAATATCAACCATAGACTTGCCGAACGTGTTCTTCCCGATTCCCAATGCGGCTTCAGAGCCGGAATATCAACCATAGACTTGCCGAACGTGTTCTTCCCGAGTCTCAATGCGTCTTCAGGGCCGGACGTGTTCTTCCCGAGTCTCAATGCGGCTTCAGGGCCGGAATATCAACCATAGACTTGCCGAACGTGTTCTTCCCGAGTCTCAATGCGGCTTCAGAGCCGGAATATCAACCATAGACTTGCAGAACGTGTTCTTCCCGAGTCCCAATGCGGCTTCAGAGCCGAAATATCAACCATAGACTTGCAGAACGTGTTCTTCCCGAGTCCCAATGCGGCTTCAGAGCCGGAATATCAACCATAGACTTGCCGAACGTGTTCTTCCCGAGTCTCAATGCGGCTTCAGAGCCGGAATATCAACCATAGACTTGCCGAACGTGTTCTTCCCGAGTCCCAATGCAGCTTCAAAGCCGGAATATCAACCATAGACTTGCCGAACGTGTTCTTCCCGAGTCTCAATGCGGCTTCAGAGCCGGAATATCAACCATAGACTTGCCGAACGTGTTCTTCCCGATTCCCAATGCGGCTTCAGAGCCGGAATATCAACCATAGACTTGCCGAACGTGTTCTTCCCGAGTCTCAATGCGTCTTCAGGGCCGGACGTGTTCTTCCCGAGTCTCAATGCGGCTTCAGGGCCGGAATATCAACCATAGACTTGCCGAACGTGTTCTTCCCGAGTCTCAATGCGGCTTCAGAGCCGGAATATCAACCATAGACTTGCCGAACGTGTTCTTCCCGAGTCTCAATGCGGCTTCAGGGCCGGAATATCAACCATAGACTTGTCGAACGTGTTCTTCCCGAGTCTCAATGCGGCTTCAGGGCCGGAATATCAACCATAGACTTGCCGAACGTGTTCTTCCCGAGTCTCAATGCGGCTTCAGAGCCGGAATATCAACCATAGACTTGCAGAACGTGTTCTTCCCGAGTCCCAATGCGGCTTCAGAGCCGAAATATCAACCATAGACTTGCAGAACGTGTTCTTCCCGAGTCCCAATGCGGCTTCAGAGCCGGAATATCAACCATAGACTTGCCGAACGTGTTCTTCCCGAGTCTCAATGCGGCTTCAGAGCCGGAATATCAACCATAGACTTGCCGAACGTGTTCTTCCCGAGTCCCAATGCAGCTTCAAAGCCGGAATATCAACCATAGACTTGCCGAACGTGTTCTTCCCGAGTCTCAATGCGGCTTCAGAGCCGGAATATCAACCATAGACTTGCCAAACGTGTTCTTCCCGAGTCCCAATGCGGCTTCAGAGCCGGAATATCAACCATAGACTTGCAGAACGTGTTCTTCCCGAGTCTCAATGCGGCTTCAGAGCCGGAATATCAACAATAGACTTGCCGAACGTGTTCTTCCCGAGTCCCAATGCAGCTTCAAAGCCGGGAGATCAACCATAGACATGATTTTCACACTCAGACAACTGCAAGAAAAATGTCGAGAACAAAATATGCCGCTCTATATTGCCTTTGTGGATCTAACAAAGGCCTTCGACTCAGTAAATCGAGATGGGCTCTACATGGTGTTAGAAGGCTTAGGCTGCCCTCCTAAATTACGTAGGCTGATTATTTCATCCATGAAGACATGAATGGTAAAATCAACTTTGATGGGAGTTCATCAAATAATTTCAAAGTCAAAAAAGGAGGGAAACAGGGATAAGTCCTCGCCCCCACCCTTTTTGGTATATTTTTTGCTGCCCTCCTAAATTACGCCTTCGAAAACAGATCAGGAGATATTTACATTCGCACAAGATCAGATGGCTCACTGTTCAACCTAGCACGACTAAGAGCAAAAACCAAAACAAATGTTGCCCTACTTAAAGAATTTTTATTTGCTGACGATGCTGCCCCAGTCGCTCATAGTGAAGCCACCCTACAATCCCTGATCAACAACCTGGACAAATCATGCGACCTTTTCTCACTGTCAATTAATGTTCAGAAGACAGTAATACTAAGTCAATGTGACATCAAACCTCTATCACTCTAAAAGATTGTCCACTACAACCAGTACAGAAATTCACATATCTTGGATCTACAATTACGCAAACCATCTCTCTTGACGAAGAAATAAACAGTCGAGTTGGTAAGGCAGCTACGACTGTCGGCAAACTCACAGAAAGGGCCTGGAACAACACGAAACTAACACTAAAGACTAAACTCTTAATATATCAAACCTGTGTGCTTAACACACTATTATATGGATCTGAAACCTGGACAACATACAGACTAAATGAAGCTAAATGGTCGAAACACTTGCTCAACGGGGACTGCTTCTGATGATCAGATTGTCTCCTACCATGAAGCTCTATACAGTTTCCTACTAGGTATTAGTTGCACAAAGAAGATTGTCGGAAAAAGGCCATTTTCGTTGATTTTTCTAACGGCATGATGGCATAGGCATGTTGACCGTTGCTCGGATCCTGTGCGTGCGTTGAAATAACTATACGATATGTATACTAGCTCTTCTTTTGGGAGTGAGTCTATGAGCATCTGAATTTGGTAGAAATTGTTTTTCTCTTCCCCTGATGTAGCCATCGTTGATGATTGCTAATCCGATCTGTCTGCAGCTGAAGTCAAATTGAAAGTCCGGACACTCCATTTGGTTATGGAGTTTATATGTTTGTTATCTACAGCGAATATAACTACACGGAGACGTGGCTTTTCGGGGCTTAGTCTTGCCAGAAAAAAAGGATAATTGTCTTCCTTTACAGAACCACAGCCTGAGAGTCTTGTTTCTTGGAGGGCGGCAGTATCGACATTTAGTATTTTTATTTCTTTGTCTATACGGGAATGTTGTTCTAATTTTCCGTTCTTCAGTGTGTTAGCTTTAACAAGTCCAGGGCACATTGTCCATAAGTTCCATGTTTAAATATTCTTGTTTTCTCCCTTATTTCACATAGCATACTGTGCTGGGCAAAAACATATGGAGATAGTGCTTTTACCCAATCGCACTATACCCTTCTCGAATTCTTTTCAAGAATTTCCAAAGGAGGGACTCCGTCCATAATTGTGTAATTGAATGAAGTTACTATATAAAACCTTGAAAATAATCACCACACTATCATGTTCTGTATGTAGTGAAAACTATTATATATATATATATATATATATATATATATATATATATATATATATAAACATAGTGATGTTCAGCTGTAATGATGGACCTATGTTCATACAAAGTAATAAAAACATCACTATAAAACATGCAAGCCTATAGTCAGAGACCTAACTCAAGCTGTCTCTATTATGTGTGATCTTTAGATTGTCAGACTGGATGGTTTGGCAAAGGATGTAAGTTCATGTGTCAATGCCTACACGACAGATGTTCCTCACGCGGTGGCTGTTACTTAGGTGCAACGTGCCGGATAGGATGGTTTGGACCAGCCTGTCAATATAGTAAGTCCCAGAATGTGTTAACAATAAAAAAAAAATGTCTCTTCCAAATGCAAAGACATTTATTAGAAATGTCCAGTAACCCTAACTAGAATAATGCTTGCGCAAAGTGTTCGCTGTCGATGTCATAAGCACTATTTTTAGAAAGAAAACAGTTTTAATAACTACCTCAACTAGGGGAACAAATTGTATGTTCAATAGACATTTCGAATAGGATAACTGGTACCAAAAACAAGACACTACAAGAAGTAAATAGCTTTGTAAATATCATTTTATTTTGTCATGACCACGGTACATTTCAATGTGTTGTCGCGTTTCTTGCAGAAAAATATATGGAGATACATGTTTAGAGGCTGGGTGAACCCCGAAGCCTTGCTGGTTGGAAAATAAATTTAGATTTTAAAATCGGACAAATCTCATGAATAGCACGCACACTAACAACTCAGGTACCGAAGTTATTAACATCATTGCTACATGTATAATATTTCATGGCGACATATCGTCCATCTCTACGTCTACATAAAATGTTTTGGTTCTGTCACTAAAGACAGTGCCTAACTTAGTATGCTTATATAATGACACTTTTTTATGCTTCATTTTCCATGAATAAAGAACATTAAATAAGCGTAGGCCGTCACGCCTTTGTCATCCTATTGGCTGTTTGTTTCCTTCCAACCAATGGCCAGCCCAGTTCTGTTTTTCCTCTTGCCATTCTCATTTGAGTCCATGCCGTATTCAATAATTTTAGCGAGCTGCTGTTTATTTTGAAAATTCTAGTCCGCTTAAAACAGCTATCAGTTGTTAAATGTAAATAATATTGGTGTTCACAGATTTCTTGATAATGAACCAGATATAACTCTTGAGTTTTAATAATCAATACTATGGTAGTGTTATAACTATTTATCCATTTGGGATTACATTACCGAAAACAATAATTATTATTGAAACAAACACGATACCAGAGGACCAACCAAGTGTTTTATGAATTGTTGCTAATGATGAGACACTCACATTCAAAATCGTAATAAAGGCAAATAAATAATAAATGTAATTTTAAACAATTATGTCGTGTTAATGTTAAACGCTGTCTTTTTTCTTAAGAAAAAAAAGCATGCAACCACGGTGCAGCTAGAATGAAAATGTTCGACCAGATGCAGCTTTTCTTAACGTCTGCGGCACCTAATTGGGGTTCTGATTGGGTTCTTTTTTCCTTATACCTGTTTGTCGTGTTTTTTAAATGCCCTTTATCTTCTGTGTTAGTGGGTGGCGGGTCCAAGGGTCATGTCGGGTGATTGATGACATCATTGGTGATGTCATTAGGTTCCTGTTTTTTTTCTCGCTCATTTTGTCTAACATGTCACACCTTATTCTCTTGTTTTCACACACAGCGCATATATATAAGAAACAACATAAACCGTTTATATTATTTATTCAAATACATTATTATACAAACAACAATATAGCCATATATGATTTGTTTTACAGGTATGCACAATTTATATTTATGATATTAATTTATGCTTGTGTTAGATGGATAAAGGCGGTGGTTACGTTATTCGAATGGACCTAGCGTTTGATGTAGAAAATGGAAAGTGAGTTACGGTGTTGCGTATATGTTTTTTTTTACCCTTTGTGTTTTAAAACCAATGTTTTTACAACCCCTGGCTTGTTTTTTATATTAGGACATCGGTGAAAGTAACCTTACCTCACTTCTTGTGGTGTTTATTAAGACCCTTCGTACTAAATTTCGCCTAGTTTCCAAAAATGAATGAAATCTTGCAACACAAGAGCAGCATCCCTTCGAACGATACTCAGTCTTGAAAAGACCAGGAGTCTGTCTTGCCCCACCTTTCACCAGGAGCAGTCATACTTAACTCCACACCCGCGCTCAACGAAATTGACGCGATGTCCTCTCCGAGGGGAATCACATGTGTAAAACCGCAGCAAAAATGTTGGGTTTAATGGCCCATTCCAACGATGTCTCGGTGAGCGTCAGGTAAAACTATCCGTGTTGATTTCACATGGCTTAAAATCGGACCTGTCTACGAATCTATCCATGAAGTAATAGACAAACTCCAGCATCTTCAATTTGGGGTACAGGTAGACCAAAAAAAAAACAACAGTATGTGAAGGAAGATCCCACGCGATACTTCGTTTTCACAACACCACCTTGAACACATCGTCGCCCACAAACGTCATTTTTTTTAAACCTCGCGTTATTTACCAACTTAGTGGTATATGCCCACACCCCCCACCCCTTAACGTAAGACACATTAACGTGCGTCGTCTTATTCGCCAGGGTGTTTCCCGTTAGCGACGTTCCAACAAAATGTTATGGTTTTGCTGGTTAATGATTGCTTCTCGCTGAGATCCGTCGCCACGCGAGCCTCTGTGACCGTGTCACCAAACTCTCTAAAACAACTAACGGATAGGCAATCTACGAGCTATAATATCTTAATGACCCCCAAGCCGTGTTCTAAATAACACTTTACCAAGGATGCGGCCACCAGGATCTTCAATCCACTATAACTACCTAGGAAGGTGCGTCTGGCGCTACCGAACAGCTCATTTTTAGTGGCGTACTCACTTATAAAAGAACCTATGTAATCTATGCCCACATTCATGTTTTTAAAGATGGAGGTGATCTTGCTAAAATTCCATTAAAACTTTCGGGGACGTTTAAGGTCGCACTCGACGAATCCAAAAACCGTGTCGTCTAAAAAAAATTAGAATGGCTTCTCGGTGAAGGGTTTTTGTTTTGCGAAGGATGGTTTCGAACCACACCAGTTCTGATCAATGAAGGCTCGATTCGCCGGCGTTGTCTTCTTTAGCTTTTCCCACTGACACTTCCACATGACGACTACGCAAACACCGACGAGACCCATTAAATAATCCGTTATTTCACAGGTCTTCTGGTACAATTCTGCCAAACTGAATACTATTCACTTGATTGACCTCCCGATTGCGAGTCGTGCAACAGTTTGGATGGCCATGAATAAGACAGCCGTGGAAATGATATACGGTCCTATTGATTTTTTTCCACTCATTCACTCTAATTGTGCGTCCACCCAAAGCCTTCTCGCGGATGTTAAAATGGGTTTTCAAATGCGCCTGGTTCTGGTGGGTAATCTTTGTCCGACACACTATGGAATGACGTGTGTTATATTTAACAGTATACTCATCGTCAGCCTTGCGTATGACCGCATAATCTGTGCGATTCTTTTGTATCAGAGTCCACAAATTATGTCACGTGGTGTGATGTAAATAAGTTTCCTTCTAATCGCGCAGAGTTAAACCCAAGTCAATGAGAAGCGTTTTTAAAAAAAAAATTACCTCAGATTTATCATTGGGGTCAAAATCGCGTCCTTAAACATATCGACGCCCAATGTGTAAAACCTAAACTGAAAATTGAGCGCTGCGAGAAATGGCCTCACATCCTTGATGTTGCACCACAATAAATGTTACTTGGATCGTGTTGTCATTTCAGATCTATTTGCACAGAGCATAATCTCGAAAATATTAAATTTTTTTAACTTAGAAAAAGGCTGAGTGGGGAGGTAACCGCGGCTCGTTCAACTTGTCTAAATCCTGTATGTAGTCGTAGTATGAAAACTCTCTTGTTCATATCAGTTTTGTAAACGGACAATGACGTGTTGTAACTGAGACCCACCGCTAGATAATTTACGATATCTTGGAACTTTAACCTGTCTGTCGCGAGGATTATATTGTTTCGTTAACTAAAAATGGGTATTCCCTGTCGTGTTTTCTTCCCCAATCGTCATCTAGTCCTTTTCGCTGTCCTCAAATCCAACACTGTTCCCTTATTTTACACGGGTGGCGGCAAAGTGGTTAATTAAATAAAATCATCATCAGTGTGTGCTTTCTCCGCAACGAAAGTTGGCTACCATGGATCGCCATCCTACTCTGTTTCTTGCTTTTATGGTGCAGGCTGTCATATATTGACTTGACCATCTTTTGATGTTACTCATCCATGTTAGTCTTGGTCTGTCTCTGCCTCTTTTAAATTCTATTTTCCTTCCAATATTACTTTTTGTAGGCTGTTGTGTCTTTTAACATGTCCCAAAAATTTCATTTGTCTTGTCTTAATTGTATTTAGTAGTTATCTTTTTTTCAGTTGTTTTAAAACTTTATCGTTTGCTTTCTTTTGTTTCCATCCAATTCTACCTATTCTTCCATAAATCCACATTTCAAACGCTTCAATTTTCGTTTCAGTTTTCCGGTCTAATGTCCATGTTTCTGCACCATACAGTAAAATTTAGAAGATGTAATATTTTGCCATTCTTAGTTTCAGCCCTGCTGATATTTATTTTATTGTTAGTATATTTTTCATGGCATTAAAATTACTTTTGCTATACCTATTCTTTTGTTTTTTCCAGTTTTGCCTTTTCCATAGTTGGTTATAGTATGTCCCAGGTAGTTGTAACTCTGGACTGTCTCCAATGTATTCCCTCAACTGTGATATTTAATTGTAGGTCTTGAGAATTTTCTTTGTTTATGATCATAGTATTAGACTTTTTGATATTCATTTCTAGTCCATATTTTTTGCTTGTTATGTTTATCACCTTAAGCAATTGTTGTAGGTCTTTAGGATTTTCTGCAAGTAGAACAGTATCATCAGCATATCTCAGATTATTAATTATCTTTCCATTGATGTTTAGGCCTGGCATCTCTGAGATGTTTTTAAAGATTTGCTCACATTGATATCAGTATAGATTGAACAAGCTTGGTGATAGGATGCACCCTTGTCTTACTCCTCTTTTTATGTCCATGGGCTTAGAGATCTTTTTGTTGTATCTTATTATTGCTGTTTGCTCCCAGTACAAATTACATATTAGTCGTATGTCTGCGTCGTCTAGATTTATATCCTTTAGGCAGTCTATAAGTTGGTTATTGTGTATTATATCGAAAGCTTTGGTGTATTCTATAAAGCCGGCATATATTGGTTTGTTTACTTCTGTGTACTTTTCAATCAATGTTTTCATGCTGAATATGGCTTCTTTTGTCCCACTGTTTTTCCTGAATCCAAATTGTTGCTCATCTAATTCAGTATTGATTTTATTCTGAATCCTTCCCTTTATAACTTTAAGTAAAATTGTTCTTACCTGGCTCATTATGCTTATTGTTCTGAAGTCACTGCATTCAACTGCACCATTCTTTCTAGGCAATGCAATGAAAGTTGATGTTTTTAGATGGTTTGGTATGTATTCTGTATGGTGTATGTCATTGCATATGTCTGTGATCACTTCGACGCCAAACTCTACTAGAACCTGTATCATCTCTATCTGTATATTGTCAGGCCCTGCTGATATATATATATAATAAAATATATTATAATAATATTAAAAAAAATTATAATTAAATATGGCGTTATTAAATGTATATCATATTATAAAATTTATAATATTATATATTATATATTGGTCGAGTTGAAACCTATGGACGGGTAGCCGATTAGGCGTCCTCTCAGGTGAATCTTATCTGTGCGATCGGCCAGATCAATATACATTTATTTAAAGTATTTATTTACGTTTTTGTAAGACATTTTTGAGATAGCGTTTAGGTAATCAACCATTTTAATTACCAACTGTTGTGGGTCTCCCTATGTAAAATAAGCACGCGGATTCCTCAAACCTAGGAATGTTGGAAGCCACCGGCATGAACACTTGGACATGTTCGGCAAAAAAAAACTCGTCGCACCAGAGACACTTTTCGTGGTGGGCAACTCGCTGTTATCAAAATAGCAGTCGTAATTAAAGTTGCCCTATAGGAATGCACGAATTCGCTGGGCACGGTAACACCCTATACCTCTATCGCATCCAACACAGATTACGCGCCGTATAAATCCCCCCTCCTGTAAAAAAAAATGATTAGCCTTACCACTGTTGCATGTTTGTTCGTCCCTGCTTATTTTGATAAACCGAGCTCATATTTTCCCACAGTGCGGACAAGAGAAGGTTTTAACCGACCTATAACTGACAGTAATGTACTTGAATTGTTCCTTGTGAAACAAAACTCTCATGGTTTCGTCATGGGAGCTGCTGCTTCTCAGTTTGGGACAGAGTGCCTCTTTATCTTTAGGTTTTTCTCTATGCGCTTAGAATGAAGCTAATTTACATCACACCATGTAATAGAATATCGTCGGTGGACCGTCTGTTATCTTTCATCGGTATCACAAGAAGTATTAGACTTTTATCAGAGGCACGGAGAAGGCGGTACTCTGTAATAAAGGCCATGAAGTCCATCAAATGATGCCCATCAATTTTGTGGTCATACACAAACCTGATGATGTGTATACACCCTATAAGATGAACTATTGCACGCGTCAGTGCATAGAGCTTCTGACTTGGAATTACAAACAGACTCAGGTCCATTTGAGAAAATAATGACGTCATCAATGTTGTCATCAATCACCCCACTGGACCCTTGGACCCACCACTCACTAACACCGAGGAAAGAGAACATTAAAAGACACGACAAACAGGTATAAGGAAATGACCCAACTCTGAACCCCAGTTAGGTGCCGCAGACGTTAGGAAATGCAGCACTTTGCTGAAAATGTTCATTCTATATGTACCTTGGTTAAACATTTTGGTTCTACATTTCGAGTGAAAATGACTGCCCGTTACTACTGACGAATTAGTGGAGGCTGTTGTGTATTTCTTTTTGGAGGTTTTTTATTTTGTGTGTGTGTCGAACAGCTCCTTTCGTGACTGAATGTCTTAATGTTTGACAAACAAATTCGGCAACAGCAAGAAAAGGTTAAGCCCACTGATCCACAAGGTTTTCCTTTTTTCATCAGTCGTTTATATTCCATGTTTTGCTATAGTTCATCATCTATAGTACATGTCCCCATAGTACATGTCTCGGGAGCCTCGGTAGCCTAGTTGGGAAAACCACCCTACTGGACTACCGACGTTCGGACAACCCGCGTTCGATTCCCGCTGGGAGCAGTGTGAATTGTACTCATGGTGGGAAAAAAAAATACCCCCACGGTCGACCCAGCCTTTGGCAGAAATGGGTACCAGGGTATTACCCTTGGAAGGTGAGGAATGTCGCTTCGCATCTGAGTTTCGATGATTGAGGCGACACTATACAGAAATATCCGAACATTTCTGGATATGCGGCCGAACACATATGGGTGTAAACTCGCGTGCTAAGACGTCAGTTCAAGTCTCGTACGTTACCTTTTACTGACATGTCCCTAGTCTTTCATATTCCACCATGTTTTGCTATAGTACATCCTCGATAGTACATGCCCCCAGTCTCTTTCATAAACGGAGAAGACATGCAGTGAAGATTTGCAAGGAACAGCAATTAATGTCAGAAAAAAATGATATTTCAGAATATTGTTTATAACATTCATTGCATCATAAAATGATAAAAGAGTGTTTAACTATCTCATTAGAATGGAGTCAACTATCTACTACTACATGCCAACAATTGTCACTATTCTGCTTTAAGACTCCAGTAAGACAAGAGCCAGATGGATAGAATTATACGAGCGTGTATATATACATAAGCTGTATGGGCTTACAACTGCTAGTGGAACTCACCTGACCCTAGCAAACGAAACAATGGATCGGCTATCCTCTATACTTCAAAACAAAGCAATACGTACTGCCATAAAGAATCATCTTATACATAGTATATTCATTTCCACGTTGTGCTATCAATGCTAAACATGGCCACTTACGAGTAAGAATAAAAGCTTGTCACAAAATAAATGTGATGTCCGAGAAAGGCACTTGGAGTAATCACAAAACACGCTGAATCATAAATGATACTACATGAGACAGAGAAGGTATTGAGCCAAGTCTGAGCTTCATATAGAGACAGAAAGTCCGGTGGTTCCTTACCATACAGAGACACCATTAAAAGAGGAGAAGGAAGAAGTGCAAGAGAAGCAACAACATTGACTGACAATGGGTCAGGCCGCCAAATAGGCGAGAACGAGAACTCTGTATCTGCCTCCACACTCAAACAAGTACAAAAGTGAGCGGTTAAAAAATAAAGAAGGAAAATCATCAGATCATCTTCTACAGGCACCACATTTTTGTTACCGAGTAATCACTTCAATGGTAACTACCCGTTAAATTAAAAAAAAAATGTAGTAATAAATGTAGAGACATGCACACACACACACACACACACGTATTCCACAATGTTATTCCGTTGTTTAAAACATTTTCACACTTAGCCACATGTAAACATACACACATCTGCACACGTCCACATATTATCACACACATACACACGTTGATAATGATGTCGCTGTTTCGCATTTGTACAGCTGACCTAGCCAGAGCTGGTACTGTTAAGAGAGGAGACACGGCGCTGAAAATTATAACTGATGGCAATGATAAAACCTGTCTTGATAACTTCACCAATAACGTAACTGTGGCTTGGACGGTTAGCTATCATATTACATGGTTCCGTATACATGTCAAGGATCCCAGTAAGTGAACATCTAAACAAACTCTAATGTTGACACTCTATGTACTGCTATAATGATTATACCACAAAGGTAGAGATTATCAAAGCATGTACCAATTTGCATAGACTGCCATTGTCAGACTGAATAAAAAATACATTTTTTTTATTAATCGCTCTCTTTTAATTATCAAAATAATCGCCATTGTTTTTTTTGCAAATTTATCTAAAACACACGTTTTTAAATGTATTATCGTAGTTGTGGTTGCTATCAAGCTGCGATGTGTGGTACCTATGTTATTGTAAGTTAATTATGTTCGGAACATCGTTACTGCACTTCGGACAAATTTGTGAGTGTTCCACAAAATAACGAGAACCTCCGAGGAGAAACCTGACAATTGTGCACGGGAATAACATGCGATATTCGTCTTTTGATCAACACATCCAACTGTAGTATGCTCATTGTGGGTACATGATTGACTTCTCTGTTCGATAATTAATTGATGTGGCAGATTCATTAGTCTGTAATTGTTTTTTGTTGGTTTTCTCATGAGCACGTAACCCATCTATAAACGCCGTGTTACTATCATAATGTGTCATCACTGCTTGTTTCGGCATGTTAAGTATTTTCCCATCGTGAGTTTCGATGCTTGAAGCGACACTATCCAGAAGTCTCTGAACACTTCTGAATAGGTGACCGAACACATATGATTGACAAAAACTCGAGTGTTAAGACGCCGGTTCAAGTCTCGTATTTTACCTTTATCTTTACCATCGAGACAATATGACGACCATTGAAAGGGTTGCGGATTCTTCGTCCCAATGACGGATACAAGACATAGAATGACCAAAACACATCACATATAACAAATCATTGTCAATTAATGTCAAAAACGTGAACTAAAGTGCTACATTGAACTTATTATACTGTATGGAAGGGAGCCATGGACGATAAGTAAGACAGAGAGCATTAGAGGCCCCTGAGATGTGCTTTATCAGAAGAATTGTAAAAATTCCATGAACAAGATTACAAATGAAAAATGTTTAAAATCCATGGGAAGAAAAAAATATTAAAATCATAAGGAAGAAACAATATGCAATTATTGGGCTTGTGATGTGAAAAGATGGCATTGAGGATACTATAGCAACAAGCAGAATGAATGAAAAGAAGATCAGTGAAAAACCTAGAGAAAATATTGAACAGCTTATCCAAATGCAAAAATAAAAGATCACTGAGATTATGACATATTTGAAGGACTGAGAAATGTGGAGAGAGATGATCGCCTAAATCAACCGGCATGAAACCTGATGATGATAACCTGCCGGAGCTACTGAGTTTAGTGATCTGTGCACACCACGAGCTGTGTATTTCTCCGGATCGTGTTTCGATATTCCAATTTCTTACGATGAATGTTATCGTATGGTGAAAGACAGTTCAGCTGTATTCAGTTTCGGTTTCAGTTGTCTTTATGTCTTTTGGCGTGTGCTGTAGCTGCTATAATGGGAACTGTAGCTGCCTTTCTTTGTTTGGATCCTTCAATGAGATGAGTTCTAATTCAGATAATTCCACTGGCACGAGCAGCTGCGCAATTATAGATTTTAATTCGTTTGCAGCGATACTGGGGTCTTCGACTAACTACAACTACAACCATTCTTGCTTTCTGCTGGAAATCAGCCACTGGACAGCGTGATCTTGAAACGTTGTAAGACCCTGATTCTCATGCAAGAAGTCAACTATAGGTCCGTGTCTGTTTCAGCTCATACACTCTCAGGTTTCTTGGTCTCACAGTAGAAGTATAGAAAGATTAATATATGGTTCTTTTGAACGCATGCTTTGACACAAGTGTGACTACAATGTTAAGTACTAATACGTTGTAGAAGTAATAATGATTGCAATAAGTATTACAATAAATACAGTAATAATAGTAGGAGTTGAATTAGTAGTTGTCTCTGTCAGTAAATAATATTTCTAATGATACAACCAATTTAGTGTTAGCAATATACGTACACATAATGAAGAAAATTAAATTGTTAATTTACATTCATTGTTTTGTTTTCTCTCAATTGTTGTCACATATTGCCCATGCCCACTGCTGGTACTTCTTGCTGTTGACCAAAACGATATAGCGCAGAACAAGTTAGATCTATGTTCGAAATCTTATTATTGAAGGATTCGAAAATAGGGTATTCATAATATTTAGACTTGGACAATAATGTTGTTGTTGTGAAAGTGGGTCGTAATATTAGTAATATTCATTCTAAAAACCAAGACGATCTGGCTTAGGTTTAGTGGATGCCTCTATTCCAGCACTATCAGTGACTCAGATGAATCGAGTGGTAGTGTACCTGATAACAAATCTGGTATTTTAGGGCATATCATACAAAATAAGTGCAGTTGTGCAAATAAAAATAATAAACTTGACATGTAAATACTATTTCTGTGACGTTATTTGCACTATCCACAGAATACCTGAGAAGTTTCAAGTTTCTGTATAAGCATGACAATAGTTCCCCACCAACTGAATGTTTAAATGTCAGAAATGTATCACTAAGTGAGACTGCACTGGAAGTCCACTGTAGCATGAAGAATAGGATTAGAGGCATTATTATAACAGGCCCGGGTGTCCAGTCTTTGTGCTCAATTTACATCAGTGGAGGTAAGTCTCTCTATTCAACAGCTGCATTATTTAATCTAAAGCAGATGTGTGCAATCTACGACCCGCGGGCAAGAAACGGTCCGCCAAGTAATTTTAACTGGCCCTGGGCTTGATTTAAAAATTACTATACATTCCTTTCCCTGAGATAAAAATAAATAAATAAATAAGTAAAAAGTCGCATAAACACGCACACAGTCAGAAACAGTTTAAAAAAAAAAACAATATTGATGAACGAATTCGTCAAAACCAAATAATTGCTATCTTTGATCAATTAGTTTCTACGTGTTACAAGCCAGTCTGCAAAGTTCATTGTCTATGACGAAGATCGCTACGACGGCGGCCAGTCATTTTAATGTCGTTAATTAGTGCGGTTAGCGGGGTAGAGTTCTGCCCTACCATAGATAGAGTAAGACGTCTCATTTCCTCCGCTAGTCTTCGAGTCACCCTTGGGCAAGGTGGATCTCACATTTAGCCACCCCTATCAGGGTTATGTGAAGCCATTGGAGCAGGTGGCGGATGTTGTTGTGGGAGCAGCCGACAAGCAGTGCCGGTTATGGTCCCCACTCTGTGATGTCAGGCAGATGGTCTCATGTATAGAGACAGTGGCTGCTGTCTCAGGCTAGTACAGTCACTGCCAAGAAGGGGAGGAATGATAAACTAAATTTTCATATTGCCTAGAATAATTATGTCAAAACACAACTTATAAATACAACTGAAAAGATGATTACAGGCCATATAGATGGGATTTCTGAGAAGAATGTTGTAAGTTCCCTGGACAGCTAAAAAGACCAATGAGGAAGTTCTCAAAGAAGCTAAGACAGAAAGGGAGCTCCTAAAACACATCATAAAGAAACAATAAATATGAGAAGTGGAAAGTTGGAATACTTGGTTACAACTGCCAAAATTCAGGGAAAGAGAGATCGCTGACAACAAAGAGAGAAAATATTGGATAACTTGGTGTCATGGCATGGAAAACAGTCAAAAACAGAACTGATACGATGCACTGTAGAAAGAAGATTGTGGAAGGACATGATCCCCTACGACACACGATATGGCACATGATGATGATGACGATGATGGTGATGATTACTCGATATCCCAAAAATAATGCAGCTGTTTGTGTCGCGATGAATAAAAGAAAGGTGGTGCTTTTGGGCGTGGATGGCGTGGTGTTGCATTCGCCGGGACATTTATTCCATGACAACCCTGCGTCAGATCAAAGAGATTGTGTGTGTTTGTCTTGATCATCGGTTTTTGTAGGGGTTAAGAGTTGCGGTGGTGGACGGTGTTATTTATTGTATAAAGTCGGTCAACAAATACCTACATAAATCAAGATCTTCATAATTTTGACAATCTCTTCCCGTAAACAAGCCATGTTTTCCACTGTAAGGCTATGCACTTTATGTGTTTGTTCTTAATGTTATTTATCTGTAATTAATCATGCTAAAGGTGAACGGTACAAATTTGTTCACTTTTCTCAACAACCAGGTTTACTTTTAGTCGTAATGGTCACTAGCTAGACCTTATAAACGTTTCTACTTTTCGCTTGTTTGTTTCATTCATCTTTCTCAGCATTCTATTTCTACACCTGTTGTTACTTCATCGACATGCCCGACATATATTTAAAGATTGACTCAAGAGGATCAACAACGATGTGTTGATAAAAAGGCCACATTTATTGTAATTAAACACACTATTGACGGACTTAGCGCTCTCACACTCTGGTATAGTTGAATGGGTGCATTCACACAATTTACTGATGTAGGCGCCACGCCCTCACTAGTCACACATAATGATTAACCCTAAGGTTCATTCAGGTGCCTGCCCACTCATCCAGCCTCACAATAAACCGAACTTCGATTAGTTGAATTATAATATCACACATTTGACGAACTCTCTGCTTCTTCTACGACACAACTTCAATAGTTCATGTGACAACACTAGTCACTATATGTCCGATTTAAACGACTCTTGATAATTATCGACATATAATATCACACAACAGACGAGCTCTCTGCTACTTGCTCATCTCCCCCAACAACTGTAACCAAAATTCCTTGACAACCATCGTCAGTTCATAATCTGTTCCCACCGCCTTGCACTAATCTATAAGCTAATCAGTTTGACAATTCAACTCCTAGTTGACTCTCTCCTTGTTCCTTGGTCACAACTAAACAATAATTAAAACTTAAGAACAAAAACACCCTCTTCATAGGTTGGCAGTCACGTGATTATCGCCCCCCGGTTACCCTGCTCGTATATTTCTATACTATAACATGCCATGCCATGCCATACATATACTATAACATGCCATGCATTCGATCGTTGGATTATTTTCTCTGTTATCGTTAAATGTGTGTGTTATGTGCTCTTGCAATATGTTGTTAATGTATTTATAATGAATGTGCATTTCTATTTATTAATTTTTCAAAACTTTTCTTTTTACTTTCCTGGTTATTCTCTTTATTTTCGTGTACATTTCTTATAAATCACATTATACCTCCCGGGCTTCTGTGTTTCCATAAATCTCTGATTAAAACAACCTTTTTTGTCAGTCTGATTATAGATTCGATGTTAATATATTACTAGGTCTTCATTAAGCATCTACATTTCTACCAAAACGCGATATTTCTGTTTCAGTAAAATTTGATGATTTATGATTTTGTATGCGATGTATTATTATATAATGTTTGTTTAGTTACATCTGTTATATAATGTTAACGTCTTCGCTTGTCTTTATTGTCTTTGTCAATTTGAACATAACATGGTTATGACTTGAATTAATACTCCCTTCTGTATAAGTTCATGTCACGGTTTTGAAAACTCTCTATGATCATAGAATAGATTATTTGTTTTCTTGTAATTTTCAAAGCATGCACATCAATGTAGTTTCTTTTATCTAACTTAGAATTATAATAGGTGTTATATACTATAAGTTTGTTATTGTAACAACATTATTTTAGTCTTTCTTTTTTTTCCAGGCGGCAATTTTCTCTTATTATATTCTATTTGTTTTTCTTTATTTCAAATAACCATTCATGGCAGCTTTTAGAATTAAAATGTCAGTTAACTTAACTTTTTGTTATAATTTGTTCTTACTTCATCATGGTAATTCTTCATTTCGATGTCTGTATAGATTTGAGTACGTCCTTGCTATGTTGAAACACTTTGCTTTAATTTTGAAGAGTGTAATTGTCATGGACTGGGAAAAGCGGTTTTTCAACACAGAAAGGAAAAAAAAATTATGAATTAAGCAAACGAAACGAATAACCCTCAATTAGGACAGACACGAGTATTCACTGAACACAACTTGTTCTAATTTTTTTTTTCCAGGTATGCCGATTTGGGAATATCTTCAAAGTAGTGATGCTACCTCTTGAAACAATACAAAGAATGCAACTGTTCTCCGTATATCTATTATACTAAATACAACTATAAAGGAAGAAAGCAAAACATGAACACATATCGATATATATACAGAGAAGAAGCTGAAATTAAATCGATCATGTGCTTGGAACGGACGATAGAAGACAACCTCGCCAAAACATTCATGTCGACACTGGGTGGTAAATAAAAACAAGGAAAAGCAAAGGATACTCTAAATAAAACTATTAGGAGATGAAGATCAACTATGGAATTAAGAACAAGACAAGACTTCCAAGACTAAACTGTGAATCGTCAGACATTGAAAGTTGTGATTCCTACCTTATGTCTTTGTAAATATACCCATCTCCAAGACTCAGTGCCTGGGCCTAGTTCACTAAACTTATTCCCGGCCATACATTTCATGTTTTACCTTTAACTTCTTTATATTTTGAGGCATGTAATCGCTAGTACAATATTCAGTTATCATATCGTCCTTAGCTACAACACTTTTACTATGGGCTTCAGTCAAAAGAAAGCAGCACCACAATTTTCTCTCGATCTATTTCTACCATTGAGAGTGCATGCATGATTGTTATAGTTTAGTCTCTCATTTTAAACGGCACTAACGTCAAAAGTTCCAGAATTAGAGCGACCTTCCATTCTAGAGAGTTTTGCTTCTGAGTTTGAACGATGCTTCTATGCTCGAATTGCGAGAATGCAATGAATAAATATAATGCCATCTCTTAAGGGTCATTGTGCTCCCATGTCATCTATTCGCTTTTGTATTTTCAATGTTTTTTTTTCGTTCTAGTTTTGGTGTGTTCAAGGGAGAAAATGGAGCCCAATTGGACATTTCCAGTGTTGATATTAAAGAAATGTACTCTAATTGATTAGAAGGGCGGTCATTGTTGAAAAGCTAAACTCCAACACAGCAATGGTGAATAGGTGGATTGACTTGTTCAGTGACAATGACGTTGTCTGCTTTTAGAACACCCAGAAAAATAACCAAAATTAGAGTGCTTTACAAAGTTTCTTCTCCATATAACATACAAAAGTGAACCAGAATTCACAACCGGAAGCATTAAGAGACCGAAGCGAGAGAGAGAGAGAGAGAGAGAGAGAAAGAGAGAAAGAAAGAGAGAAAGATAGATAGATAGAGAGAGAAAGAGAGAGAGAGAGAAAGACAGAGATAGAGAGAGAGAGACAACCAGAAGAGCAATTATTTCGTGTGTTCAAGGAAGGGGATACACCTTCCACATTTCAACCTTCTCGTTCCCATCACCACTACTACTTGATATCACCACTTCCGTCTAAGTTATAGTTTATGTAATTTCTATTTTATTCTGTTTTAAGTATTTATTTTATTACTTATGCAATTTAAGAATGATATTTTTCCCCCAAAAAAATGAGTTTTTACTGTTTATATTTATGGACTGGTAACGGAACATTTAATAATAAAGGTAGACACAATATCGAATGTTAATCTCTTGACATTTTTAGGTCGCAATGTGGCACTGAGAGAATCTACCCGTCAGTCGAGCAATTATAATCAAAGTGTGAGCAATTCTTCAGCAGCTGTTGATGGTAACACCAATAGTAGATATTACGCCGGTAGCTGTATTCACACGGCCGTTATTAGCAATGCTATACCCAACCTGCACCTGACCTTCCCAAAACCGGTGACAGTAGATAGAATTGTTCTCTACAACAGGCTTGATGGAAACAGTAAGTACTTTTATCATAAAGTGAGAAACCAAAACAAATATTGTAATTTTCTGGTTTACTTATTTTACTGCAAGTCAAGTCTGCTCACTTCTTAGAAATGTAACACGAGATAACATCCAAACCACAACCATCATACAGGAAAGATGAATGAGTGAACAAAGGAAAATACTGGATTGAGGACATCACATACTTTTTCTATGGTCAGAAACGCAGAACAACAACAAGGTTCATTCGCTACTTACAGTCAATTGTTAACCTGTGAAGTGTTCCCCACGTATGGTCCCCATTTTATTTCCACGTCTTTGTTGGCCATCATCGCATTATCCTTTGTCTGTTTCTTTTTCGACGTCTTCTCCAGTCCACGGTATGTAGTTCTTATTAATATTCCTATATCTCGTATAGTCATACGGCCTACACATATCCCAACTCTGCAAATTCTCAATCTGTGCATCTGCGTCTGTGTATCTGTAGTGGACACAACATCTCGTGAGGAAACTACCATTTCATACAGCGTCTTGTGAGGAGACCACTATTTTACACAGTATCACACAGTATCTCGTGAGACGACCGCCTTTTCACACAGCGTGTCGTGAGGAGACCATCATTTCAGACAGCAGCTCGCGAGCAGACCACCATTTCACATACATATGTATATTTTTTGATTGATTGAAATTTGTATATATTTCACGTTCTCTCGATCGCTGCAGCAAAATGTATCTGTGGTTTGATTAATTTAGGCTCTCTGGCGTATGTTTCTGTGTTGAAATCAAAATGATGTTCTACTTAGCAAATCTGCGCTGCCGAGTACACACAGCAATGTTCCTTTTTGACAAGTCAAGTATTGTTTGTAAAAGCGACTTTCACCATCTAGTGTTGACATGCGGTTTACGTCACAGTGAGTGCTGTTCAATGGCCGACGTTGGTATTATTTGACGCAAGTTATTTACATGCTGAAACTCATGTAATGTGGATTGCTCCGTCAAGTCGACCGATGATTTTCCTCTTTGGAGAATTTGCACCGTGTTTCGTTCGTTGTACGCTAACCGTACGGTCTGTTTAATGTGTGACGGGGATAATTCGAGGACTAACTGTGTGTTTATATGTTCGGTTGCAGTCAAGAACGATACACTAACATCATCAATCGCTATACATTTATTTGTTCTCAACATGACGATCATCATTTTTGAAAGGACGTGAAATTCCGGTACATGGTGATAATGCGGCAGGAACCATTGAAGGCTATGTCTGAAAAGTGTTCCTTGTTGCAGTTTCCTCATATTCTAAGTCCGGCTTGTTGCAGGAGCTACTGAGTTAAGTGCTCTTTGCACACCGTGAGCTGTGTGTCTCATCCGTTTTGATCATGTTTCTATATTCCGATTGTTTACGATGAATGATGATGAGAAAAAGCTATAAAAACAATGACAAAGGGAAAGGCAGCAGGACCTGACAATATACAGATAGAGATGATACAGGATCTAGAAGAGTTTGGCATCCAAGTGATCACAGACATATGCAATGACATATACCATACAGGATACATACCAAACCATCTAAAAACATCAACATTCATTGCATTGCCTAAAAAGAATGGTGCAGTTGAATGCAGTGATTTCAGAACAATAAGACTAATGAGCCAGGTAACAAAAATTTTACTTAAAGTTATACAGGGAAGGATTCAGAATAAAATCAATACTGAATTAGATGAGCAACAATTTGGATTCAGGAAAAACAGTGGGACAAAAGAAGCCATATTCAGCATGAGAACATTGATTGAAAAGTACACAGAAGTAAACAAACCAATATATGCCTGCTTTATAGACTACACCAAAGCTTTCGATAGAATACACCATAACCAACTCATAGACTGCCTAAAGGATATAAATCTAGACGACTCAGACATACGACTAATGTGTAATTTGTACTGGGAGCAAACAGCAACAATAAGATGCAAAGCAAGTAGAACTCTACACCTACGAACATAAAAAGAGGAGTAAGACAAGGATGCATCCTATCACCAAGCTTGTTCAATCTATACACTGAGCAAATCTTTAAAAACATATCAGAAGATACCAGACCTAAACATTAATGGAAAGATAATCAATAACCTAAGATATGCTGATGATACTGTTCTACTAGCAGAAAATCCTAAAGACCTACACCAATTGCTTAATGTGATAAACATAACAAGCAAAACATATGGACTAGAAATGAATATCAAAAAGACTAAAACTATGATCATAAACAAAGACAATTCTCAAGACCTACAATGAAATATCACAGTTGAGGGAATACATCTGGAGACAGTCCAGTGCTACAACTACTTGGGACATAGTATAACCAATGATGGAAAATGTAAAATTGAAATAAACAAAAGAATAGGTATGGCAAAAAGTAATTTTAATGTCATGAAAAATACACTAACAACAAAACAAATATCAGCAGGGCTGAAACTAAGAATGGCAAAATGTTACATATTCTCAATATTCCTGTATGGTGCAGAAACAAGGACATTAGACAAGAAAACAGAACAGAAAATTTAAGCCTTTGAAATGTGGATTCATGGAGGAATAGGTAGAATTGGATGGAAACAAAAGATATCAAACGATGAAGTTTTAAAACAACTGAAAATAAAAAGAGAACTACTAAATACAATTAAGACAAGACAAATGAAATGTTTGGGGCATGTTAAAATACACAACAGCCTACTAAAAGTATAATTGGAAGGGAAAATAGAAGGTAAAAGATGCAGAGACAGACAAAGACTAACATGGACGAGCAACATCAAAAGATGGACAAGTCAGCCTATGACAACCAGAACCATCAAAGCAAGAGACAGAACAGAATGCCGCTTCATCATAGCCAACCTTCGTTGCAGAGACGGCACACGATGGTGATGATGATGATGTCAACTATGGGTTAAAGATGATTTTATTTAATCAAAATATCTTACACACTTTACCCCAGGCAGATAGTGTTAAAGGGAGCCGCGATAGCTCAGTGGTTAGTGAACTGGGCTACAAAGGACAAGGGGTAGGGTTCGATCTCAACCGACGGCTTCCGGATTCACCCGGCATTTAATGGGTACCGGGTTTTTTTCTGGGAAGGTGAAGCCGCACGGGCGTAATACCGACCACATTACCCCAAAAATCATGTGCCGAAGGTCTGTAAAATTTATGGTCACTAACACCATATTCCCTATACGCCGCTTGGCTTTACTTTTTTTACTTTTTTTTTTAGATAGTGTTAAACGATGACAGCTTCCATTTTCTTCTGTTGGTCTCTCTCGTTCAAACCTACATAGAGTCGCCTAAGTTATCTCTCGGTTATCCTTACTTTGATTTTTGTGTTGCACTGGGTGGGCCTCCAAACGTTGTTTAGGTTGTGACAAAAATATCAGAGACTGAATAGAGAAAACGTTCGAGGAAACTCATGAAAGATGCTAAATTAGGGAGAAATGGAGGAAGATTGTGAACAACTTTTTGTGTTAGCCGAACCATTTAATAAGAGAGTTATGGGATCAGAATGGCGAGTACTTTGGTTTTGGCCTCTTCGTCCGTTCACATTAAAATTTCTTTCTTTCTTGTTTTCTTTCTTTCTGAATATCATTCTTTGGCATAATCAACAATTGTTTTATTATTTTCTACAGTAAACAATCTCATTTGGCTTAAGGGATTTATACTAAAAGCTTTTAGTAAAAGCGGTAAAGTACTGTTTACATATCATGACACTAGTACAAGTGGCCAACAAATATACACACTGGAACTACCTGAAATGTTAATGGGCGTAAGCAGGATTTATATAGAAGCTACCAGATCAGACGAAACTGGCAAATACATGTTTCTAACTATCTGTGAGCTTGAAGTATATGGAGGTATGTATTCTGTATCGATGAATATATTATTTGTGCGCTTCATTTAAACTTATTTGATTTTGTCTTAATTGTTTCTTTTTTGTCTATAGTTTTTTGGGATTCTGATTTAGAAAGATTTAAACGAGCTCAGATTGAGTTAGTCCTTTAGAAAAGCGAGGACTGACCCAGAGATGTTTCAGTGAGAGGTTTATTAAGAAAGATTTGTCTCAAAAGAAGATGTTTAGCTAAAAATAGATATTTTGGATTTCTAAAGAGCAGTGTTTAATTCGCATTGGAGTACACTGATTTTATAGATGTAGTATTTGATACAATTTATGCACTGAAGTCATCGTTTGTGTGTGATTGTACGCCAAGTAAAAGAAGTTCTGCAGAGAGTGTCAATTAATACCGCCGGTAGCCTAGACACATATACTGAATTTCCACTAACGATATAGTTTGATGAATATTTAAACGGTCACAGTCAACATCGTGTGCAAAGATTGATTTTCAATTTTACAACAAAGATAAGTATCCAGATGAGTTATGAGTTCTGTAACTAACGAACTGAAAGAATACACTTGTGTACGAGATCTAGACAACCACTTAAGCCATTATATAAAGTGTGGAAAACAAGTGTTGCTCAGAGCAGTTACAGTTTCTGTGTTGTCAATTAAACACACTATTTTACACACTGTCACAGCTCTTGTAATCAGGTACTTTCCCTCACATGCTCCTGCTATGTGTCAGTGAATCATTAGTAAAATTAAATTATATAATAAATCCATTACATTACAAACCTTCTGCATCTAGATCAATCTTTTTTTTTAATTTCTGCAGTTCTGAAATATTTTTGACCATAACTCTCCTGGCTTCATAAACTAACCGTCACACGCCCCACTCCACCCTTTACAACTTTGTCCTTAATTAACCTTGGCACATATTATCTCATTTCTGATTATCTATTCACAAAATATTGCAAGCACACGCCTAGATTAATGAGTTAACATTTAATTTAACATTTCTTCTTATTTCAAGTGATCGTGCTTGTTTAATTAGTGTAATAACATTAATGCATTGAATTGTTTTCTTCAAAGGAGATTCACTGCTTCGTGAGCACATTTGGACTAAACAAAGCGTACTACAACACGATATTTGTGGGCAGCTTGCTATCCTTACCTCATTTATTTCTATTAACTATTTAGATCAATAAGTCTGTCTCTGAGACATCACTTTCATTTGGAGTAGGATCTTCATTAATTTCTGTTTGTTGTTTCACTGCCAGTCCTAAACTTTAAAACGCAGATGGGAGATAAGAACAAATAGACAGGCACGTAAATATGGATGTTGTTCCTATTCCGCCATTTTCAGATCAGTGTTCTACCGTTTACATTTATTACTTGCCTATATTTGTTTGTCATTACCTGATGAAGTATTTTGCCGAAACTAAGTAGTTTATCTCGTACCTCTACTAGTTTAGCTGCTGGGTACTATCTTGAGCTTATGTTGCGTTAAAACTATAGTCTGCTTTCAGTCCATGCTCTTGATTCAGCGATTACGTGTTGTCGTATCTTCGACCAAAAGCCCATATTCATCACTTTTATGAAAGTATTTATTCATCAAACACGTATAGTCTACAAGAAACCGATGTCTTGAATTATTGTAGTGTTTTATTGTTTAGTCATCGGACTAACACTAAATATTATTTTGTAAATAATATCTTTATATGAAACACATTTCCATCAAATTAAGATTGACTTTGGCATTTATTAATAAAAAATGTAACTTATTGTTAACGTTATTAGAAGACATTTGTAAAGTACGTTCTGGAGTTTGTGTTTCTAACCCACCTTTACCTTATATCAACAGACACGTTATGTCCGTTCGGCAGGTTTGGTCGACAGTGTGAATTGGAATGCCGCTGTGCAAACAAAGAAGAGCAGTGTTTTGTTAGTACCGGTGGATGTACTTCTGGCTGTGCTGCTGGTTTCTCTGGAGAAGGATGTCAAAAGAGAAGTCAGTGAACATGTGTTCTGTACATCCTGTCTTTGGCTGCGTTATTTGTGAACATGAGTAACAAATCTGCTGAACAAAAATAAACCAACTTTCCGACTAACAGAAGTATCCAAGTTAACATAGAAGTTAGCGAAGGCTAAATAGTATCACCATCTACTATTAATATTCAAATATTTACAGTTAAACACATTTCACTAGCTCAGATCTCACAAATTTACTATTAACGCAGACCTCAAACACAACTCATCCTTACATTCTACACATCAATCTATAATCTAGACTCAACATATACACTTTCCTACGCACACAGCCAATTCAAACACGTACTCCATATACGTATTTCTCTCTTTATGTTCTAATTCTTCTTACATACACACATACATCTTAAAATAAAGTAATTCAACAACATAATAATGACCGTATGATAAAAGAAAAAAAAACTATAAAAAGTATAACAAACTGATAACAATAATAAAACTGCTATAGACTCCATCCACCACCCCAACCACCACGTCTACTAGAGGCCCCACGACCACAGATAACAATATATCGTTCTGATATTGAAAGAAAATCACAATCAAGCTTTCTTAAAATGTTTCCACACAAAAGTAACTCAAAGAAACGAAAACTTACTATTGGAGTCCCCATATAAAAATGTACGTAATTCAAATGTTACCGACCAGTTCACAGGCACGACAAACTGTCGTATTGAAGCACATGACACAGTTCATTGTCAGTTTTTAGTTTTTCTAAAATGTGTTTCAGGCAAGCACTAAGCGAACTTCACAATATCATGGAATGTCAACATATTTAGCATTACGAGTTTCAAATAAGGCAGTCGATTTATTTTCAAAGCCCGTGAGCTTTCTTTATACTGAAGGGAGGTCAAAAAGTAATGCACACCAATTTTCAAAACTATTCGGGCAAAATGTGTGAAATTTTCACAGATTGTAGCTGAACATCCCCTTTACACTACCTATTTTTCAACATAATCTCCGTCCAAGCGTATTGCCTTACGCCAACGCGAAACTAGGTCATGAATGCCTCGTTTGTACCAAGTTTTGTCCTGCTCGCGTAGCCATTTTTTAACTGCACGGATCACATCCTCATCATTGTCAAAGTGTTTCCCACGCAGGAATTTTTTGAGTGGTCCAAACAGATGGAAATCTGAGGGAGCCAGACCAGGGCTGTAAGGAGGATGGGGCAGTACAGTCCAACCAAATTTGTTGATTGCTTCCCGTGTTTCCAGACTTTTGTGAGGGCGTGCATTGTCATGTTGAAGCAACAAATCTGCAGATGGCTTATTAGGCCGAACTCTGTGGAACCGATTTTTGAGTTTTGTCAGTGTATTGATGTAAGCTGTCGAGTTGATTGTCTCACCTCTTGTCATTACATCAACAAGAATCACACCATCAATGCCCCAGAAGACAGTGATCATCACCTTTCCGGCTGATGGAGATGTTTTGAATTTTTTTCTTTTTGGTGACTGCGGATGATGCCATTCCATTGACTGCATTTTTGTTTCAGGCTCATAATAATGTGCCCT
Source organism: Megaustenia siamemsis (assembly GCA_032433765.1). Classification (NCBI taxonomy): domain Eukaryota; kingdom Metazoa; phylum Mollusca; class Gastropoda; order Stylommatophora; family Ariophantidae; genus Megaustenia; species Megaustenia siamemsis. Next base: position 9,881,684 of record JAVIAB010000041.1, on the reverse strand, counting down.
TTTTACTAACTACAGGTCATGTGGCTTCTGTTGGATTGGAAATGATAACTTGCCACCACTGTGTGTCTATATGTTTGGAATTGGAGTCATCAATGATGGCCTAACATCATCAGGTGCTACGACGATCATCGTTTTCGGGAGGACGTAAACTCCCATGGTATATGGTGGATAGGCGGCAGGAACCATTGAAGGCTATGTCTGAAAAGTGTTCCTTCTTGCAGTTTCCTCATATTCCAAGTCCGGCTTGTTGCAGGAGCTACTGAGTTAAGTGCTCTGTGCACACCGTGAGCTGTGTGTCTCATCCGTTTTGATCCTGCATTGTTTACGATGAATGATGATATCGTATGACGGGGAACAGTTGGCTGTGTTCACTTTCTGCGCGGTTTCGCCTTATGTCTTTTGGCGTGTGCTGAGACTGCTGCGATGGGGACTACAGTTACCTTTCTTTGTTTGGGAGATGAGTTGGTAATTCGGATGATTCCACTGGCACGGGCGGTTGAGCAATTATGGATTTTAATTCGTTTGCTGTGAGACCGAGGCCTTCCATAGCCAATAACAATAACAATAACAATAATAATGTGCCCACGTTTCGTCACCGGTAACAATTTTTGGACAAAAACATTTCTCCTTCAACACCGAAACGCTCCAACAATTCAGAACAGAATGTTTTCCTTTAAACTCTGTGATCATTTGTTAGGCACCGAGGAACCCATCGAGCGCAAATCTTTGAATATCCGAGAGTTTTAAAAATTACGATTGCACTTCCCTTGCTGACTGTAAGCTTCAATGACAATTGCTGACTAGTGATACGCCTATCCTTACGAATAATGGCATCAGCCCGGTTTAACATGACTGTGCTGGTAGCCGAGGCAACACGTCCAGAACGCGGTAAATCATGCAGCTCCACTCGTACACTTTCTGCAGCTTTAATTCTCTGAACCCAGCGACTAACTGTGCTCCTATCGACTGCAGAACATTTGTACACTGCACACAGTCGTTTATGAATGTTTGCCACAGTTTCTTTTTCCGCAACCAGAAATTCTATGACAATTCGCTGTTTGTAACGGACATTGTTGACAAGCTCCATTTTAACGGTTCATAGATTGCGTAATATTTTTCAGAATGCTGTGCAATTTGGTGCACCTAATTGGAACATGTCATATTCCAAGTGTGCAAAATTGCATATTCCTATCTTTATTATTAGCCGAGAAAAAAATTGGTGTGCATTACTTTTTGACCTCCCTACGTAATTATATTATTCCCTTGTCATAGTGTCATTGAATTCTAGCATTTTTTTAAAGAATTGCCTATTTTGATTGAACATATAATTGAAGATTAAGACCAAGCAATGGACTCATTTCTCATTAACAAGTTATATTATTCTAGTTGTATAATGAAACTTCCATTTATTTTGCATATGCTCTTCAAACTTTCCGGTGCGCCCCTTCCTCATAAGATGGATCGCCGCGGCACTGTTTCAAACGAAGGTGATACTCAGATGTGGAAGTTTGTCATCAGAGCCAGCTTCCATTTGTCCAGGGTTGTCACAAGGCTCACCATTGTCATCAGTTATATTTCACGTGTACACAATAACGATCAAGGAACAACACTTGAATGGAAGTGGAATATGACTTTTGCTGATGATATTCTAGTACATCGATAGGCAAGAGATAGGAGAGAAATTGCCTCCACGAAGCAAAATGAACTTGGTCGCATCTCTTCCCGGCTAGGAGTATCAGGTGCATTGGTCAATCATAATAAAACATCATTTGCATGGTTCTCCCTTAACAATCATTTCGTTAACACCGAAACACCGGTTGTACGAATGGGAGCTGATGTGGTGACCAGGTGAAAGACGTTTCATTGCCGATGTCGATGATGACTTGTTATTATCTCTTTGTCTTTTTGGTTTGTTTTCTTATAGTGGATCTGATGATTTACTTCGCTCTTGATAGTGCCCTTGAATTGCTTCGCCTTGTCTTTCTTGTACTGTTATTATTATTGTAAACATTATTGCACTCCTGAACACTTCTTTATGTAAACATTATATCTACTATAGATCTACAGCCGCATAATCACTAATCACAAATGTATCAATGTGCACAATCTCAAAATAGTCGACAGCTCACACTCCTAGTGAGTCTGTGCCTACGCTAAACATAAATGTATATACATAACTCAAATAGTTCAGATCACGGAATCTGAAATGTGGTCATGTGATCTGCGAGGCTGTTCACCTGAAAATTCTTACTTTAGCTCACGAGGTATGTTTTTTCTCTCCCTGTACCTGACAGTGCGTTATCTGTCGTCAAGCGTTTCTTTGTTTCTGGCCGACTTAGCTACGCCATTCCGGCTTGTTACGTGACTTATCTTGTATCCATTGCTTCTCTAAGCTATTGTTAACTAAACTTCCTTTTGCCATTCCGGCAGATTTCTCTTTCAGCTTACTGAATGAGACTCACAGGCTTGAAGCGTTGTAGCTTATTTGTGAGAGAACGCTTCTTGTCTCTGGTTGTTCTTTGATAAGTGTCGTGTTCCTCTCAATTACGGATTTAAGTATTTCATTTTCCCGCGCTTTTGTTGCAAACATGGCGTCTGGTGACGTAGAGACTGACTATTGACGTAATGTATGGAAAAATTAAAAAATAGAAAAAAAATGGTATGTAAGAAGCTTTACGTGATAAGTGGACGACACAGACTAAACGACGTTTCGGCCCAATAGGCCTTCAGCAGGAACAAACAAAAAAAGTCACACACACAAAACTAATAACGAAGCAACCAAAACAAAAACAATCGAAATGTGTTAAAAGAAACAAAATTGTCTATCCTGTGTGTAAACCGAGGTCAAAACGAAAAGGAAATAGCAACAAAGTGCGGCTGTCGTGAACGTACAGAAACGTGCAAAAAAGTGCGCAAATGCACACAGAACCAGAGGAGTTCACACAGGGGTCAGTGTGCAAACACAAAGGAGAAAGAGAAGGACAGCAGACCAACAGGTGCTCAAAAGGCATCAAGAGTGAGATGTCCGAGAGTGGGGTACAATAAAAACAAATGAGGGATAAGGAGCACAGAAAAAAGGTATAGAGGAGAACACTGACGTATCTCATTGGGGTCTCGAGGTGGAGAACTATAAATAGCATGGCATAGTAAGTAGACCAAAGAACCCAAATATGTGCAGTAGAGAAGGCTATGCAAAAGGGAAGGAGCAACAAAAAGGAAACTATGTGTATGAGTGTGATACATTTATACCTCGTGGGGTCTGCGAACCATACTGGACTATGAGGCGATTTTCCAAAGTATAGCGGCTGCGGTCGCCAGAGTGACAAAGGACAATAACCGTGACATGGATGTCGACTTTGCCCTTGTGATCAGGGGAGTTGAAGTGGGAAGACACCGGAGTACCAGTATTTTGTTGGACATCACCTAGATGTTCACAAAATCTTTACGCTAATCTTCTCCCAGATTCACCAATATAGGTCATGTGGCATCGTTGGCATATGATGGCACAATTCGATTGTTTTTGTTTTGTTATTAGTTTTGTGTGTGTGTCTTTTTTGTTTGTTCCTGCTGAAGGCCTATTGGGCCGAAACGTCGTTTAGTCTGTGTCGTCCACTTATTACGTAAAGCATCTTACATACCATTTTTTTCTAATTTTTAATTTTTCCTCACATTCAGCTTTACTGCAGCTTTGCATTTTTATGCCTTAACCACTGACGCAGTGTATGGGTGATTACGTACAGTTTGGCCTACATCTATAATATTTCATACACTCAGTCGTGACCTTGACACATGATCTTAATTTAACTAGTCTTCTCTGGTCTCTCAAAAAACATCTAAAAATACATTGCTCTGACCTTGGCTTAAATAATTTCCCAGTCAGCGTCTACACAGGGACAGACCTACCTCGGAGTTACGTTTGATCGCGGCCTGTGTTTTCGGGACCACGTCGACCATGTGATAACAAACTGCCGCAAAGGATTAGCCGTGTTGAAGATCATGACAGCTGCCAACATCGAGCAGAGACTACTTACCTTTCTGGTCCAGGGACTAGTCATCGCACCAATCTAGTATATCCTCGCAGTTCTTACTGTCAGTAAGACGCAAATTAACAAGCTGGACAAAATACAGAATGAAGCTATGTGCATTATCTTGGGGTGTACGAGGGAGACTCCCTGTGTAGCAATGAAATATCTTCTCGAATTTCCAACCATGGATGACAGGATCAAGATCTGGAGGGCACGAGCATACCTGAAGAAAAGTGCAGATAAAGAGCATTCATTGCACATGGAGCTCAAAACAGGGAGGGGTGTTATGCTAAAAAGAGGCACATCATAGGTGGGCCGAGAAAATGTCATCAAACTTGTAGGCTTACCAATATCAGCGCAGGCGATGATATCGGTGACTACGTCATTCAGGGGGACATTCTCGTGTAGAGTCATACTCGATAAGAATTGTAGGCAACACGACTCAGTTGTAGGCAACACGACTCAGTTGTAGGCAACACGACTCAGTTGTAGGCAACACGACTCAGTTGTAGGCAACACGACTCAGTTGTAGGCAACACGACTCAGTTGTAGGCAACACGACTCAGTTGTAGGCAACACGAATCAGTTGTAGGCAACACGACTCAGTTGTAGGCAACACGACTCAGTTGTAGGCAACACGAATCAGTTGTAGGCAACACGACTCAGTTGTAGGCAACACGACTCAGTTGTAGGCAACACGACTCAGTTGTAGGCAACACGAATCAGTTGTAGGCAACACGACTCAGTTGTAGGCAACACGACTCAGTCGTAGTCAATGCTGAGGTCAACGGTCTTCTGGGAAAACACAGTTGAGAAAGATGGAGTCATTTATTCGGACGGATTTATATTACGACACCAAAGGAGTGCATGGGGATTTACATCACGCTCGGCAGGCAGAATAGTCAAAGAAGACAGGGGTTTATACGTTATGACAACGAGTAGCATGACGATGAGGTGATGGCATTGACGAAGGCATTCATCTGGTTGGAGTCATAAGACTACACCAACGCCTGTATACTGAGTGATTCGATGAGCATGATAAGAAAAATGGAGACGGGCTCTATACGTATGCAAAGGGACGAGTCATTGCAGAAGTAAAAAAAAAACGTTAGGTCACCTTTGCCTATGCCCCAGGGCATGCGGGAGTACTGGAAATTGAAAAAGCGGACAGGTTGGCTAGCAGCGCTATTGTTGAGGATGATAAAAAAAAGGATCGGCCGGACATCATCAATGCCCTCCGGGAAGTGGGATGGACATAGGACTTCGGCAACCATGAGTTCACGTCACTCCTTCTGATGAAAGAGATAAGAGTTAACATGGGCACAGCCAGAAATGAGAAACTTAGTGGGCGTGTAAGAAGATTAATCAACCAGCACAGAACTGGAGTCGTTAGTCGATGGACACTGTGACACTTGCTGAGGAGGGGATCTGAACACCTACATGCATGTTCGGAGTTGATTATGACTTGCAAATAACTAAATAACATCATTAACTCAATACCATTACATTTAGCCCGCAGCTCAAAAACTGCACATGATTGCATTCAACATGTCGGTACTTTTCTTTTTGTTGGTCTATTTTCAGATGTAGTTGAAGATGTTTGTGAATTTCAAATACAAAGTTTATTGTGATAAAATCGTCTAGAGATTAGGAGTCGCACTCACAAATGTTCATATTATCATGAAAAGCAGTAACAACGATGATCGTTTCCTTCAAATCTTCTACTTACTGCCTGCCAGAACAAGGAAACTGCTTCAACATATATTTATCCCAAAGGGAGATAATTTTTGGACCCTACCTTTTTCATTTAGAAGACCATCTGTAAAGTATTGTGTCCCATTTTTTTTTGCTGTCTAAACCTACGTCATACATAAAAGCTGTACAACCTCTGGTGTTTCTTGGCTGAATAACGAAGTTGTAAAAACGGTCGTGTTTTCTGGCTGATTAACGGGGATATAAAAACAGAAGTAATCTGGAGATTAAAAAGGCACCACGGTTTAGAGTAAATTATTATGACAACATAGATTTGATGATTGTAGATGTCTTGTTTAAAAAAAAAAATATTTACGACATTTTCCCATTTATGTGGTCCGCCGGTGGAATTATGGGACTAGAGAATACAGGCAGCTTGATCACTACAGTCGAAACGAGGTGTTCCTGCCTGAGTTTTTATTTCATCACCGATAGAAAAACCCGTAAACACTACAGGGATTCTAACCCGCTTTCTCCTGGTTCGGAGTCCGACAAGTTATCGATTCATCCACCCACTCTCTTTGTTCAACTCAAGTATTAACATATTTTACTTTACACATTTAGAAGATTTTAAAGAAGCGAGTAATAAAATAGTGCCGGCATCGCAATCACGTTAACTAACTTTGTATACGGCGCGATCAACATTACCAAATGTTATAACAACGTTAAGAATGTATAGATGCCTCATGATCGCGATCGCTACTGGTGGACAAACCAGTCAAAGAGAAAACTTGTAAAATGGTCATCGGTGGTTAAAAGTATTTTGTATTTCAGTTCACGGTTAATGGCACCATTCTAGGTTCACTCTGTGGGGCAGTAGTTCGAGTATATTTCAGAGGTTAGATATGTGTTGTTTTGTGTGAGCTTTAGCAGGAACATGTTTCTGGAGGTGTAGCTGTGCTCACCATGGGAGTCTTCTGACGTCATAATCAGGTTTGATTTCTTATGTGATGCTGGACCCGATAATGAGGTCTAGGTCATTACCTCTGTTTTTTTTCGAAATAGTAAGAGACTGAGGTTGTGGCTCGTGTAAGAGAAATAATAGCTGCTGGTCGGACTTAATCTCATGGTCATTCGACTGGATGTTTGCGCATGCGTATTGGGCAGTACTAACACATTTCCTGCTAAAACAGAGGACACTAGAACTGTGACAGTGCCCTCAGTGTCCATTATTTAAACGCTTAGTGTATAACGTTGACGTTCTCCTCTTATAGGAGACAGGAAGTGGTCACCTCAGATAATGTTCTGGATACAAGAGCTACATCCACGGAACAAAGTTCAACATCCAGGAAACGACTAACTCACAGGAACGATCGACGTGCACACCTTTCGCAGGTCGTATAAAGGGCAGTAGCGACGATATGGGAAGACCCCATTTGGAAATACGATAACTCGCAGAAAGAAAATGCACACGCACAAAAACCAAAAAATAACAAAAAAATTGTTGTTTTCTATAATAAAATTGAAATGTTGAAATTATTGGTTCGCAAATTTAACATATACCAGGATATAACTGGCGACTGGGGTGGGTGGGGGCTAAGATGTTGACTGTTTGGACCTCTACAGATCTTAGTCTGGAACTCAAAAGTAAACACCAACATCCTTTAACTAACACAACATTAGTCGAATAATGTATGCTATTTAGGGTGTGAGGATGATTGGTTTGGCTCAGACTGTCAGTTCAAATGTCACTGCACGGACGGCACTTGTAATCTCTTCACTGGAGAATGTATTGGAGAGGCTAAGTGTCAGAGAGGATGGTTTGGACTAGCTTGTCAATATGGTAAGTTCCCAGAATGTGCTACCAAAAAAATATTTAATCCAAATACACACACGTCTAAGAGATATTTCATAATATTATCTGTACCTGTCGGCAATGAACATGATTAGAAACAACACGTTATGGTATTTTACAGAAGAAATATCTTTGTTAAACACCGATGCATCGTATGACAAGCCGGCTGACGTAGGCAATATGTTCTTCCACAATATTTTGCCCTCAGTGCGTAGGCAATATGTTCTTCCACAATATTTTGCCCTCAGTGCATCGATCAGTTTTGTTGTTGATTATTTACCGCGCCATGACACAAAGCTATATATTGTCCGTTTCAAAATGGTTTGTCCACGCTTGACTTCAAATATCTCCATAACCTTTACACAAATAAATATGATTTTTTTTTTAATTTGCTCTTATTTTTTCAGTGTTCCAAAGTTTTCTAAAATGCAATATTGCAGATAGTGTCATTCGCCTGCAACGGCTAATTCCTTTGATCTTTTCGACAGATGCAGTTATTTTGTGGTTGAAGAAAATAGTTTACCGTAATTTAAGCAATTTACCTATTCCGGCATATGCGTAACACAATTCTAATGTTAAAGGGGTTTCTTATCTGAATACTATGTGAGGATTTCTTATTTATTGTATCCAAATATTTGAGTGAAGAACAAAGAATATTCATTGTAAACGATAATTATTATACAAATAATATGTTTACTTAGTTATTCGGAATCAGAGGAATCTAACATATTGATGACTAATCTGGTCTGAACCAACGAAAATTCATCATTATTCAAATAATCATTTTCATCCTTCAAGACATGTTCAACACATTTACGCCAATAGTCATTGTATATCTGTGAAAGGGCGGCATATGTTAGTTCTCTCATATCCCATAGTTTGAAAGTTTTATTTTCAGCTGCTACCTGTCCGTTAGCTTTTGTCCAAACGAGATCAATTGGGTTCAAATGTGAATGATACGGTGGCAGACTCAATCACATATAAATATGCTGATGAATCAACTTGTCTATATGGAATATCTTAGTCTTTCGTGGTTTCTTAACAAGGGACACTAATTCAGGTTTACGACACCCTTCGTTAAATGGAATGACTTCCATTCTGAGCCAAATCTGTATTACATCTTTTGTACTCGAAGATGTCGGTATTTTGTTTTCATTTGTCACAGCGTTGTGGTATGATCTATCTACCTTTCTATCTATCTATTGTCATTTCGAGCCGAAGACGGCACAAAGGGCAGAACCACACTCTCAAAAACAGAAACCTTGCGTACCAAAATGGCACATATTGCAGAGATCACTGCTGGCTGTTTCCATAACAATACTTTTTACAATGACAGCTTGTCAAGCCATCGATCAACCTCGTTAGTCGCCTCTTACGACATGCCTGGAAGGTCACAGTATCACTATTCTTTACTTTCCTCATAATGAGGCCCCGGTAACACACAGGAGAAACATTCACATGCATGTGTTGTGGTATGATGCGTTGTCCATTATCACACAGTATGGTCTGTCTAGGGACGGAAGAAGTGTATTTACAATCCACCCTCTAAATATGTTACTGTTCATCTCGGTATGATTGTCCCGGTTGTCCGTATAATTTGACGTGAACATAAGCTCAGCATTTTTCACCAGCCTATTATGTGTACTGCCTGCATGTGCCATAATCAGACGTTGTACTTTTCCACTGTGTATATATCTTTTAATCGTTCCAACTAACAACTGCCATTCCTTTTCACTTGTGTGGTGAGCAATGATCCAGGTTTCATCCACATACACAATATCATAATCTTGATTACGCATTTCGCGTGCTTCACGTAAATATTTGCTACTCACAGATACTAAGTTCGGTTTCTCACAGATGACATTTCTTCCACTACTGTACTTCCTAAACGTAAAGCCGATGCTTCTAATTATTCTCCATAATGTAGGTTTCGAAACATCAATGTCATTGTGTGTTCTCATCCGATTTGTCAGTTTTCTTATTGTCACGGTTTCTTTGGAATCAAACATGATACAAATCTCTCTTATAATCACATCTCTCTCAAAACTATCTACTGTTTTCTTTCTTCCTTTCGTGCTGGTATTGATTGAACTTACAAATCCATTAGCTTTGAGCAATTGATTAAATAAGAAAAACATCAACACAGTTCTTTTATAATACAAACATGTGTTTTATGTCTTTGCAGCGCTTATTCTTTAGATATATCGTTTCAAACTTCCTCTTCTTTGGGGACATTGAATCTTAAGCGGGAAAGTAAAAGTATATATGGAATGTGATATTCACAAGAAAACTGTTAAATTACAGATGTCGTAGGCATTCAGCATTAACAAACATACAACATGCACACATATATTTAACATGTTTGTGTGTTGTATGTTTATTCCTGCTGAAGGCCTATTGGGCCGAAACGTCGTTCTAATTTGTGTTGTCCACTTATTAGGTAAAGCTTTAACCATGCTGTTTTCTTCTATTTTTTCTAGATATTTGTTTCATATATCATCACAATTATCTTCACTGTAACTTCGTATGTTTAAGCTTGTATATGCATTTCTTTGCCTTGACCCCATAAAAAAATTACACATATATACACACGTTGATTATAATGTGGCTGTTTTAATTGTACAGCTAATCTAGCCACTCGTGACACTGTTATTAATGATACGACGCTGAATATCTTAACTGATGGCGATGATAAATCCTGTGTTGGTAACATGACCAGAAACGTAACTATAGTCTGGAAGGATCCCTACCGCCTTACATGGTTACGTGTACATGTCAATGATCCCAGTAAGTGAATATGTAAACAAAGTCTAAAGTTGTAACTATATATATATATATATAGTTATATAGTATATTAGTAAATTAGTATATATATATATATATACTTCTCCTCTTGTGTAAACTACACATTCACATCTAAGAGTGAATCAGTGAAGGTCACAAAATCATATTCTCTCTGTGGTTTTACTAACTACAGGTCATGTGGCTTCTGTTGGATTGAAAATGACAAATTACCACCACTGTGTGTCTATATGTTTGGAATTGGAGTCATTAATGACGGCCTAACATCATCAAGTGCTATGACGATCATCATTTTCGGGAGGACGTGAACTCCCATGGTATATGGTGGATAGGCGGCAGGAACCATTGAAGGCTATGTCTGAAAAGTGTTCCTTCTTGCAGTTTCCTCATATTCCAAGTCCGGCTTGTTGCAGGAGCTACTGAGTTAAGTGCTCTGTGCACACCGTGAGCTGTGTGTCTCATCCGTTTTGATCCTGCTTCGATATCCCGCTTGTTTACGATGAATGATGATATCGTATGACAGGGAACAGTTGGCTGTGTTCACTTTCTGCGCGGTTTCGCCTTATGTCTTTTGGCGTGTGCTGAGACTGCTACGATGGGGACTACAGTTACCTTTCTTTGTTTGGGAGATGAGTTGGTAATTCGGATGATTCCACTGGCACGGGCGGTTGAGCAATTATGGATTTTAATTCGTTTGCTGTGATGCCGAGGCCTTCCATAACCAATAACCAATAACCAATATATATATATATATATATATATATATATATATATATATATATATACATATATATATATATATATATATATAGTTATATAGTTATATTAGTAAATTTATATATGTATATATATATATATATATATATATATATATATATATATATATATATATATAATTCGAGGTCATATTATATATATTCTAAAGTATGCTGATGATAAAGTATTAATCGTTAAGATTGAAAATGAGTTACACGAAATGTTGGACATTATAGTGATAGAAAGCAAAAAATAAAGGACTCAGCCTTAATAGCAAAAAGACATAAGTAATGGTAGAAACAAAGAAGAAGACATCACCTCAATGCAAAATAAAGACAGGTGGAACAATATTAAAACAGGTAAATGAATTGAAATATTTGGGAACCTTGTTAACCTCAGGCGGAAGATGTACAAAAGAGGTGAGATGTAGAATGGCTCAGGCAAAAGCAGCTTTTCAAAAAAAAAAAAAAGGAAAATATTATGAAATCCATTTGTGACAATAGAAACAAGAAAAAGAGTTCTTAAATGTAATGTAGAGCCAGTCTTAACATATGGATGTGAATTATGGACAATGGGACAACAGACAAGAAGATCACTGCAATCTGTAGAAATGTTGTTTTACAGAAGAATGTTGGGAATACCATGGACAGCTAAGAAGAGTAAAGAAAATGTTCTGAAAGAGGTCAAAGCAAAAAGAGAGCTAATTTCATATAGTAGGAAGAAACAATCATCGTATTTTTGCCGTCTAATGAGAAGAGAACAACTGGAATATATTGCAACAACTGGAAAAAATTGAGGGACGAAGAGATAGAGGGAATCTAAGAGAGAAAATACCTACAGCTTAAGAGAATGGCTTGGCAGAAGGTCAACAACAGAAATGATAAAGAACTGAGACTGAAAGTTGTGGAGAGACATGATCACCTACGAAGGTAGGCCCAGTACTTGATGATGATGATATATATATATATATATATATATATATATATATATATATATATATATATATATATATAATGACTATACCAAAAAGGTAGAGCTCATAAAAGCAGGTACTTAACTGTCGTTATCTGTAGTAAAATAACAACTTTAGTAATCACTTTATTCTATTGCTATTTGCATTTATCTTATTCTTTACTTCCTCATTTGCATTTAAGCGTCGAGGGGAGATATAATGTGTTGTCTTTTGCTCTTATGTTTGTCTCTGCTGCTATTATGTGTCCCAGTGTTTTTAATATTTCATCGATCCCTCTTTGTCGTGGTGGATTTTTGGGCCTCTTGTTCTCGCAATGTTTATTGAAGGCTAATTGTTTTGTGAATGTATCACTCAAAACCTTTAACTGTTGTTTCTTTATATATTCAATGGCAGGGGTTATTCCTAGGTTTTTTCTCAGTTCGTCATTTCTAATCTAGTCTGTCAGGCTGTTTTCTGTCAATCGTCTTACACACTTTATCTCAGCAGAGATTATTTTTCCTGCTGTTCTAGCATCTAGGGTACAGGACTGACATTGGTAGCACAACGTTGGATGGAGATTGTATTGTAGAGTGCACGTTTTGCCTCAAGAGTTATTTCGTTGTTGGGTAAAATAGTGGTGATAGTATTTCAAAGTGCAGTTATTAATAAAAGAATGGATCTGTGTTGTGGTTACTATCAAGCTGCGATGTGTGTTACGTATGTTATTGTAAGTTATATTATGTTATGGAAAACCCTAGTTCGGTAGGGGACATCATATGCTACAGGTGATACCCGATCATCATCAAGCTACTGTACACAAAATGAAGATATAACAGACTCTAAAGATAGGTACTTAGAATGAGAGAACATTCATTTAGAAGGGTAAATTGGAAAATATCAAACCGAACATGAAAAGAATGGGTTTACATTAACTAGGATTTGGCGAAATGAGATACACTGGATCAGGGGAAATATATTCTGATGAACATAAAATAATCTATTCTGGAGGTACTGAACACCAATGAGGAGTAGGTATCATAAGCAATAGATTTAGAAACAGTCTGGTATGTGTGAAAAATAGACCAGGGGCAGATTGCAATAGTGACTATTTACCAGATGTGCCAAAGCTTAGAGTAAAATTAAAAGCAACAAAATTAACAATTAAATTAACATAAAATTAAATTTAGATTTACTCAAATCAAACAAGAAGTTGCAAGGCAAATATAAAATCACAATTTAGAACCGGTGCAATGTAATCGAGAAATACAAATCATTGACGAACAGTGGGAAATGCAAAAAGAATCAATGCAACAAACATCAAAATAGTTCTTAACACCAGTTAGGACAAATTCAAGAAAGAAATGGATGACAGATGACATTTTGCAGTTAATGGATAAAAGAAGAGGAAAAAAAGAAAATAAAGATGAGTATGAGAGATTAAAAAAGGAATGTTATTAAAAAGCAATGAAGCAAAAGAAGCATGGCTAAAACAGAGAAGCAAAGAGTTTGTAATGCAACAAAAAGAGATGCCAAAGTTATATACAAACAAAAATTGAAGAATTAACAGGAAGATAACAACGCAAGAAATAACTGGATGCTTAAGATCAAAGGAAGGAGAACTATTGATATATATATATATATATATATATATATATATATATATATATATATATATATATATATATATATATATATTTAAAAAACAATTTTTTTTCCAAAACACTAATGGGAAAATAATCAATAACCTAAGATATGCTGATGATACTGTATTACTAGTTTTTAAAATCATAAAGATCTACTACAATTACTTAATGAAATAAACATGACAAACACAAAATATGGATTAGATATGAATATCAAAAAGACTAAAGTTATGATCAATAGCAAAGAAAATACTCAAGACCTACAAGTGATTTTATCAAACTTGAAGGAATAGACCTGCAGACAGTTCAGAGCTACAACTACATTAGGCACCCTAAGACCAGTGATGGAAAATGTAAAACTGAAATAAACAAAAGAATAGGAATGGCACAAATTAATTGTAATGTCATGAAAAGTATACTAATATCAAAACAAATAACACCAGATAAACCTATGACAACCTGCACCATCAATGCAAGAGACATATCGCTCCATGGTGGCCAACCTTCAATGCAGAGACGGCACTCTATGATGGCGTATATATATATATATGCATAAATATATATAAAAAATATAATATAATATAATATAATATAATATAATATAATATAATATAATATAATATAATATAATGTAATATAATATAATATAATATAATATAATATAATATAATATAATATAATATATATAATATAATATAATATAATATAATATAATATAATATAATATAATATAATATAATATAATATATAATATAATATAATATAATATAATATAATATAATATAATATAATATAATATAATTTAATATAATATAATATAATATAATATAATATAATATAATATAATATAATATAATATAATATAATATAATATAATATAATATAATATAATATAATATAATATAATATAATATAATATAATATAATATAATATAATATAATATAATATAATATAATATAATATAATATAATATAATATAATGTGTACACTAATAATGATAATTACTTGGATTTCCTACAGTTAACGTGTAAATCTTCTTCCGCTGGTTGTATATATCAGGAGTATTATTTGAGCCGGGTCTGTTAAAAAAATTCTTCAAAATGCTCTTTCCATCTCTCCACTTGTTCTTTTATATTACTAAGCAGATTTTTTTTCTTAACTTTAATAAAAGCATTGATCTGTTATATATGGCTTGTTTGCGTTCGAGCAATGATGTAAACAATGTTGACTTTGCTTTTCTCCAACGTTTGTCTCATTCTATTACAGAACATCACGCTATCTGTTATCACAGCGAGTTGGCGGATTTTAATAAATGTAATGACGGGTTTGATAATAAATGTTTGTACACAGTTCGTTAACCATCGCTGTAGATCAAGTCTTTATTCTGCTGGCTTCGTTCGCGGCCTTGGAAGTTAATGACCTAACTTGTGCAGACGGATGGTTTGGAACAAATTGTACGTTACAATGTCACTGCTATAATGACTCAGCTTGTGACAAATCTACAGGGACATGCCCAAACAAAGACAGTTATCAGCACGAATATTTCGGACCCCACTTTCAGTACTTGGATCTCGTGTACAATATGCCCAAAAATATGTACCTACTTTCATGTTTAATAACAACGACACCACGTGTAATCCGGACACAAATGCTACATCAGTTGAGGCAACTCTCAATAAATATTTGCCTTTCCCCTGGTTTAGGATTTATGTGAATGACTTAACCCATCCGGACTGTTTCACGGTAAAACTAAATGGTTCTGCCTCATGTAACAATGAATCAAGTTTGTAGTTAGCACGAAATTGATGTCTTTTGCTCTGAGGCTGGTCTGATCAACAAGTTACGGATTGAAGGGGCGATAGTTGCAAATATCTGCTCCATCGACATTGGCGGGGGTAGGAATGTGGCTCTCAAACAGAACACAAACCAGAACGGCATATTTAATGTTTGCTATACAGGAGACGGATATTGACAAGAGGCCGCAGTTAATGGCAAAACAAAGACCAATCTCTATGACAATGACTGCACACACACAAAATTGAGAAGTGGAACCAATTCTGTTTACTGGTATCTGAACTTTGCCACGCCCCAGAAGGTTCACACTATTCGAATCTATCATCGAGCTAGCACTATGATTCGGGTAAAGAATGTCACTCTAAAGGATTTCTCTGACAGTGACGGTGTAGTGTTCCAGTACAATGATATATCATACCCTAATGTTTTTGTGAACACTATTGTAGTCACGATTCAAACGTCAATGTCACACATTAAGATTGAGTTCCCATCGACCATTTCGCAGGCCGACAGTGCACTGAAGGTGTGTGAGATGCAAACATTTACAGACACCTATTGCCTGGACGGGCATTCTTGGTCGTTTTGTGCAGTGTGTAGTGGGTGTAGCAAAGGCTGCAACGTCATCATCGGTACGTGTCACGGCAACTGTTCACATGGGCTCTATGGACACCACTGCTCCAGTCTCAGTGTCTGTCCTTTATGTGTGAAAAAATCCGGAAAATGCCTACAGACATCCTGGCTGTACCTGTATTGACACTTGTCCCGATGGTAATTTTTGGCTACAGTACGAACAGACGTGTTCTGATGGCTATGGCATCATATGTGACCCGGAAAGTGCGGACTGTACGTGCAAGGAAATGTACTACGGGTGAGACTGCACTCTCAAATGTTCGGACAACTGTTTCAACGACACCTGTGAACAGATAACGGTGAACTGTACATGCAAGGGAACGTTCTACGGGTCAGACTGCACTCTCAAATATCTGGACAACTGTTTGAACGGAACCTGTGAACAGTTAACCGGTCAATGCGTGTCGTATGTCGATGATTCCCACGTGAAGAAGAGTCTGCCTACTACAACAAACCCATCATATGGATACCTTTCGCGACCGCTGGTTTTCTATCTCCTCTCCTGCGTCTCTTGAATTGAGCCATGGCTCAATTCTCAGTGTATGTCCGTGCTAGTCGTAGCTCATATCTTATTGGGTGTCTGCGGTAGCCATGGCTGATATCTTAGTGGGTGTATGTGCTGGGCATTTCTCATATCTTAGTGTGTGTCTGTGTTGGCCATTGTTCATATCTTAGTGTATATCCGTGCTAGCCATGGCTCACATCTTTGTGTTTCTGTGCTAGCCATGACTCATATCTTTGCTTGTGTGTGTGTGTGTACTAGCCATGGCTCATCTCTTAGTGTATGTCATGTTAGTCATATCTCATATCGTGGTGTGCCCGTGTTAATCATGTCTCATATATTTATGTGTTTGTTAGTTAGTCGAAAGATCATCCTCCTTGCACAAGGGACAAACCCATACGTGCTCCGATTTCCTTTCGAGTAAATTCACAAGTGTGTGACGGCTGATCGTGCCGGTTCGCAGTTGGTTAACTATACGCCTCTGGCGTCCTGAAAAATGTTCACTCTTAGCTGTGCCGAGCCTTACGCGACTGTGCGTTAGTCTCGCCATTGCGTCTGAATCCTTGTCGTCTTGACAGTCTGCTACTCTTCCCGCCTCGCGGATTGCGTGTAAAATGTCTGCGTTGTCCATGGCGTTGCCATCTGAAATTTTAGCCTTTTCAGCAAGCTTGTCAGCTCGTTCGTTCCCTTGCACTCCAGAGTGGCCAGGTACGTAGATAAAGACGATTTCTTTTAAAGTTGACAGCTGCAGAGACTTCAACCACTCTCTTCGCCTCCAACCAGCCTCAACCTTCTTAAGCATACTCATGGAGTCACTGAGAAAACATGCACCTGCGAATGTCTGTGTTTCGAGCCATGTCATTGCCTTAGTGACTGCTAATACCTCCACTGTCATGCTGCTCGTTGTTCGCGAAAAAGCACCACTGTCCTCATGCACCATTTGCCCTTTCACCTGCGCTGTATATGCCCATGAACAACGTTTATTTCGTACAACCGAACCATCTGTGTAGATAATAATATTGCCAGACGTTACGTTTTCTTTGATTAAAGCCTGAATCTCATCCTCTACGACCTTGGGATTCATCGTTCTACATTCTTTATTCAGTGTTATGCAGACTTTTATAGTAATTGTAGAAATGTCATTAGGCCATTGCTGCCATTCTTCTCCACGCTGCAAGTCATTTAGCATGCACACCTTTTGAATGGATTTCTCTGCCCTGCCCATCCACGACTGGCCTCGCTCGAGTCTATCACCTTTTGGTGCTAGCGCTACAGAATTTAAAGGATGTCTTTCATCAGCAAGAATGTTCAGAAAGGCGCGTGCTCTACACAACTCGATTCTACTTTCTATGGTTGGAATGTCAAGTAGGTATCTTAGCGCTCTGCATGACGTGTCTCTAGTGCAGCCAAGAATAATGCGCATAGCCTCGTTCTGAATTTTTTCAAGCCTATCTAACTGAAGTTTGCTGAGAGTTTGAATCGCCAAAGCGTATTCTAGAACAGAAACAACCAGTCCCTGATATAAAGTATGCAGGTGCCGCTGTTCACCGCTTGCAGCGGCCATTACTTTCATAGCAACAAGACCCTTTTTTGCTTTCTCTATCACGTTATCAATGTGCTTTACGAAAGCGAGGCTTCGATCTAAATGAATACCTAAATATTTCATTGTCATAGATCTTGGCAAAGTGTCTGAAAACATTTCTACAGATGGAGTATCAATGTTCACGATGTTGTTATATAGTGAGAACCAAGTCACTTCAGCTTTTGATGGATTCACGTTGGCACCTGCCTCGTCACACCACTTTTGTATGCGTCTGAGTTCTGATTGTAGGTCCGCAGTTATTTTGTTTCGATCTTTTCCCTGTCGATAAACCAAAATGTCATCGGCATAAGACAAAGTGCGACCTGGCCCTTCCAACCGATCTTTTGTGATTTTCACAGTGTATGCATTGAACAGTACGGGAGATAGAGGTGAGCCTTGCGGTAACCCAGGATACATCGTAATTATATCAGAAGTCCAACTACCAGATCGAAAAACCACTTTGCGCTGAAAGAGTGCCGCTGTTAACCAGTTTAGGATGAGGGGACTGACGCCTAAATTTATGAGCTGGTTGAATAAGAAGTTAAAGGGTACTTTGTTGTAAGCGTCCTCTAGATCTATTGCAGCAGCACATGTCTCTAAACCGCGTTGAAACCCTTCATAAACATCCTGAGCAAACACGGCAGCATTTGACCAAGTCTCTCTACACGGACGATACCCTCCAAGCGTTGGTGGAAACAAGTTTGCGTTTTCAAAATAGCAAGAAAGTTTCTTTGCAATTACCTTTTCTAAAAGCTTGCCTATGGTATTCTGCATGGTTATGATGCGGTAGCCCTGAATTTTTCTGTGGTCTTTGCTTGGTTTTGGTAGCGGTATCAAGTAGCTGTGTAGCCATTCTTCATTGATTATTGCAGTCCTGATACTATCATTGTACATGCTTACCAGTTCGCCTAAGTCAGCATCAGATAAGTTGTTGATATCCGCGTATCTTATCCCATCTGGGCCTGGGGCGCTGTTCTTAGATCGTTTTAATGCGGATCTTACTTCCTCTACCGAGACATAATCACTGTTATCTGCTAAGTCAGCACCACCTAAAATAGAAATATGTTCTCTCACAACTCTTCTTTCCTCTACATTTTTGTGGTCGCACTGCTGTAGGTAGTGAGCCAGCAGTGCCTTACCCTTGCTTTCATCAGTTTTATACCAGATAGAATTAGCATCTTGGAAATCTGGAATTGCTTTACTCTGCACTTTACCGTTCATACTTTTATGCAGCCTCCAGAACAGTTTTAACGATTTATCACGACCTATCCTATCGCAGAACTCAGCCCATTTATCACTTTTTGCTTTCATGGCTACTTCTTGAAAAGAAGTAATCTTTTCCTGTACTATCCCCTTTAAGCACAAAATATGATCAGGAGACGCAAACAAACTTCCTTTGGCTTTTTGCCATTCTCTGACAGCCTGTCTCTTTTCCAGCCAAACTTTTTGCACTTCGTTGCTCCACCATGGAGGTTGTTGATATGTAGCTATCTTGTTATGATGTTTTCTTTTAGCACGCCGAACTTTACTGATGACATCATCTTCTGCACAGCTGTAACGAAAAGTTTTTACTTTTCTCCTGCATTGCTTCAATCTGCCCATTGCTATTAAGATGCTACAAGGGAGGTGATCACTGCCATGATGACCAAGGACCCCCCACTTACACGATGTCGAGAAATAGGAGGAAACCAGTGCTAAATCGATGGCACTGTCCTCATCACCTGGTCTAGTCGCTGTTCTGGTGTTGCTGCCATTGTTAATGCATAGGAGATCGAGTGTAGTGATGGCTTCTTCGAGCTCCTTACCCTGTTTATTTAATGAGGTATTCCCCCAGGATGCACCTTTTGCGTTAAAGTCGCCACAGAAAATGGTATTTTTTTTCTAGACTTGCAATATCTTTCAGAAACTGCCATTCCTCAAGTCCCACTGCAGCATTGCAGGCGTAAACATTGACAAACAGGAAAGGCTGCGTGGACTGTATCTTTACTGCTAACAGTTGAATTTTGGGACTGTTCCACTGAGAAACATTTACTTCTGTTGCTAACAGTCCCTGCCGCACGAAAATTGCCAGCCCCATGTGGTCATTGTTGAAGAAAGCTTGGAAACCTGCATATCTAGGTTTTTTTTCACCAAGTCTTGTTTCTTGAATAGCAAAGATATCACAGCTAAACATTAGCTTTTCAAAAATGCCTCCACGCTTGCGGACACTGGCGCAATTCCAGTACAAAATTCGGGTGTTGGTAAGGCCTAATCTTTCTGACTTGCAACGATTCTTTCTGAGCCCTGCTCTTTTTCCCTGCCTTTTGCGACGCCCACGCTTAGCTCTAACTTTAGGCCATATTTATGTGTGTCTGTGTTTAGTCATATCTCATATCTTAGTGTGTATCTGTGTTAGTCATGTGTCATATCTTTGTGTGTGCATGTCTGGATTAGTGATATGTCATATCTTTGTGTGCATGTTTATGTTAGTGATATCTTATATCTTTGTGTGCATGTTTAAGTTAGTGATATCTCATTTCTTTGTGTGCACGTTTATGTTAGTGCTATCTCATACCATTGTGTGCATGTCTATGTTGGTCATATCTCATATCTTTGTGTGCATGTTTATGTTAGTCATGTGCATATCTTTGTGTGTGTATGTCTATGTTAGTCATATCTCATATCTGTGTGTGCATGTCTATGTTAGGCATATGTCATATATTTGTGTGTGCATATCTATGTTAGTCATATCTGATATCTTTGTGTGCATGCCTTTGTTAGTCACATCTCATATCTTTGTGTGTGCATGTCTGTGTTAGTCACCTCTAGTGACTCGGACAGATGGTACTCGTAAACCATCTAAGGGCAGAATCCCCCTACATAAAAGACAATCTGCTGCCTTGCATGAAGTTTGGGGACAATCAAAGGCTAAGGAAAACAAACGTGAATAAAATGCTAGCTGAAATCGGATGCACTGGGCCACTGGCGCAGAACACAGTGCAACGTTTTAACAGGTGTTCAATCGGAGTGGATCTGGCAGACTCTAATTGTGATGTTCTCTCTGTGGGGGCGATCAACACTCTTAACCTGACAGCTGACTTCATGTGAGAGTCTGGAATCCTACTCTGATTGAGTTATGATCGCAGAGAGAGAGAGAGAGAGAGAGAGAGAGAGAGAGAGAGAGAGAGATCTGTTAAATGGCTGTGAAACATGGAGAACAACAAAATTGACAATCATGAAGATACAGACTTTCATTAATGGATGCTTGCGCAGAATAAAAGGATGGAAATGGCAGGACAAAACCACTAACATAGAATTATGGAAATGTATAAATTAAATACCAGTGGACAAGGAAGATGATGGCGAAGATGATGGCGCTGGATAGGACACACACCACGGAAGCCAACTGAGAGTATTACAACAGGCCCTTTTTTGGAATCCCCAGGGGAAAAAACAAAGAGGAAGACCAAGGAATTCTTGGAGAAGACAGATAGAAGCAGAGATGAAGATGATGGGGAAGACATGGAATGATCTTAAATGAATGACAAAAAACAGAACGACTTGGAAAGTGTTTGTTGAAGACCTATGCTCCACTGGGAGCAAAAAAGGTAGAAGAAGAGGAATAATGATAATACTTATTATCGGTAGTCTAGGCTAGGTCTACGCATTGAGAGAACATATCTGCCCACTAGGCAGGGGGTGTATCTTATCCCAGGATCCAAACCGATCAGCCAAAGGGATGACCGCAGTGGTAGCTACTGGTACATCTTAATCTCACAGTGTATGTCACAGTAGATGTGTTATGTTCTATTTTTAGACACATGTTTAAAAAAAAAAAAAAAAAAAAAAAAAAACTAGCGTGGCTACAGCGTTAAGTATTTAGTGTTTGTACAAGTAATGTTTTCAACATGAATTATAATAACTGTAGTAATAATAGGAGTAGTAGCAGTTGTAACCGGAGCGTGATTACAGTAATACTACGATTTTAGTTTTACCAATACACGTACATAGAACGTTGCATGTCTGCAACTTTGGTAACTAATTAAATTGAAATGAACGACTGTTGATAAAAATTATTTACATTCTAACAGAACACCTGAGAAGTTTCGCTTTACTGTATAAGAATAACAGTATTTCTACGAAAACGGAATATGTTAAAAACATCACTGTGTCACTTAGTGACACTATTTTGGAAATCCACTGTAACATGGACTTCACGATAACACAGTTGATTATAACAGGCCCAGGTGTCCAGTCGTTATGCTCAATTTACATTAGTGGAGGTAAGTGTTGCAAGTACGCAGCTGCATTCTTTATTCTAAAGACATCCACCCTGCTTTAATGTTAGAAATTGTGTAACTTTTATATGTGAAGATGCTACTAAATGAAACAAATTGTTACATTTTAATTTAATCTTTTAAAATGTTATATTTCAGTAGCATTTTATAAGTTAACGACATGTGGGTGTTAATAATATTTTTACCAACTAAAAGCTTGTGAAATGAAATGTTTCAAAAACTGAACAAGTGTACACTTTCTGGAATGAAATATTCAGTTATCTTGTCTTGACACAAAAAATATTTACAATTTAAATGGTAACTTCTGATCCACGTTACTGTACCATGGAATCTAATTATACAATTTATATTTATAAAATGTGCAAGCAAATTAAGAGTAACGATTAATTATAAAAACATGTGATGAACAATCTCGTCACTGAACTTGTCCTCACCTCAACACCTTTGAGTTCAATGGGGACTTCTATGACCACGTCAGTGGTATAGCCATGGGCACCAAAATGGTTCCTATGCTTGCCTATTCATGGGTTACATTGAATACCGAATACTCGTTTCGTAACAGGGTCCCTTTTCCCATCAAATATCGCGGGTATATTGATGACTGCTTCGGACTAATTGATCTATCTGTAGACGACATCTCCAGGGTTATCGGCTACATCGGCATGTATCACAAAACCATCAAGATCATATCCTGTATATTCTCTTCCTCTGTTACATTTTATACTTTATTGTTTCCTTGTGCATTTCTGTCCTCCACAACCTTGAGTTACTGTAAACCGTGTTTACCTTCTCCATACGTCATCACATTCACCTTCATGTCTTACATTTCTATTGAACTATCTCAGGTATTGCGTCTTTGTCGTATCTGCCAGGGTGACCAGCATTTCCTCCAACAGACCCACCTTAAGTTAGGCTTCTTTAGCCGCCGGCGTTATCCAGATTTGATCCTCCAATTTACCTGCAAACGGGCCCTTCTTATCTCTCGTCCTTAGGCACTCGCTCCTTCCAGCCACCCTCCATTCTCCGCTCTGATCACACCACACATCTATTTATCTGTGATCCATCTAAAGTCACCTTCAAGCGCGACAATAATTTGAGAGATATTCAGGTTAGGAGCCGTCTTTCTCTCTCCAACCACGAATAAATGTGTACGTTCCGCTGTGGACATAACTATCTTACCTGTGCTTATGTGCTCCGCACAGACTCTGTCTTATTCTGTACAGGACAGTTCAAGATCAAGGATCGTTTCACATGTGTGTCCCGCAACATTATTTATGCAAGCATATGCCAATGATATCACATGACTTATTTTGGCGAATCAGCGGACGTTTAACGGAAGGATTTTGTTAATATCTTCGGGATGTTGAATAGAATACTGGCACTACAATGGCGTCCCATTTCAATTCCTCAGACCACAAGGGAGAAAACGACACCCGTTTCGTTTCACTGGTATTGTCATTGTCCCTTCCAACTGTCATTGTCCCTTCCGGCTACAGGTCTGTCTTGGAGAATAACCTTATGGTTCTATTGGGTTCTCTGATCCTATGAGGTATGAATGCATCACACTCATAAGCATAGTTTTCATGTATGCTGATTCTTCATTATTGCATATTCTACTCTTTTGCTCATGTTTTAGCACATCGGTATATACACATGCTAAGCTATTCACAGTTCTTCTCAGCTAGACCACACTGCGACACTTCAGTGTTCCCTTATATCTTTTGTGTCTATGCTGTTTATTTGTGTGCAAGGCGATACCCTTTCATGGGTATCCTGCACTGCAGGGTGTCTTACCCTTTACATGTTCTTAGTGAACCCCACTCAGAGACATCTTAATCTTTACTCTGTTCGGTTACCCTATACTCTTCTGGTCTATTCACTGTGCTTTTTGTATACACACAGGCCTAAGTGTAGACACGTGTGGGTGTGCATTCTGTAAATGCACTTTTTCACATGCATGTGTACGCATACGAATGGGTGTACTCTTTTTAATTTTCGTTTTTACAACAGCCCAATACCCAGGAAATATATTTTCATTTTTAATTCTCATTCTTTGGAATTTTGTTGTTTTATATACGTCATTATTTGTTAGCTCTGCAGGGTTATTTTTATTTACTTCCATATTTGCGTGTGTGTATAGTTTGTTGTTTCTGCTGAACGCCTATTGAACCGGAACGACGTTCCAATTTGGGTCGTTCATTAATTAAATAAACTTTAACCATACCTTTTTTACATTTTTCCTGATTAACGATCTGTTGTATCCTAACTATTGATTGCTTTTAACACGATAAATGTTCAATGGCAGGAGTTAACTGTTGTGCTTAACTTTTTTTTTGACACAGTATTTTGAGTCTTTAGTTATAGCAATGCCGCTTTATCACCATGTTCAAGGGCTTAATTAACGTTTAAGAGAAAGAAAATGAAGTCGATAAATAAAATAAAAAGTTAAAGGCTATATATTATGTTGTTCGAAGACAAAATTACTAAATAAATTGCCCTAATGTGGAGATGTAAGTCCTGAAGAAGTAATTAAAATTAGTGGCTGAAGTTATAGCAAAATAAAATAAGTCAAGGTTTTGACTACAATGCATTCACCACTAAAAATTAACACTTGACAAACACATGCTTTTATAGACTTATACGTATGTCTATGTTCATCAGGTTTGTATTTCATTTGTAGAACATTACATTCACCACATTTCGTCTCAAAGAATATCATCTGCTAGCTAGAATATCAGCTCTTTCTGTTGTCATGTTTAAGGTACCTTTGATTTTTGTTAAAACCATCTTCTTCTTGGTTTGCAACTGATGCATCGTCCTGGAACCATGCCTACAATTATTGTTCTTTCCTCCGCGCTGTGCCTTGTAACGTGGCCATATAATTTTAATTTTCTCTATAGCATTGTGTTTATAAGCCACTATTTATTTTTTTTTTTACTTTTTATATCTTTTAATAAGTATGTTTTGTGCTTGCACGTTATCCAAGTTATTTTACGGATTTTTCTACAGCAATTTCGTTTTGAAAGAATTGATTTTCCTTCTTGCTCTTTGCAAAGATTGTCCATGATTCACGAAGGTATGTCGCTATCAGTAATATACATGCCCGCAGTATTGTAATAGGGAGCCGCGATAGCTCAGTGATTAGTGACCTGAACTACGAAGGACAAAAGGTAGGGTTCGATCTGAACCGACGACTACCGGTTCACCCAGCCGTAAATAGCGGATTTTTTTTCTGGGAAAATAAAGCGGCACAGGCCGACCACATTACTCCAAAAAACATGTGCCGAGGGTTTGTAAAATGTATGGTCACTAACACAATATTCCCTATACGCCACTTGGCGTGGCGGGTGTACTTTACTTTTTTTTCTGTTTATAAACAAGAAGTACAATGTAAGTAGAACTGCTACAAATTAAATATGCTGTTATTTGTATTAATTAAATAATTGCACTACTAAATATGGCTTGGGAAGAAAGAAAAGTCCCAGACGACTGGCAAAAAGCTATCATTGTTCCATTTTGGAAGAATAAAGGAAGTAAAATGGAGTGTGAAATGTACAGAGAAATATCCCTATTGAGTCAAGTTGGTAAAATGTTTGCTAAAATATTAGAGAGGAGAGTAAGATACATAATAGAACCTCAATTAAATAATAATCAATTCTGATTCAGAAAAGGCAAAAGCTGTACTGATGCTATATTTACATTGAGACAACTATGTGAAAAAACAATAGAATATGACAGAAACTTAAATATAGTGTTTATAGATCAGGAAAAAGCATTTGATCGTGTGGACAGGAACAAACTTTGGCAAACTTTAGAAACCTACGGAGTAGCACGACAACTACTAGATAATATAATGGTATTATATAAAAACAGTCAAAGTGCCCTCAGAACATCGGAAGGTCTGTCAGAATGGTTTCAGGTTACAACATGAGTAAGACAAGGACGTGTCCTCTCACCACTCCTCTTCATCATATATGTGGACAAAATAAATCAGGAAACAACCAACAATAAGGAAAAATCTAATAATAATATAGAGGTAGAAAACTCCAACATCATCGAGCTACTCTTCGCAGATGACCAATGCCTAATATATGAGGATGAAAACCTGCTACAACAGTATTTAACATCTCTAGATAAAAGCTGCACAAACTACAGTATTAAAATTAACACAGCAAAAACAGAGGCTATAAGAATAAGCAAATTAAGACACCCATTAAACATCAAGATCAAAGATAAAGAAATAAAACAAGTAGATGAATTCAAGTATTTAGGCACAATGTTCACAGAAGATGGAAAACTAGACAGAGAAATTGACATTAGAATACAAAAAGCAAATGCTGTCACATACCAGCTTTCACCATTGCCAAGACATCCAAACATTTATATGCCAGCTAAACAACAAATGATAAATAGCATCTTCATAACAACTTTGTGCTATGAAAGTCAAACATGGACCCTTTCTAAATCACATTTAAGAAAGATCAATACATGTGAGATGCGTTGCTTGAGAAAAGTGACAAACAACACAAGAAGAGATAGAATGCCAATGAAACCATAAGAAAAATGGTAGGAACAAAACCCTGCCAAGAATACATAGAACAACAACAACTTAAATGGTTTGGTCACCTGGTCAGAATGAATCCTTACCAATCACCATCAAGGGGGTTCTTCTTGAGAATGCATGGAGAAAGACCAAGAGGAAGACCCAGAAAAAGATGGATAGATGCAGTGACAGAGACATGTAACAACGAAGGAAAATCACTAATTCAGACAATTCGAGCAGAACAAGAACGACAAATGATATAAACCACGACACCTTTTAGGTATCAGTGAAAAGTGAAAAGAAAAGAAGAGAAATAATTGCAAGACGACAATAATCTTATTTATCAATGAGTATATTATTCTTTTGTAACTGCTTTGTTCAAATGACTACATATATAGCTGCAAATCACCGACATAGTACTTCATCTTGCACATTATATATATATATATATATATATATATATATATATACATATATATATATATATATATATATATATATATATATATGCAGGCTATTCGTAAAGTCTCACTACAATCTGTAAATAGAATACATTTGAAAGAAAAAAAAATGAGTAAATGACGCCATATTAATGTGCTTAAAAAGTCATTACATTAATTAAATAGTTAGTGTTATGTTCTAATGCTGTTTTGGGCAATCTGGAAAGTACAAATATAATATTCATTGCAAATGGGATTGGAAATGTCCACCACGGGTTTCAAGACATATCTGTACCCTTCTCTTCATATTGTGAAATGCCTTATGTTACGTGTCTGTTGTTATTTCTTGAATGGTAATTCTTATTGATTCTTTCAGGTCATCAATTGTGCGTACTTTATTTTTGAAAACATTTTCTTTCAAGAAACCCCATAGATAACAATCTAATGGAGTTTGTTCTGGAGAACGAGCAGGCCAAATTCCACGTGATATTATGCGATTTGCGAAAATGTCTTTTTAAAAAATTCAGCGATGCTCTAGCTGTGTGTGTAGCTGCACACATCTTGCTGGAACCACCCTTCCTCAATTTCATGTTCATTCAGCTGTTCTCAAAAAAGGTTCCAGTATGTCGGTACAGTACCGATCGATATTAATAGTGTTGTTGAATACAATTGGTGCAAGTAAAAGTTTTCTACTCTCGACACACTATAAGCAAATTATTTGCATCGTGTAGGCATTTCATGAAATGCATTGGGATTGAAACTGCTCCAACTACGATTATTTTGGCTATTAACGCAACGAGAAAGATGAACACATGCCTCATCAGAGAAGAATATTACATCAAGAATCGATTCATCTTCTTCAGCTAAAAATGCTTGAAACCATGTGCAGTAGTTGACCCTGGATTGATAGTCACGCTCTTTTAGCTCACATACAACATATATCATGTATGGATAACAATTTAACCGGTGTTTAAGAACTGCGTGCGCTGTGCCCACTGATACTTTCACTTGTTGAGACAGTTTCCTTAAGGTGCTGTTTGGAGTTTTCAATATTATGTCTTGGATATCTGGACATTTTTCTTCAGGCAGAGAAAGTCTACCAGATCGCGCTGCATCTTCCACATTTCCCGTAATTTAACAAATGTCTAACTGTAATGCGATGAGGAGTTTGTTTATCAGGAGATATTGCTATACATCTTTAAACAACCATCCTTGTGTATCGACCGCCATTTTGAAGCACTCGTTCAATTTTAAATAAAGTGCTTTCTTCAGTTGATGACATCATTCTGTTATGAGGGCAGACAATTACTCCAGCAATCGACATTCACAGCATTTTTCTTCACGATGGACTATACACCAGATTTGTTGATGACATCATGAACGTATTTCTTGTCAAATGTGTTCTATATACAAGGTGTATTGAGTCTATACGAACACCCGCCATATATATATAGCACTTTCTAGCAACCAACATAAACATTTAAACACATAACGGGCACATGTTCGGAGTAAAAAGAATATGCAGACCTATTAATAAAATATAAACAGTAGCGATATATCAGCATACATACTATAGAGTTTGTCATTGTAAAGGGGCAGAAGTATATAAACACCTCTTATGATATTGACTGTCCTGGAGGACATGTTCTATGGTTTAGTTGATATCCCAATACATTTATGTCTACAACACATTTACTGCTCTGATCTACAATTATCAAATCTTACTCAGAAAATCATGACCTTTTTCTCCCCATAATTAGAAAAAAGCATGTCAATATCCATAAATCTATTTATAACTTAGCGGTTTCAAGGGGCGGAGGTGGATGGGTTGGTGGTTCTATGCGCGTGTCGTGCAGCGGCATACCGGGACCTGTCGTGAATTACCGTGACCTTGCTGACCTCAGGTGTGTTTATAAAGTATTTCTTTTTATTTAGTAATGTTATTTTTTAAAACTATGTATTTAAGTTGCGGGACCTTAGTCTCGTCCTGTAGTGAGGGTGGAGCGAGATGATGACGTATTGTGTTTTATGAAGAGAAAAGAGGATTGTTTATAAAATTATATTTTTGGATTCTCACTTCTGGTCGGTGGTTGTCGCAACAGGAATTTGGGAGATATTCTTGTTAGGAGCTTAAGGATATATATATATATATATATATATATATATATATATATATATATATATATATATATATATATACATATATATATATATATACATATATATGTGTGTGTATGTTGATACGTATAGTTATGTGCAAGTCAATTTGTACGTGTACATGTGCATACACGCATCTGTGTGTGTGTGTGTATACATGTATTTACGGGCCCTTAGATACTTTTAGACATTACCAGTGTCTTTGCAGTCGAGGTTACCTAGACAGCGTACCCCCCCTCCCCACCGCTCGTGTATTTTTAAAACCATTTACCTAACCAGAGGGTATAATTACAACTACACCCGTGTGACTCTCTCTTTCCCTTTCTGATCATGGTCCACGACATAAGGAAGTCATTTTTATTTTCTTCTAAACAATTTCGATTATTTTGATTTGGATGTTTTGTTACTAATTAGCTATATAGGATTAGTTTTATTTACTTACACATCTGTGTGTGCGTGTTGTTTGTTTGTTCCTGCTGAAGCAGGTCTATTGAGCCGAAACGTCGTTCAAATCTGTGTTGTCTACTAATCACGTAAAGCTATTACCATACCATTTTTTTTCTATTTTTTTTTTCAATTCTCCCTTAAATAATACTACAAATAATATATTATAATACTGCAACTTGCCACATTCCTTTGGATGGTAATCAATGCTATTTCTTTTTTATTCAATCTGCATACTACCTTTACATCAAACCTAATATTCCTTGCTTAATTTCAAATTATTGAACTGGGTTGTCACCCTTTTAAATACTATCTATCTATCTATCTATCTATCTATCTATCTATCTATCTATCTATCTATCTATCTATCTATCTATCTATCTATCTATCTATCTATCTATCTATCTATCTATCTATCTATCTATCTATCTATCTATCTATCTATCTATCTATCTATCTATCTATCTATCTATCTATCTATATATCTATCTATCTATCTATCTATCTATCTATCTATCTATCTATCTATCTATCTATCTATCTATCTATCTATCTATCTATCTATCTATCTATCTATCTATCTATCTATCTATCTATCTATCTATCTATCTATCTATCTATCTATCTATCTATCTATCTATCTATCTATCTGTCTGTCTGTCTGTCTGTCTGTCTGTCTGTCTGTCTGTCTGTCTGTCTGTCTGTCTGTCTGTCTGTCTGTCTGTCTGTCTGTCTATCTATCTATCTATCTATCTATCTGTCTATCTATCAGAT
Source organism: Megaustenia siamemsis (assembly GCA_032433765.1). Lineage (NCBI taxonomy): Eukaryota > Metazoa > Mollusca > Gastropoda > Stylommatophora > Ariophantidae > Megaustenia > Megaustenia siamemsis. Next base: position 9,850,815 of record JAVIAB010000041.1, on the reverse strand, counting down.
CCACTCTGATTGAACACCCGTTAAAACATTGCACTGTGTTTTGGTACTGCGCCAGTGGACCAGTGCATCCGATTTCAGCCAGCATTTTATTCAGGTTTGCATTCCTTAGCCTTTGATTGTCCCCAATATTCCTGCAAGGCAGCAGGTGATCTTTTCTGTAGGGGGATTCTGCCCTTAGATGGTTGGCCCACCCAGGTTTACGAGCACCATCTGTCCGAGTCTCTAGAGGGACTAACACAGACATGCACACACAAAGATATGAGATGTGACCAAAACAGACATGCACACAACGATACGAGGCATGACTATTGGTCGTTTCAAAATATTTTGAAGGTGTTTAAAATTCCATATCTCTGCAACCAATTGATTGATAATGCTGAAATTTTGCATATGGTCTTGTGATTTTTTGGTCCCAAGAAGTACATTCATTTCCTCACCAACAAACGTATAGTTTTAAATATTCTTTATTTGAAGTATACAAATTTAAGGCATTTTGGTCAAACCATATATTTGGAGGAATTACCGCTTCATATGAGTGAGCACCCACGGACTTGTCATCTTGAACGTAATGCGCGCCAATTTCCCTGTTTTAAGCACTAAAAAACACATAAAACGCGTCATAGTTATAATTTTATATCCGGTGCATCCCATTTCCTGTCGTTTTGTTGTGATTTATGTGCAACGGCGTATCCTAATTATTGGGTAATTTCGTTAAATTTGTGATCTGTTAGTCAATGGGTATAAAAGTAAAGTTCCTTACATTGCAATCAGTGGCAATAAAGGTGTATAAATATTTTTGCATAGAAGCTAAGCGTGGAAAACTGTATCGAAGCATCTCAAAGCCAGAAAAGAGAACTATTCACGCATTGGGTATAAGCAAACGCTTTTTCAAACAAGTGCTTAAAGCTAACGGAGTGTCCAGTTCAATCAAGACTAGGACGCTAGGAAGAAAGAAAGTAGTAGATAGTTTTGACAAGGAAGTGATTAGAAGAGCAATTTGTAAAATGTTCGATTCCAAAGAAACTGTGACTTTAAGAAAACTGAAAATTCGACTGAGAGCAGAAAATGACATTGTTGTGTCGAAAACAACATTATGGAGAACTGTTAGAAGCATCGGTTTTACGTTTAGAAAGTACGATAGTGGTAGAAATGTCATCTGCGAGAAGCCGCACTTAGTTTCTATGAGGAGTAAATATTTACGTGAAGTACGGGAAATGCGTAACCAAGGTTATGATATTGTGTTTCTAGATGAATCTTGGATAAATTCTCACCACACAAGTGCAAAGGAATGGCAGTTATCAGATGGAAGTATTAAAAGATGTGTACCCACTGGAAAAGGACAGCGTATTATAATGGCACATGCAGGCAGCCGAAAAGAAGGGTTGGTGAAAAATGCAGAACTTATATTCACCTCTAATTATACTGACAACAGGGACTATCACACCGAGATGAATGGCCATATATTTAGAGAGTGGATTGAAAATACTCTTCTTCCAATTCTAGACAGACCATTCTGTCTGGTAATGGACAACGCGTCGTACCGCAACGCTGTGGCAGAAGAAGACAAAATTCCTACATCTACCAGTACAAAAGATGTTATAAAGATTTGGCTAAGAAAGGAAGGAATTCCATTTAACGAGGGATTTTTGAAACCTGAATTACTGTCACTTGTTAAGAAATCGCAAAAGACCAAAGTATTCCAAATAGACAAAATCATTCAACAGCATGGTCATACGTGCTTGAGACTGCCCCCTTATCATCCACAATTAAACCCCATTGAACTCGTTTGGGCAAAAATTAAAGGGCAGGTGGCAGCTGAGAATACAAGTTTTAAACTATGCGATATAAAAGGACTGACATATGCTGCTCTATCACAGATTGACAAAGATTTTTGGTGCAAATGTGAAGATCATGTCTTAAAAGAAGAAAATGACTATTGGAAAAAAGATGGACTATCGTTCGTTCAGCCCAGATTAGTAATCAATATGTTAGACTCCTCTGATTCAGAATAAATGAAATAATAATGGACGTTTTTATAGGTCCGCATGATCAATCTTTAGCTAAAGTTGATAACGTTTTGAAAATGTAAAGATTCTTGATATGTGTACTGCAGGCATGCAAAGAAACTAAATCACTTTCATATGTCTTGTTTACGTAAAATAATGAAAGTCACATGGAAAGACATAAAACGAACAATGTAGCTCTTTACAGTGAAGAGGATCCCGTGCTTACATCGGACTCTTTAGTCACATGCGTACCCATAAACAATAACTTTGCTTGATATGTCATGCTCGTTATCGCTCGCAACGGATAATTAATTTTTTTTAATGTATTCTTTGTTGTATATTGTTTAAATAGTTTTCATTAATGGAACTGTTTATACGCTGATTTGTTTTAGACCGTCTGTAAAGGCTATAACATTGACATTCTCATAGTATTTTAAAGAAAGTAAACAATAGAAAGTAAACAGTTGATAAACGCCTCCAACTTTCAAGTTGTGTAGAGACGCCTATGTCGAGAAGCTGATTTCCATTAATGTACGGTAAATTATTTTCTCCAGGAGCAAAAAGATCCGTAAATTCACTGAGATCAAAGGAAAGTGCTGCTTCATGATGAAGCATACTTCCTACATCATTAAATTTTGTGAAATCGGTGGGACCTTGGAAAAACAAGGCCAGATGCAAAAAATCAAGTTTGTAAGTGCAGGGAAAGAGGAGATATTTCATGTTAATCGTGAACATTTAGATTTGAAACGACCAATATCATTAAATTTTGTGAAATCGGTGGGACCTTGGAAAAACAAGGCCAGATGCAAAAAATAAAGTTTGTAAGTGCAGGGAAAGAGGAAATATTTCATGTTAATCGTGAACATTTAGATTTGAAACGACCAATAATACTGGCACACATCAAGATATGTGACACATGACTAACATAATCATGCACATAAAGATATGACATATGCCTAACATAGACATGCACACAAAGATATGAGATATGGCCAACATAGACATGCACACACAAAGATATGAGATGTGACTAACATAGCCATGCACACTCATGAATATGAGATGTGAGAAGTCTTTTCAGTTCATTATTGATTATGGCTGTCTTTCTGACGTCGTTTATATCGCGCAAAAAGATAGGCCAGTTTGCATTGTGCGGACGTTCCAGCAACCCAAACGTAGGTTGACTTTCTTAATTGTTGCTTCACTTGTGTGGCAGGTGTGAGTGGTATCCTGTCGACACCAAAATGGGGATTCTGGAGTGTCCTCTCCAGGGCGCGAGCTTGAGCAGAAAATGAAAGAGACAAGTTGTTGCCCATGCAACATGTTTCTTCACTCCACGCAGCCGAGCCCATGCAACATGTTTCTTCACTCCACGCAGCCGAGCCCATGCAACATGTTTCTTCTCTCCACGCAGCCGAGCCCATGCAACATGTTTCTTCACTCCACGCAGCCGAGCGGTGCAAAGGTCTAGCAGGGCATGGACAGTTTGGTGCCAGCTGCGCCGCAGGAGTTGCCAGAGCAATGTTGAAATCAACACTGAACTGCCTTAGGGACTCCATCTCCTGATTTTTCCTCAGGGTTTACTCCCGAAGTATATTCCTTGAACCGGTACCCGCTAGACAGCGGGGGTTTATAATCGGAGTTGACCTTCTCCTAGATGCGTTGCCATCTTTAGGCTGACGGGTCGCACCTACCTGGGGAGGAGGTTAGAGGGCGCCTCCGATTCGCCGACGAAAACGTCATAGGGCATTTGGGGCATTTTATAGAATTAGCTGCCGCACGCAACTAATTAACCCCACCCTCGGTATCACCACTTGACTTCGTTTTGCGGAACCCGGCTGGTTATTCTATTTTCTCAGCACGCCTCTATATCTAGAGGCCGGCCACTAAAATATAGGATATATAGTATATATTATAAAATATACCCAGCTAGTAAATACTGTGCCTTGGCCACGATCACTGATCTCATTACTGGCCACCCCTATGCATTTTGACTGCATCGAAAGTTAATGTTTCAGGACAAGTAGCGGTTTGTGGACTCCATATCACCATTTCTCAATAAGCTGAAGTAAATGCAATGTTTATTTTATTATGTAGTATTTTTGTTTTAATTCACATTTGTTTTCCTTTGAAGGGTATTATCTATAATTTAAGATTTGAGTAATTGTTGTTTATGTTTATCGAAATATGATTACATTCACTTTCTATAACTTATAATAGAATCCAGGAAAGGTCAAGTGTTATTGTTATAGCACAATTCTTACTAATAGCGTAGACACAATGTCGAGTGTTAATATATTTGCATTTTTAGGTCGAAATGTGGCACTGAAACAACCTACCAATCAGTCAAAAGTCTAATCTTTACTTATCAAGCTTCGTCAAAGGCGGTAGATGGTTACATATATGGTGGCATTGACAGTGTAGTCTGTAGTTACACACAAGTAAATTCATCCGCTATACCCAACCTGAACCTGACCTTCACACATCCGCTGGTAATCGATCGAACTATTATTTACAATATAGATGATGGCATGGGTAAGTACTTTTTAAGATAAAGGCAAAACAAGTTGTGTCCTAAGTTACTGGTTCACTCTACACAAAAGGTTTCAGTGGTGTAGTTACGTCTCTTCTACTCGCTTCTTATAAATCTACACCATGTAACATCCACACCAAAATCATTCTACCTGAAATTATGAAAGATGAAGTTGACAAAAGAAAATGATGGATTGAGGACAGATATTTATTTCATTTGTCACAAATGTAGAACATAAACCAGGTTCGTTCACTGTTTTTGGTCAATGACAAACGTCTGAGTTGTGTCCCATGTGTTATCCACATGTTATTTCTTCGTCTCCACTGTCGTCGGCATGTTGTAGTTATAGTTAGTCGAAGGCCCCGGTATCACTGCAAAAACATTACAATTCGTCATGTTATTCTTAGTCTGTCTCTTTTTCCACTTCTGCATTTCACTGCATGCAGTTATTATTATTATTTCTGTCTCTCTATTGATTACATAACCTACACATATCCATCTCCTATATATTCTCAACATGTACATCGCTTCTCTGATGCTCCTATAGAGTTATTTAATGTTGACTTTATTTATTCAAACTATTCTACACATTTGTCCTCAGACAGGTTGTGTGAAGTGATGACAGTTTCCTTCTCTTCTGTTGACCTCACAGATGCAGATCCATACAGAAGCATAACAAGTACATAACTCTCAGTTATCCTTAGTTTGTCTTTTGTGCTGTACTGGGTGGACCTGTAACCGTTGTTTACATTGTGGCAGAATTATCACAGACTGAATTGGGAGAACGTTTGACGTTAAACATCAAATTGACACACTCAATGGAAGAAAAGATAAAGATACTGGACTCATCGTGTGGCGCTCAAAGACTTCCTATGTAGTTATGGGATCAGACGAGCAAGCAGTTTGATTTTTCCCTCACTGTGTTCGTCGGTTTTTGTAAAAGAATAATTACTGCGTGGTATTATGGGTAGGTTACCTTCCTTCCAGGTAAATATTACTAAATGGTAATCACTTAATGTAAACAGATTTCGTATGTTTCGCTTGCTGTTTGTTGAGCTTGATGTACTGCTCATCTCCGTAGTGACTGTGTTATTTGAGATTGTTTAGAATCTAATCAGAAGACCCTGGACAGCAAAACAACCAATGAGGAAGTTCTCAAAGAGGCCAACACAAAAAAGTAGCTCCTAAAAAAACATCAGGAAGAAACAATCAACATTTTTCTGGCACATCCTGAGAAGAGGAAAGTTGGAATACTTGGCTACAACTAAACAATATAAGGAAAGAGAGATCGCGGACGACAAAGAGAGAAAATACTGGATATTTTGGTGTCATGACATGGAAAAAACTGTCACCAACAAAACTGACACGATGCACTGAAGATAGAAGATTGTGGAAGGACATGCTGGCCAAAGATAACCGGTATGACACATGATGATGATCAATCACAATACAAGCGTATCCTCCACTTCATATTTATACTGCTTTTGTGTTTGATATAACAGATGTATCAACTGATGGGTACACAATATTAAATGATGTATTCATAAAATGACAAATCGTGTTATTGCTGCTGATATTTCTATTTGATTGTAAGTTATCTCATTTATATTTTCAATATCGATTTTACATATTTCCATATCATTACGAGAATAATTGTTTGCCAAAGAGTTTAATTGACTCACACATTTGCAATATTGAATGCTCGTCTGTGTTTCTCTCTTTCTTTCTTCCTGTCACTATGTGGTGTAATCTTTACTTATTTCATTCTTCCCAACAGATGCATATCTCTATCAACGTATGAGATTTAAAGTACGAATTTTAAAAAAAAACAGTACAGAAATCTTGACATATACAGACCCTTCTGAATTTTCCAAACATATGTACAGAATAGAATTAAATAAAACGCTATCCGATGTAAGCCTAATTAATGTAGAAGGTCACACAGATAGTATACGTACCATAAACCAGCTAGACATTTGTGAACTTGAGGTATATGGAGGTATGTATACTAAATTAAATAAACATATGTTCTAATTGCGCTTTTAATGTTAATTGACGTAACATGCTTACTTATTACTGATGTGAACCGAATGCTCCTTTAGAGCTCGTGTCTCGTGTAATAAATGCATGTCTGATGCTGTTGATGCATGAGAGAAGAGCGTGACGTCAGTGGTTGAATGTCTTGTAAGATAATGATGTATATTAGGTGGGTGCAGTGTCAGAACATAGATCAAGTATCTAGGAACAACATCCTCCGAAGATAACAAAATAGATTTTAAATTTGAAGGAGTAAGACAAAATAAGAGTTGAAACAGTTAGCCATTCCCTAAAACACAAGCAAGTATCGACAATCACAGAGAATAATCTTATACAAGCATATTTACCTCCATTATGGTACCAGCGCTAATCAAGGTCTTTCACAAAGAGTTAAAAAATGAAAGTCACCTCAGAAATTATATATTTATGAAACAGACATAATTAGAAAAGGAACTATAAAAGAAAGAGTTGGCGTAACACAAATTTTGAGTTGATCTAGACAACGCTACATCATGGGTATCAGCCCAAAATGATGGCAACTTGCTGGGCTCGACGACAGTGGTTGGAGTCTCTTCTCTCTTTGCTTCCCTCTATCTCTTCGTTCCTCAATTTTTTCCAGTTGTCACAATATATTCCAGTTCTTCTCTTCTCATTACATGGCCAAAAATGATGATTGTTTCTTCCTAATATTGGAAATTAGCTCTCGTTTTGCTTTGAACTCTTTCAGAACATTTTCATTACTCGTCTTAGCTGTCCATGGTATTCTCAGCATTCTTCTGTAAAATCACATTTCTACAGACTCCAGTGATTTTCTTGTCTGTTGTCCTATTGTCCATGATTCGCATTCATATGTTAATTGGCCTTGGTGACATTCTGAATGTCCTCAGGGTCGCTGGACATAAAACTGACTTAAGAAATTACTTTGAATCTGCAACCATGAAAAGACTATTGACTATCATGTCAATGTAGGAGATGAAGAATAAGAGGCGCTAAGTAGGGTGCTAATGAAGGCGTGTAAACGAACATAATGACGATGTCGCTACACGTGATCATGAGGGATTCACTTAAGTGGAGCTTTGAGAACTTATGTTCTTGTCCGGCGTGTAATGAGGATGTTCTATTGATAAAACTACACTAAAACAAATAATGCATTTCATACAAAACTAGAACTAAACTGGCATGCCCACCTGGAGAAAATTTCTAGTGATGACATCCCAATCAAAGTAAACATCAAAAGATGAAAATGTTACAGAGAACATTGAAGTGATAACTTCAGAGAAATTCAATAACTACATAAGTGTTAATGGCTGTCATAAGAACCAGATTGTGTATATCGAATGACACCTGAAATGGTAGCGAGTGAGAAGAAAGTGAAAGTTATGGAGTAGGGAGGATGTAGTACAAGAGAATCGTTGTTTCCACACTGTGGTTGCTGTACCAGCGATATAGTTCACGCAAGTAGTGCTGTCTCATTATTTATATATTAACAAGAACAGGTCATATCATCAGCTGGAACGTCAGACCACAGACATTCATATATAAGGCCCATGGACTACAGTGGGTCATCAAAGACTTGTGGCGTGTTCAACCTTACGAGCATTCGGTTGTGGATAAAATGAAGTCAGCCGTCTATAATAGAACTGAAATAGCTGAAGACGTCACGAGCTTTGGATGATTTCGAAAAATCCTTGTCAACCAACGGGTCTTTAATAAAGTTTGCTCTGTTCAGAATTAGTTTTCTAATTTTAGTTGTTTAATTAGGTCACCGAATCTATCTTTGCCCTGACTTGTGATGTGACAGTTCAGTTTCGATCAAGGCCTACTGGGTCAGCCATTCTCGTTGGTAGATACTTCTAGAAATGTGCTATTAATTTATTAAAGCTAGTCCGTTTTACTATCTGAAGCAATGATGCCCACATTTTAAATTCCCGATCTGTGTTTATTTGTGTGGTTTTTTTCAGAAATGAGAAAAAAGCTAGGAATAATTCCTGGCATAGAATATCTATTGACCTTTCGAGCCGGCCCATAGGGCGTAGACCAAGATACACCTTCTCCTATATGAATTTTTGTTCTAGCAGTTTTCTTTTAAAGATATTTTATTAAATCTCGCCATCTGTCTCTGTTCTGTGCAAGCAGTTCTATCTCCTGAGGGAGCCGATTCCTGCTGCTCTTGCCTCTCTCATCAATGTTCTTCTCAGTGTCTCCCTGGGTCTTCCTCTTTTACCTGTTGTTTCCCATATGAGGGCTTGCTTTGCTATTCGATTATTATCTCTTCTCATCACATGTCCAACGTATGACCATCGTCTTTTCTTTATTACTGAAGATATTAGTGGTTGATTGGCGATTTCTCTAATTTCCTCGTTTGTTTTGAATTCGTTCCATTCTATACCAAGTATTTTCCTTAGACATTTATTTTCGAATGCGTTCAACTTTGTTTCTATATCTCTTGTTGTTTTCCAGCTTTCACACGCATACGTAAGGGTTGATAGTACATTTGATTTGAATAGCCTAAGTTTTGTGTTTGTGCTAATGATTTTGATTTCCACAACTTTTCAAGGCTTCTGAAAGACATTGCTGCTTTAGCCAGTCTGATTCTAATTTCTTTGCTCGTATCCCCTTCTCGATCAATGTGACTTCCAAGATAGATAAAGTGATCGATCTCTTCTACTGGTTTGTTTTCCATGTATATTTTGTCACTTGTTGGAATTAAACTTTTCATGACTTTAGTCTTTTCATGATTGACCTCAAGCCCATAGGGCTAGAATATACAAATTAACAACTGATACAAATGGTTTGGTTACGTGATAAGACAGTAATATCAGAACACAACACTATGAGCATTTAATAAACGTTACGAGAACACACGACTCAAGGGCCAGCAACATAAAAGATGGAGTGACGGAATATTAGAACACTAGGAAAAATAACACAGGGAAGGCCAACCGAAGAGCAATGGACCGAGAATTTAATCTCCCCTCGACGCTGAAAGGCAAAAGAAGAAGGAAATAAGAATCCATTGTTACATTACCCGAAATGTTAAAATTGTCCGAGATCATTTACAGAGTAAACTTCACGTCATAGGAAGTGGGCAACTAGATGGTTATTTGATTCAGTTGTATCAGTAAATCACATAAGGAGATCAATAGATTAGCAAACTCACTAAATCAAGTAAATTACTTCATTTTGTTTATCGGGTTTAACTATTGTTTCTGAACTATAGCTGATCAAGTTTCTCTTGGCTCCGTAAATTCATCATCACACTCACCAAATTATTCTTTACTTTGACCTCACTTCACGTAGACCCATAGTCTCTCCTGACTACCTAGCCATTCACAGGCTACAGAAAGCACACGACAAGGTTATGATGATGATGATGATCATCATCATCATCATCATGTGCCATACCGGTTGGCGTTGGCGATCATGTCGTTCCACAATCTTCTATCCACAGTGCATCGTATGAATTATGTTGTTGATTGTTTGCCATGCAATGGCACCAAGCTATCCAGTATTTTCTCTCTTTGTCGTCCGCGATCTCTCTTTCCTTTTATTTTGCCAGTTGTAACCAAGTATTCCAACTTTCTTCTTCTCATGATGTGCCCCAAAAATGTTGATTGCTTCTTTCTGATGTTTTTAAGAGCTCCCTTTTTGTGTTGGTCTATTTGAGAACTTTCTCATTAGTCTTTTTAGCTGTCCAGGGAACTTTCAACATTCTTCTGAGATATCCCATCTCTGTGGCCTCTGATCGTCTTTTCATTTGTTTGTCTATTGTCCATGAGTCGCTTCCATAGGTCAGAATTGGTTCTATGTAGCATCGATGAACTCTCTTTCTCATTTCTATTGACATACATTTGTTGCATAAGATGTTTTTCATTTTCTGAAATGCTATTTTGGCCTGAGCTATTCTGCTTTTTATTTATGTGGTGCATCTTCCATCTGATGTTATCACAATTTTTATGATTCACATGTTATGAAGAGACAATTATTAGAACATCTTTGTTAACTCAAGTATTCCAATTAGTTTACAATTATCGCTATAACATTCATGAATTATAATCTGCTTCGTGTAGGGGATTCCCGCCGCACGCTCTCTCCAGTGTTCTTGAACTTTGAAACAAATTAAAACAACGTAATTATTGTTCTGTGGTGATATAATAGTGATATACTATATGCTATGATTAGTGAAATGCTTTATTATACACATTATGACACAGCAGAATAGACATCAACACAGTATTTGTAGGTAGCATGGTTGCTCATCTATTACTACCAACGTGATCAGACTAATGAGTCTGTTTCAGAGATCATTGACTTAGATGTTTAGCAGGATCTTCATTGATTTCCATTTACTGTTTCCATGCCAACAGAACGCTATAAGCTGTAGAGTCCTTTAAGTCCTTGATCTTGATTCATCGAGTATATGTATTCTGTGTTTATGCACAAAGACCCACTGGCACCTCTTTTATAAAGCACTTAATCCCAAACGCTAGTGGTCTGTAAGCAGCTCTTGGATTAAATCCTACCATTGTGTTAATGCATGGTCACGGGAGAAATGCTAATTATTATTATATTAACAATAATACCTCTTTTTACATGTACTTGACTTTCATCCCAATAAAACTGACTTGGGTATTAATTTATAATGAAAGTGTTTAACTTACTGCCTACATTAGAAACAATTGTAATTTATGTGCTGTAGTTTCTGTTTCTAACCCCAACATTACCATATATTGGCAGACACTTCATGTCCGACTGGTAGGTTTGGTCGAGAATGTGAATTGAAATGCAACTGTGCAGACAAAGATGAGCTGTGTTTTGCTAATACTGGCGCATGTACTTCCGGTTGCGCTGCTGGTTTCACCGGAGAAGGATGTCAGCAGAGAAGTTAGTACAATTAGTTGTTCATCCTATTATTGTCTGGGTTAATTCTGAAGATGAACACCTAATATGCCAAACAATAATACATCAGTATTCCTAACTGAAGTATCCAAAATAACATTTGAATTATCTAGGACTGTTTATTATCACCATTGTCACTCCTGAGCTCACAAACTCATTATTAAAGAAGCGTTAAAAAAATAATTCTTTCAATCTAACACCAATCAATACTCAAACTCCACAAATACATATTTCTACAACCCCCCCCCCCCCCAGTCAAACACATACTGCACATGCATTGACTATCTTTTATTGCCTTAGTTCTTCTTAAACACAAACACAAATCTTTAAAAAAAACTTAATTGAACGCTGTAATAATAACAACCGTATGATCAATACAAATAGATTAAATATATATTAAAGCGACAATGTCGGTGTGAGTTGATGCCTAGGAGAGCCTCATCAATTGTCCTAAAATATCCTTATCTCAAAAAAAAGAGATTATTTTATTTCCTCACCTTTTAATGAGTGCTTCATCTCTAAAGTATCCCCCGCCCCCCCCCCCCCACCCAAAAAAAAAAATTGTTTTTGTTACTGACTCTAACAATAGCCTACAAGACGCTGTCAAACTGCGTTTGTTGAGTCATTAACGAAGCCGTCCAGAGATTTAGAGTAACCTGAGTATATCGAGTTTGTTGATGAGATCGTTCATTGTCAGAAACTTCCTGTCACAGATAGATTTTAAAGGTGATGAAAATAATGTGAGATCAACGTTCCCAAATGTTCTGACAGCGTCAATAATTAATGAGTGTCTCATGATCACGGTCACTGCTGGTGAACGAACCATTGGAAGAAAAAACTGCTGAAAAAAATGGTCGTCGAAAGATAAAATCAGTTTGAATGGCCGTTTCTATAATGGCAGATGGCGTTTGTACGTTCACTCTGTAGGGACGTTTTCTTTCCCAGAATAATTCAGAGGTTAGATATGTTTTTTTGTTTTTTTCTGGATTAACTTTCATAGTATAAAGATACCAGACGCTTTCACAATATCGGTTTTATATTTGAAAATAAAAAATATATATTTAAAAATGAACCTTATTCATAAGGTTTGATATTCAGTTATGTTGTCGATTTGCGTTCCGGTGTGTCACAAGACGATGGTTTTGTTTTCGCCAGTTCGTTGGCAAGAAAGTGTAATTTCATTGATTCATTCTTCAAAATGAAGAAATAAATAAAGCTCACGGAGTATTCACGTGCCGTAGAGCTGATTGACTGGATTTGGCCAGACTAAGACGTGGAAATGGGTTCTAGACCGTGCGACTGAGTGCACAATAGTCAGGACCATCCACAGTATCGATTTTTAGCGACCAAATAATCAAACAATGACCACAAGAAATTTTCAGATGAAGCCTAAACGACAACAACGAAGAAGGAAATCAAGGAAAAGAAAGCGTGCTGTAATATATAAACGGTCGAAGTGAGAAAGGTTAGGCTTAAAGTATGTGCATGTTACATACTGAAACAGTGGTTCCATAAATCAACGACGACCCATTCTTGATATGCTACTTTGCGGCGCCGATATATTAATTTAGCAAAAAACACTTTTTAGTGATAGGATGGGTAGTTGCCATTGATTTCATTGTTTATAAAATAGACGACACTTTGCATAGGACATCCTTGTGCGAGAAAACGTGGTGTCAGCTGAGGTTACTATATCTGTGTGGGACAGTACAGAATAGCAGATGCAACTGGTTAGAGTGAAGACCCCAGTTCCTACGATGGAGGTGATGGCAATGACCAAGGCATTCATGTGGTGGTCACAAGACTACGCCCACGCCTGTACATTAAGTGATCCAATGACCATTATAAGAAAAGTAGAGGCGGGATCTGTATGTATACAATGTTTAAAGTCATTACAGAAGTCAACAATTACGTAAGGTCGCCTTTATCTATGTCCTAGGACTTGCGGGAGTACAGTGAAATGAAAGAGCGGACATGTTGGCTAGTTGTGCTATTGTTGAGGACGGTCAACCAATGGATCGCGCGGACATCATCAATGTCCTCCGGGAAGTAGGAAGGACACAGGCCTTCGACAACCATGAGTACACGTCATTCCTTCGGATGAAAAAAGATGTGAGTTACTTACCACGAGAAACTTAGTGGGCGTGTAAGAAGACTAATCTACCAACACAGAACTGGAGTCGTCAGTTGCGGGACATTGCGGGGCTCGCTTATTAGGTGATCTGAGCACCTATGGACATGTTCGGAGTGCAATGATGATGACCCGAAAATAACCCAATAACAATAACCCCAGTTCCTTTCGTGGTTGTAAATGTGTATGCCTGTAATGAGAAGGTGTACACAAAACAATGGCAGAATCTCTTCGCTTTCGGGAAGAGAACGTCATTTTCTCCAGAGACTTTAATTCTAGAGGCAACCAGTGGGGTAACGTCATAACAAGTTCCCTCTGGTGACCCCCATTCCTCTCACCCCCTCCCCCTTCCCCCACTTCTTTAATAATCTACTTCTAATACACTTTTCTATATCCACTTTTAGTACACCACTTCTCTATCTACCTATTGTAAACCACTTCTCCGTTACCGTCCGTGTTGTACACAATTTCTCTCAAAATCAACTTTTAGCACACCACTTGTGTATTAATCAACTTCCAGTGCACCACTTCCCTTTTAACTATCTTCTATTACTCCACTTATCTATTATCCAACGTCTTTTACGCCCCTTCTCTATTAATCTACTTTAAGTACACCACTTCTCTATTAATCTACTTTAAGTACACCACTTCTCTATTAATCTACTTTAATGACATCGCTTCTCTATTAATCTACTTTAAGTACACCACTTCTCTATTAATCTACTTTAAGTACACCACTTCTCTATTAATCTACTTTAAGTACACCACTTCTCTATTAATCTACTTTAAGTACACCACTTCTCTATTAATCAATTTCCAGCACACCACCTATCTTAATATCTACTCCTAGTACACTACTTCTCTATTATCAAATTCTCGTACACTCATCATCATCGAGTGCCGTCTCCGCAACGAAGGTTGGTTCTATGGAGCGCCATTCTGCTCTGTCTCTTGCTTTGATGATGCAGGTTGTCATAGGCTGATTTGTACATCTTTTGATGTTACTCGTCCATGTTAGTCTTGGTCTGCCTATGCCTCTTTTACCTTGTCTTTTCCTCTCCAGGATTACTTTTAGTAGGCTGTTGTGTCTTTTAACATGACCCAAAAATCTCATTTGCCTCATTTGAATTGTGCTTAGTAGTTATCTTTTCATTTTTAGTTGTTTTAAGACTTCATCGTTTGTTTTCTTTTCCTTCCATCCAATTCTACCTATTCTACTATATATCCACATTTCGAAGGAGGCTTCAATTCTCTGTTCTGTTTTCTTGTATAAAGTCCATGTTTCTGCACCATATATGAATATTGAGAAGATGTAACATTTTGCTATACTTAGTTTTAGCCCCGGTGTTATTTGTATTGATGTTAGTATGTTCTTCATGACATTAAAATTACTGTTTGTCATTCCTATTCCTTTGTTTATTTTAGTTGTACATTTGCCTTCACTGGTTATAGTATGCCTAATGTAGCTATAGTTCTGAACTGTCTACAGGTCCATTCCTTTAATTGTGATATCAACTTGTGGGTTTTGAGTATTTTTGATCATAGTTTTAGTCTTTTTGATATTCATATCTAGTCCATAATTTTTGCTTGTCATGTTTATTTCATTAAGTAATTGTTGTAGATTTTTAGGATTCTCTGTTAATTGTACAGTATCATCAGCATATTTTAGGTTATTGATTATCTTTCCTATAATTTGAAGACCTGGTATCTCTTTGATGTTTTTAAAGATTTTCTCAGTGTATAGATTGAACAAGCTTGGTGATAGGATGCATCCCTGTCTTACCCCTCGTACACTATTTCTCTGTTATTTATAAATAAGTTGTCTATAGACACGTTCCATAACTTCCTAATAAATCTCCACCATGGTTAAACTCCTTCAGTGTTCAATTCCTTTGATCAGACGGCTTGACATTGACCCCACTCCCTTTCTCCCTCCTCTGCTCTGATGTGTCCCCCTCACTCCCCCCACTACCAGACATTTCTTCCTTAGCCCATCTCCTACTGATAATCCTTTATCACCAACCGTCATTGTGTCAACACGATGTCTGACTGACTTGTCTTCATCAACACTTTTACCCAACTTATCACTTTTTGTTACTTCTGTCGGCTGAGTCGGGTAACTTTTACAACCTCGAGTCCTTACTTGCATCACACTAGACTGCCCAATAACACGTCGCACCTCTGGTGTCTAGCCATGTGACGTTGTATTCGCTGACGTGTTATCACCAGAGCCCTTCTCTCCCTGGTATTTGATAGTGATCTTCCACCGGGAGAAGAGAGACTGCCTTCAGCTAAGTCTAATGCTATTTTTTAATTATTTCTCTATACTTACATCTCTACATTTCACCTATCCTTTAATATGTATCCCATCTCTCAATTCTCATCTGATCATCCCATCTTTATCATTCAGTCCACCTCTCATATAGTCATAGGCCTCATGTAGTCATAGCTCCCATGTAGTCATAGGCTTGATGTAGGTATAGGTTTCATGTAGTCATAGGTCTCATGTTGTCATAGGTCTCATGTAGTCATAGGTCTCATGTAGTCATAGGTCTCATGTAGGTATATGTCTCATGTAGTCATATGTCTCATGTAGTCATATGTCTCATGTAGTCCTAGGTCTCATGTAGTCATATGTCTCATGTAGTCATAGGTCTCATGTAGTCATATGCCTCATGTAATCATATATCTCATGTAGGTATAGGTCTCATATAGTCATAGGCCTCATGTAGGTATATGTCTCATGTAGTCATATGTCTCATGTAGTCATATGTCGCATGTAGTCATAGGTCTCATGTAGTCATATGCCTCATGTAATCATATATCTCATGTAGGTATAGGTCTCATATAGTCATATGCCTCATGTAGGTATATGTCTCATGTAGTCATAGGTCTCATGTAGTCATATGTCGCATGTAGTCAAAGGTCTCATGTAGTCATATGTCGCATGTAGTCATAGGTCTCATGTAGTCATATGCCTCATGTAGGTATATGTATCATGTAGTCATATGCCTCATGTAGTCATATATCTCATGTAGGCATAGGCCTCATGCAATCATAGGCCTCATGTAATCATATGTCTCATGTAGGTATAGGTCTCATACAGTCATAGGCCTCATGTAATCATATATCTCATGTAGGTATAGGTCTCATATAGTCATAGGCCTCATGTAATCATATATCTCATGTAGGTATAGGTCTCATACAGTCATAGGCTTCATGTAATCATATATCTCATGTAGGTATAGGTCTCATATAGTCATATGCCTCTGTGTAGTCATAGGCCCCATGTACTCATAGGTCTCATGTAGTCATATGTCTCTTGTAGTCATATGCCTCATGTAGTCATATGTCTCATGTAGCCATATGCCTCATGCAGTCATATGCCTCATGTATCCATATGTCTCATGTAGTCATATGTCTGATGTAGGCATATGTCTCATGTAGGCATAGGTATAATGTAGTCATATGTATCATGTAGCCATATCTCTCATGTAGTTATGGGCTTATGTAGTCATATGCCTCATGTAGTCATATATCTCATGTAGTCATATGTCTCATGTAATCATATGCCTCATGTAGTCATATGCCTCTGTGTAGTCATAGGCCTCATGTAGTCATATGCCTCATGTAGTCATAGGTCTCATGTAGTCATATGTCTCATGTAGTTATGGTATCATGTAGTCATATGCCTCATGTAGTCATAGGTCTCATGTAGTCATATGCCTCATGTAGTCATAGGTCTCATGTAGTCATATGTCTCATGTAGTCATATGCCTCATGTAGCCATAGGTCTCATGTAGTCATATGCCTCATGTAGTCATATGTCTCATGTAGTCATATGCCTCATGTCATATGTCTCATGTAGTCATATGCCTCATGTAGTCATATGTCTCATGTAGTCATATGTCTCATGTAGTCAATGGTATCTGTGACTCGCCTATTGTTGCTGTTGTTCTCGTCAGCTGAAGACAAGCAAGCTGAACACATTCTAGGAGACATGTGCTGCTGGTATAGATCTAGAGGATGCATTCAACATATTACCATTTGAATACTTCATGCACATGTTCCTTAAACGGGACGTGCACTCCTTCATCATTTAATGGGTGGCTGTTGCACTGTTTCAGAAGAAGGTGATACTCAGATCAGTGAAGTTGGTCATCCGAAGAAACATCCATATGTCCCGTGTTGCCACAAGGCTCAAGATTGTCACCAGTTCTATTAAACGTATACACAATAACAGTCACAGAACAACAGCTGGATGGGATGGGAAGGACTATAACTTTTGCTGATGAGATTCTGGTATATCGACTGGGAAGAGACTGAAGTGAATTCTCCTCCACAATGAAAAACGAACTCGATCGCATATTTTCCTCGTGTGGAGTATCGGGTGCATTGGTTAAACCTAATAAAACATCAGTTGCATGGTTCTCCCTCAACAATCATATCGTTAATACGGAATCACCGATGGCACGAATGGGAGCTGATCAGATGACCAGGCACATTGTGATGACATACCTCAGAGTTAAGTTTGATCGCAGCCTGTGTTTTCGAGATCACGTCGACCATGTGATAACAAAATCTCGCAAATGATTAGCCGTCTTGAAGATCATGCCAACATCGAGCAGAGGCTACTTATCCTTTTTTTTCCAGGGACTAGTCCTCGCACCAATCGAGTATGTCCTGGCAGTCCTTACAATCAGTAAGAAGCAAAATGACAACCTGAGAAAATACACAATGAATCTATACGCATATCATGGGGTGTACGAGGGACACGCCCTGAGTAGCAATGAGGTATCTTCTTGTTGTTCCAACCACGGATGACAGGATCATGATCTGGAGGGCACAAGCATACCTGAAGATAAGTGCAGATAAATAGCATCCGTAGTATCATGATCTGAAGGCCAAGAGCATGCCTGAAGATTAGTGTAGATAAAGAGCATTCATTGTATCATGCTATTTTATGGCACGAGCATACGTGAAGATAAGTGCAGATAAAGAGCATCTTTTGTATCATGATCTGGAAGGCACGAGCATACCCGAAGTGAAGTGTCGAAAAAGAGCCTTCATTGTATATTGATGTTTACAGGACGAGCATACCTGAAGAAAAGTGCAGGTAACGAGCATGCATTGGATCATTATCTGGAGGACACGAGCATATGTGAAGATAAGTGCAGATAAAGAGCATCCATTGTACCACAAGCTCAACACAAGAAAATAGTCAGACTGAAAAGACTCAAGTCAGTGGTGGGCCGAGCAGCAAATGCCATCAAACAGGTCTGTGGGCTTACATCAATACAAGCTGGGAGTAGATACCGGTAAGTAAACATCAACAGCCTAAAGTCTTGGAACCAAGTCTAACACGAGTCTAATCACGTGTGCTACTCAACAGCCTCTTGTCTTGGAACCAAGTCTAACACGAGTCTAATCATGTGTGCTACTCAACAGCCTCTTGTCTTGGAACCAAGTCTAACACGAGTCTAATCATGTGTGCTACTCAACAGCCTCTTGTCTTGGAACCAAGTCTAACACGAGTCTAATCATGTGTGCTACTCAACAGCCTCTTGTCTTGGAACCAAGTCTAACACGAGTCTAATAATGTGTGCTACTCAACAGCCTAAAGTCTTGGAACCAAGTCTAACACGAGTCTAATCATGTGTGCTACTCAACAGCCTCTTGTCTTGGAACCAAGTCTAACACGAGTCTAATAATGTGTGCTACTCAACAGCCTAAAGTCTTGGAACCAAGTCTAACACGAGTCTAATCATGTGTGCTACTCAACAGCCTAAAGTCTTGGAACCAAGTCTAACACGAGTCTAATAATGTGTGCTACTCAACAGCCTAAAGTCTTGGAACCAAGTCTAACACGAGTCTAATAATGTGTGCTACTCAACAGCCTAAAGTCTTGGAACCAAGTCTAACACGAGTCTAATAATGTGTGCTACTCAACAGCTTAAAGTCTTGGAACCAAGTCTAACACGAGTCTAATAATGTGTGCTACTCAACAGCCTAAAGTCTTGGAACCAAGTCTAACACGAGTCTAATAATGTGTGCTACTCAACAGCCTAAAGTCTTGGAACCAAGTCTAACACGAGTCTAATAACGTGTGCTACTCAACAGCCTAAAGTCTTGGAACCAAGTCTAACACGAGTCTAATAATGTGTGCTACTCAACAGCCTAAAGTCTTGGAACCAAGTCTAACACGAGTCTAATAATGTGTGCTACTCAACAGCCTAAAGTCTTGGAACCAAGTCTAACACGAGTCTAATAATGTGTGCTACTTATCTGAGGAGGGAATCTGAGCACCTATGGACATGTTCGGAATTCAATGATGATGACCCGAAAAAAAAAAAAAAAAAAAAAAAACTAAATTCCTGCGCTATATATAGTTTCGGACACGTTTTAAAGAAGTTAGATACTCATTATAGTTATAACATACAAGAGTTAATCCTCTTAAAGTACTCACGCACTACCTGCCTCTATCGTCTACACGTACTTTTTTTTAAAGTTTTTTTTTTTTTTTTTTTTTTGTTTTAGCAGGACTTCTCTGCTCCCATTTTTTTTTTTTGCAAATTCTTGACACATTCTTTATAAAGTTTCCCAAGATGGCAAGCATGGCTGAAGCAGTTCCTAAACTCATGTTGGACTTTTGTTGAAATGAGGAGGGGGGAAGGCAGAAATGATATATAAATGCCATATCTGCAGTGACGATAATTCCAAAAACAATTTGAAAGAAAATAAAGACATTTGATTTTGTAATAAAACTGAATTTTTTTTTTAAAAACTGTTAATTGGTAAAATTAAAAACCCACTAGAAGATCATTGGGGACTGAGGTCTCAAGATTTCGACCCCCTGGGGACCTCCATCTGCTTTAATCTGGAACTGAATAGTAAACATCAACAGCCTAAAGTCTTGGAACCAAGTAAACATGAGTCTAATAATTTGTGCTACTTAGGATGTGAGAAGGAATGGTTTGGCTCACGCTGTCAGTTCAAGTGTCACTGCACGGACGGCACTTGCGATGTCCTCAATGGAGAATGTATTGGAGGGGCTAAGTGTCAGAGAGGATGGTTTGGACCAGCTTGTCAATATGGTAAGTTCCCACAATGTGTTACCAACAATAAATATTTGATCCAAACACAAACAAACACACACACACACGTCTAAAAATAGTTAACAATATTATATGTACCTGTCTGCAATGAATATGATACCAGAAACAACACTTTATTGCATTTTAAAGAAGACATATCTTTGTTACACTCCATTATCATCCTATGGTATACCGGCTGACGTAGGCAATATGTTCACCCACAATATTATGTCCTCATCGCATCGGTTCTGTTGTTGATTATTTACCGTGCCGCAACACAAAGCCATCTGGTATATTTTTATTTGAGATCCTATCTCTCCTTCCCTTTTTTTTTTGCTAGTAGCAATGAAGTATTCCAACTTTACTATTCTCATGAGGTGACTGAAAAATGTCGATTGTTTCTTTCTGACGGTTTATGAGCTTATTGTTGTAGGCTCGTAGAGAATTTCTTCGTTGATCTTTTTGCTTTCAATGGAACCCATACATTTCTTGTGAAAAATCCCATTGCTGTGGCCTCTAATCTTCTTTCTTGTGTTTGTCTATCGTTCATGATATTTGTTTCCAATAGGAGAATATATAAGAATAGATCTTATAGTCCAAAGACACCTAGAAAGTGAGTGCTGATGTCAACGAGTGGGATGCTATTTACAGTAAATGGAAGTTGTACAAATATGCATTGTTTGATACCGTGAAATAATTTATAGAAATGATCCCATGAGTTATTCCACAAAATATTTGGGCATTCTAAATTTGGCATTTCTAGAATACGCAATTCAAAGTTATTTCATTTGACTTGTTGCACAGTTTTAGCGAAAATGTGGCTAAGAAACACCTGAATGATAATTACTGAGGTTAAATGAATTCCTGTGAATTTTCAGTTTATTCTAAAAGTACCATTGACCATGCACCTTGAGATGAGTTGATACGACCTGGCGTACTCTAACTCTGATCTGTACATATTAGACGATACGATCTGTACTGAAATGGTTACCACATTAGAAGGATAAACATCGGGATTGGCTCACCTGGACATTACTGCTTGTCTGATTCTTGGAGACTGGACGCCAGTCAAGAACCCTAGCTGATCTTTACTTGGCTTTCTTAGACGTAACCCTTAGTAGACGCCAGACTAAAACGCATGCTATAACCTGTATGCAAACAACAACCACAAACAATTCTATATAAATTTC
Organism: Megaustenia siamemsis; assembly: GCA_032433765.1. Classification (NCBI taxonomy): domain Eukaryota; kingdom Metazoa; phylum Mollusca; class Gastropoda; order Stylommatophora; family Ariophantidae; genus Megaustenia; species Megaustenia siamemsis. The sequence goes on along the minus strand of JAVIAB010000041.1, from coordinate 9,828,925 downwards.
CACTAAAATATTTATTATCAACAGTAACATAAAAAATATACTTACTTATCATAGTATGTCATAATATACACAGTGTTATATATATGTCCTCATTTTAAAGAACAAATCACAGATAACATATGTATTACCATTAACAATGATAGTGCGTTAAAAATTTTAAAAAAATAAATTTAGAATCTGTTTCATCAACCGCTATAAGTAAACAAATCCTCCAAACATCAAATCCACTTTCATTTTAAAATTATCCCCCGCTGACAAGAGAATCCATATGAATTCATCAATTGAAAGCACAAATGACATATCTAAAAAAAAATAAAAATCTTACACTACGGGAATTGGTAAATAAACTATATACAATGTGCACAGATTGCCACAAAACGATCAGACGTCGGCAAGTTTCAGTTTCAGAACATGTTCACAACAAAAACGTGTAAAATGACAGAAAACTGCACCATACTTTCTAGGATTACAATCAAATATGGCCATCTATGGAATTTTAAAATATGGATCATTTAATTCTAAACAACAGCACTTTTTAATGAAACAAACACACCGGCCACTGCGAGTGGGCTATTATTGTATAGGTACCTGACCACCGGTCATAGCCAGTGGCTGATTGTCTACTAGGCGTTTAATTTATACAAACATAGATCTACAAGAACATGCAATATGAATGTCAAAAAAAGGAAGAAATTGATGGTGGTATAAACATCTTAGAGCCAGCCTTACCTTTGTGACCATTCAAGGTTACTTATGTTTCATTAGAAACGTCTAAATAAATATAATTGTAATTAATATTAATAAATAAAATAAATAATAATAGTTCATGAAACAACAAACCACTGCCTTGCATGAATCACACTGTTCCTTGCATGAGTCACAATGTTCTTTGCATGAGTCACAATGTTCCTTGCATGAGTCACATGCCTATAGTCCGTTCAGATTCGTTTGCCTAGACATTAATTTATTTTTTTCAAAAACTTATTGTTCATTTGCATTGATCTTTTGAAGTTAGGTTTAGAATACTAATGTCGCTATAAAAATATTTTTTTATCAAAGAAATGTGATCCAGTTTCAAAGATGCCTTATTTAACCTATATTTAAAAAAAGTTAATCGATATTATAAACACCGGCGGGATTATGTAGATGCTTACATCTCACAGCTGATTCTTTAACATATAGGCATGACCTTCACGGCTGAATGCGCACCGTCCTAAAATAGTTATGTTTCCACTATAAATTTTTATAAAGAAATGTTACATATGAAATTTCCCGTTTAGCACAAAATGACATTTTAGCCGAAACCGGAAATTATGTGACGTCAAAATCACGGCCGTAGACTCGAGTTCGAGTCATAATTCAGAGGCAAATCTCAATATTTACAGAAAGGAGGCGGCACTATCCATATTATCTTCTGCAAGTCTATGTGAGAATGAATATAAAGGCAAAATATTTTACTGAGCATAACATTGCTATAAAGATTATCAATACTTCTGCAGACAGCGTAAAAAGGGACATCTTTATTGTTCTTTATCAAACCCTGAGAAGAGAACAATGCATATTTTAGGTTTGTGTAAACGTTCATTTGATCGAATAGTTAAAGGAAGCGGATATTTATTGCCAACAAATGCTAGAAAGCAAGGAAGGAAAGAAACGTTAGACAGTTTTGATAAGGACCTAGTAAAAAAGAGAAATCTGTCGAATGTTTGATATAAACGAAGAAGTGACACTTAGAAAGTTGAAGCTTTGGCTGAAAACTAACAACGACATTGAAATATCAAAAACTTCATTATGGAAAATATTAAGAAGTGCAGGCTTCACCTTTAGAAAGTATGCTGGTGGAAAAAACATTATTTGTGAGAAGCCACATCTAGTAGCTCTTAGAAGCAAGTATTTACGTGAAGTGAAGGAAATGCGCGAAAATGATTATGATATTGTTTATTTAGATGAAAACTTGGATCAACGCTCATCATACAAATGAAAAGGAATGGCAGTTAGCAGATGGAAGTATTAAAAGATCAGTACCAAGCAGTAAAGGGCAACGTTTCATAGTTGCACATGCAGGTAGCAGACATAATGGGTTGTTGCAGAATGCTCATCTCGTTTTCATTTCAAAATCCATAGACAATAGAGACTACCACTCCGAAATGAATGGGCACATATTTAAAGACTGGATCGAGAAAAGTATCCTTCCAATATTAGATCGACCTTCTTGTCTGATAATGGACAATGCTTCATACCATAACGTAGTTAACGTAGAAGATAGAATCCCAACATCATCAAGTACAAAAGATGCAATCAAAACGTGGCTCATAAAAGAACACATACAAGTTAACGACAGCTACTTGAAACCCGAATCGCTTAGCCTTGTAAAACAGACACAACGTACAAAGATATTTAAAATAGACAAGTTAATTCAAGAACATGGCCATAGATGTTTGAGACTACCTCCATATCATGCACACTTAAATCCTATAGAACTAGTTTGGGCAAACGTTAAAGTACACGTAGCATATACAAATAAAACTTTCAAATTATGCGATGTTGAGACACTTACAAATCAGGCTCTATCAAATATAAATAAAGACTACTGGGTAAAATGTGAGGATCATGTGTTACGACAAGAAGAGGAATATTGGAAAAAGGATGGTTTGTTGTTTGTTCAGCCGAAAGCAGTAATCGACCTATTTGACTCGTCTTATTCTGAATGATCATTACTCTGATTAAGTCTACAGATAAATAGTTTGATTTGCAAAATTTCCTAGTTGATTTGTTAAACAGTTTATTGTTCAAGACCACCCAAGCAATCAAAAATATGTTATAAGCAAACCAACAACCATTACTTTGAATGGAAGCCTGCTTGAGTCAGTACAGAAGTTCAGCTATCTTGGATCCACTATTACAGCCACACTTTCCTTAGATGAGGAACTAAATGTACGTATTTGAAAGGCAGCGACAACATTTGGGAAACTCACACCAAGAGCATGGAACTATATCAAATTGACTCTACGAACAAAAGTTCTATATATAATTTAAAATTTGTATACTTGCCACCAAGTAAAATTTTATGGACACGCCTATGGGTCATCGTTGCGCTAGATTACTGTAAAACATTTTGATTAGGGTCAAAATAATAGTTACATGGGCAAAGATCAAAGGAATTCGCCGCTTTAAGAAAACCGTTATAGCTAGACATCGAGTAACACATATGTTCTCGTGACATGGACATTTTAACACCGTATGCCAAAAATCATGTGAAATCATCAAGAACTTTTTGAATTATAAATCATAACATCTCGGCAAACGAATCTGAACGGACTATAATCACGTAGACGTCACCTCTTTAACCACACGGAAGAATTGTCAATTTTAATGAACCACAGTCGTCCCTAAAATAATGAACGCTAACTTGATCGCTTGACGCTTGCCTGACGATTTTAGCCTGACGTCAGGGGCTGGTTTCGACAGTGGGAGAAGTCTATCGAGTTCATTTGGACAGCTACAGCCCGCTTGAAGCTGGACAGCACTTCTCGTCACGGCATGATTTCCCATTGGTATGGGGATTAGCGAAAACCCCAAACGACTGTTACCATCCACACCTACCACACACGCGAAAACAACAACCAAGAAACAACCTATAATTGGGTTGCTGGACCGTCCACACTATGCAAGGTGGCCTATCTGACTATTTGCACGACATAAACAACGCAAAAAAAACATAAATAATAAAAAAATCATGGATGACAGAATCAAGATCTGGACGAGCATACCTGAAAATAATTGAAAAAAGTGCATCCATTGACCCACAAGTTCAACACACGGATAGGTAGTAAGTAAAGTAAAGTACCCCCGTCACGCCAATTAGTGTATAGGGAAACATGGTGTTAGTGACCCTATATTTTACAGACCTTCATCACATGATTTTTGGGGTAATGTGGTCGGCATTACGCCCGTGCTGCTTTACTATCCCAGAAAAAAATCAGGTACCCATTTAAGGCTGGGTGAACCCGGAAGACGTCGGTTGGAATCGAACCCTACCCTTGTCCTTTGTAGTCCAGTTCACTAACCACTGAGCTATCGCGGCTCACAGGGATAGGTGCCAGGCTAAAAAGAGGCAAATCTTGGTTAGGCCGAGCAGAAGATGTCATCAAACAAGTCTGTGGGCTTACCAATATAAACGCTGACGAGAAGTGGATACCGGTGCCTACGTTATTTAGAGGTACATTCTCGTGTAAGAACATCACAATCGACAGGAAATGTAGGGAACACAACTCAGTCCTGGTCAATAAGGAGGTCAATGGTCTCATCTGCGATAACACCGATGAGAAAGATGGAATCATCTATACAGACGTATCTGTAATACGTCATCAAAGAAGTACATGAGCATTTACAACACGCTCGGCAGGCAGAATAGTCAAGGAAGACAGTGGTGAATACGTTATGACCAACGAGTAGCATGTGGATTGATGTGATGGCAGTGACCAGAGCATTTATCTGGTTAGAGTCACAAGACTATAACCACGTCGGCATACTGAGTGATCGATGAGTATGATAACAAAAATGGAGACGGGAAGTCATTGAGGAAGTAAAAAATACGTCAGATCACCGTTGTCTATGTCACAGGACATGCGGCATTACGGGGAAGTGAAAGAGATGACAGGTTGGCTATCTGCGGTATTGTTAGTTAGTTAGTTAGTTAGTCGAAAGATCATCCTCCTTGCACAAGGGACAAACCCATACGTGCTCCGATTTCCTTTCGAGTAAATTCACAAGTGTGTGACGGCTGATCGTGCCGGTTCGCAGTTGGTTAACTATACGCCTCTGGCGTCCTGAAAAATGTTCACTCTTAGCTGTGCCGAGCCTTACGCGACTATGCGTTAGTCTCGCCATTGCGTTTGAATCCTTGTCGTCTCGAAAGTCTGCTACTCTTCCCGCCTCGCGGATTGCGTGTAAAATGTCTGCGTTGTCCATGGCGTTGCCATCTGAAATTTTAGCCTTTTCAGCAAGCTTGTCAGCTCGTTCGTTCCCTTGCACTCCAGAGTGGCCAGGTACGTAGATAAAGACGATCTCTTTAAAGTTGACAGCTGCAGAGACTTCAACCACTCTCTTCGCCTCCAACCAGCCTCAACCTTCTTAAGCATACTCATGGAGTCACTGAGAAAACATGCACCTGCGAATGTCTGTGTTTCGAGCCATGTCATTGCCTTAGTGACTGCTAATACCTCCACTGTCATGCTGCTCGTTGTTTGCGAAAAAGCACCACTGCGCTATTGTTGAGGACGGTCAACCAATGGATCGTGCGGACATCATCGATGCCTTCCCAATGTGGAAAGAGCACACGACTTCAAACATCCACAAATTCACTTCACTCATTCGGTTGAAAGAAATGGGAGTTAAGATGGGCAAGGCCAGAAACGAGAATCTTAGTGGGCGTGTAAGAAGACTTATCAACCAATACAGAACTGGATTCGTCTGTCGATGAACACTACGGGATTTGTTGAGGGGATATGAGCGTATATGGACATGTTAGGAGTGCAATGATGATGACCCGCAAATTACTTAAAAACGAATGAAAAGACGTCAGGTGGATATAGCCGTCTTCAAGAGACGTGTTTGGCAGGCACATGTATGCTGAACTAGGCGGACCATGTGTTCTATTTCCCAAGAAAGAGCAGAGACGATATCAGAGACACGGTGTGGGATTTGCTGTGAACAATCTATAAAGGTTACATTTGGCCAGAATGCATCAGAGCTGATAACACATCGACGTAATACAACAGCAGAACCAGTTTTCCTTATAAACGTATATGCTCTGACCTTGTGCTCTTCAGCTGAAACCAAACATTTCAAGAAAAATTTGATGCAAGTCATATAACGTGTACCAGGATAAGATCACTTTGTTCTACTGGGGATTTAAATGCTAGAATTGGCGCAGACACATTTTGTGACCAACTTGTCTCAGTCGCTTTAGAGTAAGTAAATGTAATGAAAACGGCCAACGACTTCTAGAATTTTATTTCTGCCACACAAGGAGTATGTGATAAATACTTTTTTTTCGAACTAACTTAGAGAACAGAAAAAAAAAACCTCACTTCCTCGCCTTAATCAACATTACACAAACTTTGGACCTAGTCAGCAGGGAGGGTATTTTCAAAATACTATCTAAAATAGGATGCCTGCAAACTCTGATGACACTAGTCACATAGTTTCATGAGAATATGAAGGAGGCTATTCAATATGACGGCAGAACATCACAACCCATCAACATACGCAGTGGTGTTAATTAGGAATTAGTACTTACTCCGACCTATTTAAAATCTTCTATTAAAGCATGCATTCTCAATTGTAAGTCATACCAGATTTGTCGGTCGGGTTTTCTATATCGCAAGACTAAAAGCAAGGTCCAAAATCGGACATATCTCTTTTAAAGACTTGTTATTTGCTGACGACGTTGCACTTGTCAAGCAAAGTGAGGAAAAACTCCAAAGTAAGATGCATCGCTTTTCGCACGTCCGCAGAGACTTCGGCCTAACAAAAAGTTTACAGAAAACTAATATACTCGGTCAGGATGTCGAAGCGACACTGCAATCTTTATCGACAACTTCCTGACGTCGTGCAGCAGTATAGCTACCTGGGATCCATCATCAACGACATACTATGTCTAGATGCAGAAATTGACTCACTCATTGGTATAGTTGCTATCACCATCGACCGTCATTCTAGGCGTGTCTGGAAAAAACAACAAACTGACATTTACAACAAATGTCGCAGTTTACAATGCATGCATTAACAGTATTCTCATGGCAGCGAACCACAGAGAACATATACAAAGCAGGAGAGAAGGATAAATGCATTCCATCAGCGACGCCTGCGCCGTATTCTTGGTATCACCTGGAAGGACAAAGTGACAAACGTGGAAGTCATCACTTACACGCGTCTCCAGAACATCTACACGCTGCTCAAACAACGTAGGTTTGACCACGTACAAAGTGTGAAAGATGACCGCATACCAAGGGGTATAATCTAATGACAGCTGGCAGATGGCAAATGAACTAGGGGCGCCCAAAACTGTTATTTGTAGACGTGTGTAAACGTTACATGAAGTCTCATAAACCCTGCAGTCTGGGACGAAATAGCTGCAGTCCGCAAAATTCGGAAACACACTCTGAGGCTTCCAACCCAAACAAGAAGTAGACAGATTCATAAATAAATAGAATATACTGTGCAAGAAATACACACAACAATTCATGGCGTACCCATGATCAACTGTGACTGACAGAGGTTAACAATAGCTGGTCTATCACTTTTTTTCTAAATCCTAGTTAATTGTTTATTTCTTTACAATCTGATATCTTCACCATGACTGTCCGCAAACTTATATTGACACATCTGGAGCTGAAACTCAACACAATTTCAGCCCCCCCCCCCCTCGTGTAGTATATACACACAATTCCTAGTTCATAACTTTCTCACGATCAACGTTCAACATAAACATCTCGTCTGACTGTCTTAATCTACTTCTGGAGAGTCCATCTACTTTTTGTTTCACTCCGTGCTTTGACCTACGGTCTGTTTCTTGTTTCTACTTGTGTAAATTGTTCACTTAGGTTGTAATCTATGATATAAATTATACATATAGGTATTCGTTACATTTTCTATCTAAATCTGCGACATGAGGTGGATGACCCTGTCTTTGAGTTGCCTTTTTTCACTAGAATTCCTAGATATTTAAATTCCTCAACTTGTTTTAATTGTATACGACTATCGTTATCTTGATGTTTTGTTTCTCTTTGACGATATCCATGACTTCTTGCTGTTCAATCTAGTTAAGTTTTTTTTTTTTTTTAAGTTTCATGTTTGTCCAAGTATTAAAGCTTGATTACCATCAAATTAAAATTCGTTAATCTCCTCTGTCTCCGATGGCTTGGCTAACTTACATATAGTTCATGTGGTTAATAAACAATAGGGGAGATAGATTACGCAGCCCTGTTTTTACTCCAGTTCTAATGTCAAAGTTATCACTGTGCAGCTGCTGTTGATGTAGGGACATTCACACATAGGGTCCGTTAAATGCTGGCTTTCTCCGTATGTTGATAGTATCCCCCATAGTTTATTTTTTTTTCTTTTTTTTAAAAATCAAATAATGTAAACAAACAGTGCTTTTCTTCTGGCTGTTCGCAACGGTACGCAGCGCTGACACATTTTTTTATATTAAAACTCCAATTTATTGACAGTAACACATATATTATTACTGCTGTCATCCCTTGCCCATCTGTGCGATGTGTCATACGTGTGAAACTATTGCGTCAGCGTGTCAGTGACCACCTGCCTTAAAATGGTTAAAATGTCTGTCTGCGATCAGGACTCAGTCAGAGTAGGATCCCAGACTCTCACATGAAGTCAGCTGTCAGGCTAAGTGTGTTGATCGCCCATACAGACAGACCATCACAGTTAGAGTCTGCCATATCCACTCCGACTGAACACCCGTTAAAGCGTTGCACTGTGTTCTGCGCCAGTGGCCCAGTGCATCCGATTTCAGCCAGCATTTTATTCAGGTTTGCTTTCCTTAGCCTTTGATTGTCCCCAATCTTCCTGCAAGGCAGCAGATGATCTTTTCTGTAGGGGGATTCTCCCCTTAGACGGTCGGCCTTCCCAGGTTTACGAGCACCGTCTGCCCGAGTCACTAGAGGTGACTAACACAGCCATGCGACTTGTAATGTGAGGAAACTGCAACAAGGAACGCTTTTCATGCATAGCTTTCAATTGTTCCTGCCGCCTATCCCCATATACCGGTAAGTCACGCCCTCTTGAAAATGATGATCGTCGTAGCACTAGATGATGTTAGGCCATCGTTGATGACCACAATTCCGATCATTTAGACACACAGTCAGTCGTCAAATTATCTCCGTCGCAAATCAAACAGCAGACCGTAAGATTTGCGCACGGCCGGTTTAGGGAACCATTACGATGACGTAGGACACAAAAATGTTGCCCAACACTTAATCTCGTTCCATTTAGATTTCTGTGTGATTACTCTAGTGTATGCAGCTTACGACGAACAAAACACGAAGCAAATTCCCCAAAGAGACAAAACTGCGGCTGACGAAGTAGTTTACATTAATGTGTAACATGGAGATAACTTGCGTCAAAGAATCCCAATAACGGTCTTGAATAGCACTAATGTGACGTAAAGCGCAGATCAAGTCTAGACGGTGGAAGGTCTCACTCACAACACTTGAGTCGTAAAAAAACGGACTGGTGTCGGCCTACAACCTCGCTTTATCAACACAGATGTATCAAGTATATCATCATTTTGACTTTAACGCAGAAAAGTGCAAAGAAGATAAGAAATTAATCAGACCCTGGGTGCATTTTCTGCAGCGATCGCGAGTGCGTGGACTAGATCCGCAATCTTGTGTCGTGAAACTTGTGTTGTGTTGTGTTTAAAATAACGTACTCCAATGTATTCCCTTCCCGACCTAACACACAACCATGAACTAACGTTGATAAACTGCTTTCAGTTTCGATGTGTTTATTAGTTGGCACGCACTCGAAAACAGGAAGCAGTGATTTTTTTCCAATATCTTCCAAAATAAAATTAATTATCAGTTATGTAACAGCGGACAGTTGATGTAAAGTTTTCTTGTGAATTGAGTTAATATAAGTATAATCTGTGTTATCTTTGTACACAATGAGTAAAACAAGTTGTTAATGTTTATTATTGAGCAGCAATAGGAAGCCTATAGAAGCAGACAATTTGAGTCCACTCATGAGCTTATAAAACAGAAAACTGCAACCGAAAATACGACTAGGGAAGAGGATCACGAAACCAAGACATAAGATTCATGTGCTCAAAGGAAATAAGTTTCTGGTAAAAATTGGCCCGAAAGTTCGACACATTTGCAGACAAATTATTTTTGCAAAAAAAACGATGGATTTATGTCAATAATATATTGATGGGTTGTAAAGCATGTCTTCATGTTGAAAGTCTGGGAGTCATAAACAGATGGGAATGAACATTTTTGTGAAGTTGGCAAATTGTAGAGTATGTCTTTTTGGGAGAATCCCAGACAAAATAGTTAATGTCTTTAAGAAAATGTTTTACGACCATAAAGAGCTTGCAGCGAACAAAGCTTGTCAAAAAATAAAAATCTGAAGTTAAAAACGAAACATTAGAAACTGTTTTCCTAAATACGTTGTCTCATAGCAAAGATATTACAGGCAACGTATTTCGAAATGCGTACACTGTTTTGAATATAAATCAATCATTCAAAAATAACTTGCGGCAAGCATCTCCATCAACCGGTCATTGAACAGCACTCAGTGTGACGTAAAACGCAGATCAACATTAGATGGTGGAAGGCGCATTCACAACACTTGATTTGTTAAAACGAAGTATTGCCGTGCGTGCAACGCCAATTCAATGGCGCAGATATGACAAGTAGAACATCATTTCGACTGGAATGCAGACAATTGTAACGGAAACCCGAGATTGATAAGGTTCCAAAGCAATTTCTGCAGCGATAGAGAGAACGTGACTTAGTTCCGCCATCTTGGAAACGGAAGTTTTATCTCTTTGGGAAGTTTGTACCGTGTTTCGTTCGTTGTAGACTGCATTCACTAGAGTAATCATGAATACATGGGCGCAGCCATTTTGTGCGTGCTACGTCATCATATTGTTTCATCGTGTGTCCCAAGACCGACCATGCGCTAATCTTGCGATCTGTTGTTTGGTGTGCATCGGGGATAATCTGACGACGAACTGTGTTTTGTATGTTCGTAGTTGGAGTCAAACACGATGTCCTAACATCATCAAGCGCCATACATTTAAATACTATGACGATCATCATTTTCAGGAGGACGTGATCTTCCGGGCAATGTGGTGGATAGGCGGCAGGAATCAGTGAAGGCTATGTCTGAAAAGTGCTCCTTGTTGCAGTTTCCTCATATTCCAAGTCCGGCTTGTTGCAGGAGCTACTGAGTTAGGTGCTCTGTGCACACCGTGAGCTGTGTGTTTCATCCGTTTTGATCATGTTCGATATTCCAATTGCTTACGATGAATGATGATATCGTATGACAGGGAACAGTTGGCTGTGTTAACTTCAGTGCGGTTTCGCATTATGTCTTTTGGCGTGTGCTGAGACTGCTATGATGGGGACTACAGCTACATTTCTTTGTTTGGGAGATGAGTTAGTAATTCGGATGATTCCACTGGCACGGGCGGTTGAGCAATTATGGATTTTAATTCGTTTGCAGTGATACAGGGGCCTTCCATAACCATAACCATAACCATGACATAAATAAGTAAAATGAGTATATTTAATTCTTTCTAACGTGTCTAAGACTATAAAACCGAATGGCAAACTAACATGAGGTAGATTCCAATAGTAGTTTTTGCTTATGTACACACACATATATATATATATATATATATATATATATATATATAATATTAAAAAAAAAATACCACCAGAGGAGTCAATGCACATTGTGTTTTGTTTTGTTGCGTGTTCATTACTTAGACAAACGTGTTCAAACGGGTCTCTATTTAGCAGCATTTTGTTAAACTAAATGATAAAACAATGTAAATAAAGCTATTTTAAAATGAAGACAAATGAAACACGCATTCTCTGGTAGCTTCAGAGTTATATTATTAGTTAGATTTGACTCCATTTAGCCACAAGAACACTTTCAAATAAAAATACATCAGGACACATTCACATATATCACACACATCATGTTAAAATGTTATTGTTTCAATTGTACAGTGGACCTAGCCAATAGCGACAAAGTTATTAAAGTAGACAGGGCGCTGGAAACCGTAACTGATGGCGATGAAAGCACGTGTCTTGGACAATTCGACTATTACGTAGCTGTGACCTGGACGGTTCCATATCTTACTACATGGCTTCGTATACATGTCAACGATCCTGGTAAGTGTACACACATTAGGAAGAATACAATTGAAATATATGGTACTAAAATGTACACCACAAAGATATACCTTGTACAATAATGTACTAATTGATATAATATACAATATATTTGCAGTAGCTACTCACAGTCTTCTGTAGTCACCCAACAATAAATTATATAATATAGGGACAAGCATTAAAGTTATCTCCTCTTAGTTCCCTTCACATTAAAGTTACAATGTTCGACACTTTTACGGAATAAAACTATTTTTGCAACAGAAACGAGTGGATTTATGTCAAGAATATAATGTTGGTCTGTAAAGCATGCCTTGATGTCGGAAGTCTGGCAGCCATTATTAAACAGATGGGAAAAAACATTTTTATGGAGTGGGCAGATTGTAGAGTATGTCTTTTTGGGAGAATCCCGGACACAACTGCTAATGTCTTTAACAAAACAAGATGTGTGACCATATGGAGGGGACAACGCACAAAGCAAGCCAACACATTTAATTTGAAGCTATAAAGGAAACATTAGAAACTGTTTTCCTAGAAACGCTATCTCGCAGCAAAGATGTTACAGGAAACGTGTTAGGAACTGGTTACAAAGTTGTGAAGAAAAATCAATCATTTAACAACTTTGAAGATGTAATAAATGTTCAGGAAGACAATGGTCTAGAGATGGAATGCATTCTACATTCTACAAATGTCTTCATTAACATTGTAGACCATATTGCAAATGAAAGGAGAAAAAAAATTAAAAGATAGTATTGTGAACTCCAAAAACAAAATATCGTAACATGTTGATGAATCGACCGCTGTGAGCGACAAATCGATATTGATCATTATTGTTTGCGTAGTCCTTCCTGACCTTTTGGCTCCAGAGATTCTTTTCCTTTATTATCATTGGATGAAACTGGTAAAGGAATTCTAAACCCTTTAATTTGTCATCTTTTGGTGTTTAGGATTTTCTGAAGATTACTGAAAGGATTGGTTATTGTCTGTAACTTCCGCTAGTGTAGTGGTGTAAGAAAGCTAAGAAAAACTGTTCTAGTTTTATTATTTTTCTCTGGCATTGTGCTAACCATCTCCTTGAACTGTCTATTAGTGACTCAGTGAACAATGTGGCTGGTGTAACTCGCTTTAAGAGTTTCATGGACACCTTCATTTGATGTATCATGTTTCACCTAAGAATGCTAGGGAGTTACATAAATGTGCAGCCGGTGAGTGATACCGGGGCTTCCATAACCAAATAACCAAATGAATGTGCAGCTACTCGAGAGCTTCAGCTACTAAAAATAGGTAGACTTTTTAACACTCGGTGGTTGCATCTCGCACTGTCTGTGTGAGTGTGTGTGTGTGCTTTGTTGGAGTACTTTGAAGCCCTTGTCCATAAATCTCAGAAGAAAAAAAGGCACTGCAGAAGAAGCACGGATGATAGTTGTCTTAATGGGCGCGTTTATAGTTCAGTTACCTCATGCAAACTTGTTCTTGATTTTTTTAAACGTTATTGTGATCCTCTCCAAGAACGTAGCGAACTAAGTCTACATTTGCAAGAAAGAAATGCTGACTTGTACAAAGGAAAATGGAAGATAAAGAACAAAAAACTCTGAGGGAAAAAAATTGAGGAAAGAATTGAAAATTCAGTTCAAAACTACAGTTTGTATCTTCAAAGTAAGATCTTGAGGTTCAAAGTGATTGAACTTCACACAAATGACAGGCATGATCGTGCGATAATTTCTTCTGATTTTTATAAAAGTTTGAACGAAACTATTGGACAGCGTCTGCTTAAAGGAGATGATGATTTACCTGAATGGGCCAAGATTTTAGATTCTAAGTACTGGCCAGAAAATCCTGGTAAGCACCTAAAATTTGTGAAGCGGAGATTAGAAAGTTAGCTCCCAACTTCTGGTTAAATGAAAGAGAATCAGTTCCTGGTTTTCATGAATGTCTTCACGAATATAAATTCTTAGACATACCACTTGCTCTCAAGCACACTTCGGACACAAGACCAGCATCTCGCAGTGAATGTGATGGGAGTTTTCTCTCAAATGAATCTTATAGTAACGTTTCTACGTTATCTCTGCTTGTGCGGACAACGTCTGCACTGATGTTCATCAGGATAGTGGGTCCTCTTCTTGCCAAATTCATTGTTTGCTAATATTTCTATTCATGGCTACTCTGAGGTCGTCAGGTTGTAGGTGATTCCAAATGAAGCATGATCTAGAGACGACGACGGTTTATCAAAGGATATATTTAAAGTGTGGAGGTTGCTGTAAAATCTGCACTGTAAGAAATGCTACCGTTTTCCCACATGAAAAGCACTGTAATAATATATGGCATTTAAGTTTTAAACTCTAGTAATTATGTTGAGGATTGGTCCTAAATCTTCATACTGCTGTTGATCCCAAAGCAAGAATCGATTAAACACGACAAGGGTATATAAGAGGATATGTTAAAATTGTGAAGTAGATATAATAGCATCATCAGTATGAGTATCTGTACCTTTTTTTCTGTTTGTCCTTTTTATTTATTTATATTTGAATCTTCAGCTTTTATACACTCTTTTTGAACTATCAACAGAGCAACTGAGAAATTTTTATTTCCTGTACAAGAATGAGAGTTGGGTCCCGGCAACTGTACATTTTAATGTAAACAAGGGAGTGATCAGTGGGAATCAAATGGATGTCTACTTTGACATGAAATACACGACTAAACAAGTTATGATAGCTGGCAATGGTGTACCGTTTTTGTGCTCACTTTATATCAGTGGAGGTAAGGTCATCACACAGCGCTATACTTTATCTAAAAGCTTCAGTTTATCAAATAATCTTCGAATTGTTACAACATTTTTGGTGAAGATGTCTTTTACCACAAACTGATGAAACTATTTTTTTCCGTATATATATATATATATATATCCGTTATATAATTATTTATATCTTCCCATATACGAGACGTGTACAAACGAAACCCGTGACGTTTTTACAAATATAGGTAATGTGCATCAGCAGGTGTGACAGAACTATATAAAGCACATGTTATAAAGGAACATAGAATGATACAGTAATAGGGATGCATAAAGGCATGAGAAGCTCTCATTGCAGTAGCAATCATATCGGAATACAAATAAATAAAGTTCAATGCAAACAAATGAATGTTTAAATCCAATGTCAGATCTCCTGTTGTGTGGCTGTTAAAGATGAAGACAACAACAGTGAAAATAACAAAGATATATATCTTTATTAATGGATGCTTGCGCGGAGTAAAATGAATGGAATGACAGAACTAAATCACTAAGGTAGAATTATGGGAAACTACCAGTCAAATCCTAGTGGACAGAGACATATGACAAAGATGATGCGCTGGATCTGACATCAGTGCGGATGCCTAATGCAAGTATTACACGATAAGCCTTTTTTTAATCTCTAAGATAGAAGACCAAGAGGAAGACTAAAATATAACTGACACAAGTAGTACCCTACCTACAAGTAATCAACATTTGTTGGCCATGTAATGAGAAGAGAACAGCTGGAATATATTGTAACAACTGGGAAAATTGAGGGACGAAGACATAGAGGGAAGCAAAGAGACAGCTTAAGAGAATGGCTTGGCAGAAGGTCAACAACATAAATGATAATTAACTGTCGAGATCGAAAGTTGTAGAGAGACATGATCACCTACGCCAGCAGGGTTGATACTTGATGAGGATGAATAACCTACCAGGATTGTATAGGAAAAAGTCGCCATAGGTATTTAGAGACACATCAAACTGTTTCGGTAGACGGCGGATGCCGTCCGACAAGAGTGATTGTTGTTGCTCATTTTACCGTTTTGTGACCGAGACAATCGGAGTCGAACTGTTGTCCCCGTATTGATTGTTTAAAGAGTCCAAACAAGTCACATCTTAGCCAAGCAGGATTATAAGCAAGGTGTTGCAGGACTTCCTACCGTTTCCTTTACTAACGTTCCCTGCACATTGTGCGCGACATGCGAACGAGCATTGCCGTTCAATAGAATCACACCACGCAGAAGTATGGGTGGTCTCTTGATGGCTGGATGCAGTTTGTCTTGTGTGTCTGTGTAGCGGGTGGCATTGATGGTCACACCAGTCTCTTCACAGACTGATCAACCTTGGGTAGATTCCGTATCACACCCACGTGGTGTGAGCCTGCTATGTTAGATGTGACACCGTCTTGCCAGCGACATATTTCCATTTGGAACAGTTCAAGGAGTTTTCATTTGAACACCTTCGCGTGTATATATATATACTAATAATAATAATAATAATATATACATTTATACATACAAATATAGAGATAAAGATATACCTTGTCCACCCTGTGGTGATTTCAAGATTAGTGACGCTCATTTCTGAACCTATCTCTCAGACTGTCGCCTATCAAATGTGAAACACATTTCATCTCAGTTGTGGTTATTTTTCTTGTTGTCTTGAGTCCATATCTGACTCAATATATCTGATATCGTATGACAGGGAACAGTTGGCTGTGTTCACATTCTGCGCGGTTTCGCCTTATGTCTTTTGGCGTGTGCTGAGACTGCTACGATGGGGACTACAGTTACCTTTCTTTGTTTGGGAGATGATTTAGTAATTCGGATGATTCCACTGGCACGGGCGGTTGAGCAATTATGGATTTTAATCCGTTTGCTGTGATACCGAGGCCTTCCATAACCACTAACCAATAACCATATCTGACATTAGTGGCATAACATTGGGATGAAGGTTTGGGTAGTGAATGCAAATCAATGACCAGTAAACCTGAGCATTGGAAAAAGATGGGAATAGTCATCATTATCATCTTGTAGTATCCCGGCTGGTGTATGCAATCATGTCATTCTACAATCTTGTATCTTTAGTGCATCGTATCAAGTGTGTTGTTGACTTTTTTCCATACCATGACACAACGCTATCTAGTGTCTTCTTAAGTTGTCCTCCGCGATCCCTCTTTCCCTGTATTTTGCCAGTTGTAACCAAGTATTCTAACTTTCCTCTACTCATGATGTTCCCGAAAAATGTTGATTGTTTATTTCTGATGTTTTTTAGTAGCTCCCTTTTTGTGTTGGCCTATTTGAGAATATTCTCATTGGTCCTTCTAACTGTCCATGTAACTTTCAACATTCAATGGAGAAATCTCATCTATGTGGCCTCAAGTCATCTTTTTAATTGTTTGTCTAATATCCATGATTCGCTTCCAAATGTAAAAACTGACTTTATATAGCACCGATGAACTATCTTTCTCACTTCTCTTGACATAGATTTGTAACATAAGGCGTTTTTCATTTTGTGAAATGATATTTTGACCTCAACTAATCTGTCTTTTATTTCTGTATTGCATCTTACATCTGATGTTATTATTGTGCGCAAGTGTATAACGATGTTTACGTGTTTCAAAAAAAAGGAAGAAAAAAGTGGTATGGTAACAGCTTTACGTGGTAATTAACAAAACAATAGTCAACGTTAAATTGTCATTATCATCAGCTTTACAGCAGCTTCGCGTCTCTATGCATCTTGGTGTATCTTGATGCCTTTACTCCTGCACTTGTTTCAGATTGTTCCTGTTTTTTTTTTGAATGTTGCATGATGGTGATGATTGTTTCTTCGACATGATCATTGCTTATGTTTTCTGACTATTCAGACTACTCAAACTATACTTTAATGGCATTATTATATAAGAATAAACCATTGGTAGCCGGCTTTTGTATTTCAAATATAGACACACTGTCATATTTTTATGTCTTTACCTTTTCTTTAGGCCGGAACGTAGCTCTGAAAGAAGTGACCAGACAGTCGATAGATGCTTTAGGGAATTTAGGTTCATCTGCATTCGCTGTTGATGGTAACACCAATGGTGATTTTGAGAGAGGAATGTGCAGTCACACTTTTGGAGATCTTCCCAACATGAACCTCAATTTCAAAAATGAGATGGCAGTAGTTGGATATACTTTGTACAACGTAGATGGAAAAAACGGTTAGTAGTTTTTTTTTTTTTTCATAAAGCGAGGAATCCTCAGAACCAGTGTACGAGTTATATATTTGCTGATTCATTCTTTTCAGTTGTTCATCTACATCAATTATGTTATTTTTGTTAAAATTTAGCACGATCCACGTTTCCTACAGGAAACTATGAAAGGCGAATGGGCAAAGAAATTAAACCAAAAATGGACTGAGGTTGAGAAATGTTTTCTTCTTCCCATTTTCAGAAACGTTGAACAAACACAGTTCCTCCACTTTGAGCGTCGTCCAATGTCCTTCTGAATTGTGTCCCACATTTTTTCTTCGTCATTCATCTTCGGTTCTATTGACTTTTGTCAAGTTATCAATTATGTTTATCCATCTACTTTCTCTGTCAGGCTATATTTCTCTGAGTCTCTTTCGTCTCATTTCTTCACGTTTTCCTTTGTATGCCTCTCCTTGTACGTCTGCTTAATTCATCGAGTTATCATTGTTCCTAGTTTCTTCCAACTTCCTTTGACAAGTTATTTCGAGTCTCTCTCTTTCTCTCTCATAATTCATTCAACACGTTATCTCTGGTCTCTCTCTCTCTCTTTCTCTCTCTTAATTCATTCAACACGTTATCTCTGGTCTCTCTCTCTCTTTCTCTCTCTTAATTCATTCAACACATTATCTCTGGTCTCTTTCTCTCTCTTAATTCATTCAACACGTTATCTCTGGTCTCTCTCTCTCTCTTTCTCTCTCTTAATTCATTCAACACGTTATCTCTGGTCTCTCTCTCTCTCTTTCTCTCTCTTAATTCATTCAACACGTTATCTCTGGTCTCTCTCTCTTTCTCTCTCTTAATTCAGTCAACACGTTATCTCTGGTCTCCCTCTCTCTCTCTCTCTCTCTTTCTCTCAATTCATTCAACACGTTATCTCTAGTCTCTCTCTCTCCCTTTCTCTTAATTCATTCAACACGTTATCTCTGGTCTCTCTCTTCTTTCTCTCTCTTAATTCATTCAACACGTTATCTCTGGTCTCTCTCTCTCTCTTTCTCTCTCTTAATTCATTCAACACGTTATCTCTGGTATCTCTCTCTTTCTCTCTCTTAATTCAGTCAACACGTTATCTCTGGTCTCCCTCTCTCTCTCTCTCTCTCTTTCTCTCAATTCATTCAACACGTTATCTCTAGTCTCTCTCTCTCCCTTTCTCTTAATTCATTCAACACGTTATCTCTAGTCTCTCTCTCTCCCTTTCTCTTAATTCATTCAACACGTTATCTCTGGTAGCTCTCTCTTTCTCTCTCTTAATTCATTCAACACGTTATCTCTGGTCTCTCTCTCTCCCTTTCTCTTAATTCATTCAAAACGTTACCTCTGGTCTCTCTCTCTCCCTTTCTCTTAATTCATTCAACACGTTATCTCTGGTCTCTCTCTCCCTTTCTCTTAATTCATTCAACACGTTATCTCTGGTCTCTCTCTCTCCCTTTCTCTATATTCATTCAACACGTTATCTCTGGTCGCACTCTCTTTCTCTCTCTTAATTCATTCAACACGTTATCTCTGGTCTCTCTCTCTCTTTCTCTCTCTTAATTCATTCAACACGGTATCTCTGGTCACTCTCTCTCTCTCTTTCTCTCTCTTAATTCATTCAACACGGTATCTCTGGTCTCTCTCTCTCTCTTTCTCTCTCTTAATTCATTCAACACGTTATCTCTGGTCTCTCACTCTCTCTCTTTCTCTCTCTTAATTCATTCAACACGGTATCTCTGGTCACTCTCTCTCTCTCTTTCTCTCTCTTAATTCATTCAACACGTTATCTCTGGTCTCTTTCCCTCTCTTTCTCTCTCATAATTCATTCAACACGTTATCTCTGGTCTCTTTCTCTCTCTTTCTCTCTCATAATTCATTCAACACCTTATCTCTGGTCTCTTTCTTTCTGTCTTCTGCTTCACTCAACAAGTTGTTCTTGGTCTCTCTTTCCTATTTACTTATGTAATTATCAATTGTTATCACTCAATTCGACTTACTTCTCAAGCTCACTGCATGGAAGTCTTATTATTGCTTCTGAATCTCATCTGAACACATGGCCTATCAACATCCAACTTCTCCCTATTATCACTGTTTACGTCTCTTGGTTGCTCTTTTGAGAAATTCTGCTGATTTTATTTATTCACAATATTGCAAACAAGACAGGTTGTGTGAAATGATGACAGTCTCCATTTCTTCTGTTGTTCTCCCTCGTTCAGGCCCATACAGAAGCACCTAAAGTACACAACTCTCTGTTAACCTTAGTTTGACTTTTGTGTTGCATAGGGTGGACCTCCAAGCGTCGTTTAGATTGTGATTAAAATATCACAGACTAAATAGAGAGAAATTCATTCAAGATATAAATTATATCCTCATGGTGAAATTCAAAGTTGTAAGTTTCTCTTGAATTTCGTTGTCCACCATTTCATACCCACTGCTTCTGGATAATAATACGCTTTTGCAACAGTTTAGTAAAATTATAGATGATTGTGAAATGAGACAATCATAAAATGTCAAGCTGTGTTACTATTGCTGAGATTTCATATCTGATATGTTTAACTGATTAATTCATATTTCCTCATTCCCGAGTTCAAATATTGCCATATCGCTACCACGATAGTTATACTCAAATGTATAATAAGCAGCTTAAAGAGCAAAGGTATCTCGTGCTGGTCTATGTTTGAAACACTTTTTGAGAGCTGAAGAGAGTGATTTGTTACGCAATGCTCTATTCTTTCCTTTCTTCCTCCCTCTTTCCCTCCCTTCCTTCCTTCCTCGCTTCTTTTCTTCCTTCTTTCATACTTTCTTCATTCTTTCCTTCCTTCTCTCCATCCCTCTATATTTTTCTTCCTTCCTTAATCTTTTATACTTCTTTCATGTCTTCCGTCCACTTTCTTCCTTCATTATGTCCTCTTTCTTTCTTCAAAACTTCCTCCCTTTTTCAATCCCTCCCTCTTTTCCTGCCCCTCTGTTGTCGTTAGTTTAGTTTTTTTTTCCCTTGCTCCCTCTTCGACTCTCTTCCTTCCTTCCTTCCTTCCTTCCTTCCTTCCTTCCTTCCTTCCTTCCTTCCTTCCTTCCTTCCTTCCTTCCTTCCTACCTTCCTTCCATCCTTCCATCCTTCTTTATTTACTTCCTTCTTTTTTTTCTTATTTTTTATCTTTGTTTTCTTGACTGTTTCTGTTTTTTTTTTACTTAATATATAATTGTTTTTTTTCTCTTTTACATAGATGACCTATTCACTTTACTTAAAGGAAATATTCTAAGACTTTTCGACAACAACAAAACAGAGTTGTTTAAACACACAGATACTGAGGCAACTGCGCGTGATGTGTACAAGGTGCAACTAAATAGAATTGTTTCAGGTGTACACGTGATTAATATTGAAGCTACGGAAATTGGCATTTCATCGCAGTATAAATTTCTAACTGTGTGTGAACTTGAAGTATATGGAGGTATGTATTATGTATCGATAAACAATTCATTTCGTGACACATCACGTCTTGACTTATCTATTTCAGTTATAAATTGCACTCGCTTTATAGTTCTGTATCCAAAGTGCACGCCTGTTTCTGTTGTTCTGTTGTTAGAAGAGCGTGACGTCATTGGATGGATGTGATGAAAGATACTGACGTCATAGCTCTATTGGGTGCGACAGCGAGACAGCAGCAGTTCAAGTTTCCAGGAAAATCATTCTCTTAAGATGACAAAATGGATAAATAAATGAACATTTGACGCAGGAAAACAAACGGACTATTGAGATAGCTAGCTCTTCCTCTACGTCATAAGACCGTGTCAATATGTACAAAGAAACATCTTATAGGAAGCATATTTATTCCCATTCTATGTTACCAGTGCCCAACATGGTTTATTTGAGAAAATGTGTAAGATTGACGACAGAAACAAAATTAGGAACAAGATTAAAATAGGGGCACACAAATCAACAATACAAAAGACTAAATACTATGCAGGGCTGCAAGTAGAGCTTCAGATAACATTTAAAATAAACATTATTAGTTAATGTAAATATAATATAATTATATATATATATATATATATATATATATATATATATATATATATATATGAGCAAAGTAGTGGAAATCTGAAAGAAGGCTCTTAGTTGATATTTGTATATTCTTGGTATTGGAGAATGAAGATGATCAGGCGCTGATGAGAACTGTCTATATATTGAAGTTATGATCCGTATCGCGGTTTAATCAAGTACCTTTAACAAACATACAATTGGGGGATAAAAAAATACTCAGTCAAACGACACTCAGACTAACAGCTGATATGTGATACCGTTGCTATTATATTAAGGCAAGAGCTATAAATCCACTCCGGCTCTAAAACAACGATTTGCCTTTGAAAATAAATTCATTCAAAACTTTAAACGTAAATTGGAGATAATTTACACAAATGTCACTATAAGAGAAGAAACCCAACGTGAATACTTATAAAGCTATAGACGGAGGGGACGAAATACATCGATCAAGTTTCTCAGTATATAGGAAACAAGAGTCCCATGGCAGACATTCATGAGGACACCGAGTGGTAAATGAAATAAAAGGTTACCATATGACACTGTGAGAACAAATAATCCAAGTTCAACAGTGAGCTTGCAAAACAAAGCACATAAGAAGTGAATCATCAAACATGGAGAGTTACGATTCCTGCTTTTATAGTCTTTATGTCGAGAGTAACTAACTAGCAAGTGATCGTGTAGTCATCATCATCATCATCATCATCATCATCATCATCATCATCATCATCATCAAGTACCGAGCCTGCTGGCGCAGGTGATCATGTCTCTCCACAACTTTCGATCACGACAGTTATTTATCATTTCTGTTGTTGACCTTCTGCCAAGCCATTGTTTTAATCTGTCTGGTATTTTTTTCTCTTTGCTTCCCTCTATCTCTTCCTCCCACAAATTTCCCAGTTGTTACAATATATTCCAGCTGTTCCCTTCTCATTACTTGACTAAAAAAGATGATGATTGTTTCTTCCTAATGTTGGAAATCTCTTTTTGCTTTGACCTCTTTCAGAACACTTCCATTACGTTTCTTAGCTGTCCATGGTATTCTCAATATTTCTCTTTAAAACCACATTTCTACAGACTCCAGTGATTTTCTTGTCTATTGTTCTATCGTCCATGATTCAAATCCGTATGTTAAGACTGGCTCTACATAACATTTAAGAACTCTTTTTCTTGTTTCTATTGTCAAAAATGGATTGCATAGTATATTCCTCATTGTATCGTAGCATAATAATATTAATGAATGCCATTATTCTTCTTTATCAACGACTCCTACAAGCTTTCCTCTTTGATGTTGGACTTTCAGAGGATATTAAACAAATATACAAATGTTACACACATACATATGTCTATTATTGTGTAGTGGTCTATAATAAACTAATTTGTTATACACATTTTGGCCCAACATAACCAACTTCAGCTTGGTATTTGTAGTTATGTTGGGCGGGGGAGGTTGAGTAAGTCTAGAGGTAGGGCGTCGGTCTCAGGACAGGAAGCACCCAGGTTCAAAGCCCATCATAAATTTGCGTGAGTTCCGATGTCTAGCCGTCTCAGATAACGGCAATAAACAAGAACTCATGCATACACTCGCGCACATTAAAAAAAAACCTTGGCAGTTAAACATTAAAAAGAGTAGGTCATAAATATGGCCGCTGATCGGGTAAGCTTTGCAGACACCTACAAACACGTGGATCACAGGCTGTGCTTCGGGGGTTGTGTACGTGGCCCATGATTCGTCTCGAATTTTAACGAGAGGGTTATTGGATCACCTATGGGTTTATCCGGTGTGCAGTGATGATTATAACAAAAATAACAAAACATCAACAACAGAAACTTGTAGGTAGTGTGATTACCTTTCCTCGTTAATTTAAACTAATTTGGTCATATTATTTAGTCTGTTTAAGTGGTCCACTTATGAAGTAGGCTCTTCATTAATTTCCGTTTACTATAACCACGCCAGCAGAAAGCTAAAAGTTGTTAACTACTTTCAGCCAATGTTCCTAATTAATCAATGTTTCATGTTTGATTATGTTTCTCTTTTTTTTTTGCATAAAATAGTCAAAAATTATTTTAGAAAGTACTAAATTATCAAAACCTAATATTTTAAGAGCAACTCAACGATTTCATTATTACAGTACTTTTATGCCTGATCATGGACCTTATATGACAAAATTATGTTGCAATAATATTTGTTTTGATATTAATTGTTTACAGCCCTTAAGGTTGTACTGGATAGTCATTGATAATAAATGTGCTTAAATGACGACCTACGTTATTAAATGACAATCAACCAATGGATCTGCCGGACTTCATCAATGCCCTCTGAGATGTGCGAAGAGCACATGACTTCGACAACCACAAATCCACGTCACTCCTTCGGATGAAAGAGATGGGAGTTAAGGTGGACACAGCCAGAAATGAGAAACTTAGTGGCCGTGTAAGAAGACTTATCAACCAACACAGAACTGGAGTCGTCAGTCGCTGAACACTGCGGGACTTGCTGAGGAGGGGATCTGAGCACCTATGGACATGTTCGGAGTGCAATGATGATGACACGCAAATAACTCAATAACTCAATCATTATGTAAGTGCTGCAGTTTCTATCTCCATATTTATCACATTTATCGGCAGATACCGTTTGCAAAAATAGCACTTTTGGTCGAGAATGCGAATTACAATGCCACTGTGTAAACAAAGAAGAGCAGTGTTTCCCTAGTACTGGCGGATGTATTTCTGGCTGTATTGAGGGATTCACTGGAGAGGGATGTCAACATAGAGGTCAGTGCACGTATTTTATGCATATTCTATCATTGTCTGAGTTGTTTGTGAGCAAGGGGACTAAATAAATCAGACAATAACAGACTATTAGGATATCACCATTGCTGTTACCTTACAAACATATAGTATATAGTAAGGAGCGTGTAGCCGTGTTGCGAAATCCACAGCCGCGCTGGCTGAAAAGCCGTCGTGCGGTGTTCGAAACGAGTGGTAGGAAGACAGACTTGTTTATATCGGGGGTGAAATAAAAATCCTGAATCTCACAAGTCGTGGCGCCTGCTTTGAGTATGAGTACCTCATCATCGTGAGCCCACCGATATTCACCAGCAATGTTAATGTGTGTCGTAAAGATAGTTTACGATATTTTATACATTGTAGTATTACACCTATTTTAGTAACTCAATTTGTATTTGCATAATCTCTCTCTCTCTCTCTCTCTCTCTCTCTCTCTCTCTCTCTCTCTATCTATCTTTTTTTTTCGCTCTCTCTTTCTCTTTTTTTTTCAGATAGTAGTAGCCTCCGTTAGCCATAGTTGACTATGGATTTTTCAGGGCCCCTAGAAACGTAATTTCTCTATAAATTATCTATAAGTATGACTGCTTCTTGTTTGTGGTGAACCTTTAGAACGTGTTTCCAGAGACTGCGGTCTGCAGCTTTGTCTTCCCATGCTGCAGGGTTTATGTTCACATTTTTCATGTCGCGTTTACACACATCTACAAATCGAATTTTGGTCGTCCCATAGTTATGTTACCATCTGTCAGTTGTCCGTAGGGTATTCGGGAGGCGTGTGCAAGTCAAGACCTCCACAGATTTGTCAGATACATTCACTGTTACAGGATAACAACACAACAATACATTCTACAGCAATAGAAAGCTCAGAGTCCTCAAACAGACACCTCATTCTAACACATACACTTGCTTTATCTCTCTCGTTCATGTCTTCTTACACACACACACACACATTTATTCATTCATTTTCCTCTTGGGCCGAAAACGGCAAGTAGGGCGTAAATCATAGTTCTCCACCACTGACGATTTACTGCCAGTTCTTGTATATCTTAGTCGCTACATAGCTTCAACGTTTAAAAACAAATTATAGCAATAGGAAGTATAACGGCTTAATGTCGTGGGCGCAGCAAATGTCATGTATAATATTTTTATTATTCAGTGTGCCCGAAGGACTGGTTTGGCACAGACTGTAAGTTCATGTGTCACTGCACGGACGGCACTTGTGATGCCATCACTGGTGAATGTTATGAAGGCGCTAAGTGTCAGAGAGGATGGTTTGGACCAAGTTGTCAATATGGTAAGCTACAAGAATGTGTTAGCAAGAAAACTGTCTATTCTAAAAACAGAGACACTTTCTCTAATAAATGTCAAATAATATTAGCTGTAGAGTTGCGTGACGTGAGGATAAAACAACTGTCTCGCTGGCTTAAACTCGACAGAAAGATTTTTTTTCTACCGGGAGTGAAATAAAAATGTATGAGTCTCACACGTCTTGGTGACCGCTTTGACAAGGCGGCCTTTATCCCTCTGGTTCTATTGTAATGCATCAATCTTTATAGGCAATACAATGAAAATTGATGTTTTTTGTTCATTTGGTTTTGTATCACGTATGGTATATGTCGATGCATTTGTATGTGATCACTTCAATGTTAAAATCCGATAGGTCATGTATTATCCCTATATATATGCTGTCAAGTCTTGCTGCTTTTCCATTTTTCATTGTTTGTATAGCTATTTTCACATCATATTTATTTTAAGATTTTATAGCATGGTGTACATTTTATAATTTGTGTCTTGGCCCTTTGATCGTGAAATAGTTATGTTATATATTCATGACATCTATCTATTATATCTTTATTGTCTGTTAGCATTTTTCCCTTGTTCATCTGCAATGCATCCGCTTTATGTGGCTTTTTTATTGTTATTTGTTATTCAATTTAGTTTAGAGTGCATTCCTCGTAAATCGTGTTTACGTTTCATAGTTTTGATTTCTCTATATACTTGGATATATATGCATATATATATACACGCACACAATGCCATATACTCATTAGATCTTTAGTAGACAGAGCCATATAGGAGAAAACAGAACTATAACTATGGTTCATACATTATAACAAAGCATTTGACAAAGTAAAGCACCATGAAATAATAAAAAAATTAGAAAGCATAAACGTAAACAGCAAAGATCTAAGAATAATAAAGATCATGTAATGGCAACAAACAACTGGCGTAATAACTGAAGAAAAATTAAAACAGGGTGTTAGGGAGGTTGTGTGCTGTCACCAGCTTTGTTTAATATGCATAGTGAGATTATTTTAAGATCCATAAGGAGCATACCTGGAATAACAATTGGAGGTAATAATGTGAATAATCTATGGTATGCTGATGATACAGTCTTAATCGATAAGAGTGAAAATGAGTTACAAGAAATGTTAGACATAATAGTGAAAGAAAGAAAAAATTAAAGACTCAGCCTTAATAGGAAAAAAGACAGTAGTAATGGTAGCAACAAAGAAAAATACATCACCTCAGTGCAAAATAAAGACAAGTGAAACAATATTAAAACATGTAAATGAATTTAAATATTTGAGAACTTTCTTAACCTCAAACGGAAGATGTACAAAAGAGGTGAGATGCAGAATGGTTCAGGCAAAAGCAGCTTTAAAAAAAAATGAGGAAGATACTATACAATCCATTTTTGACAATAAAAATAATAAAAAAGAGTTCTTAAATGTTATGTAGAGCCAGTCTAAACAAATGGATGTGAATTATGGACATCAGGACAACAGAAAAGAAAATCACTGGAGTCTGTAGAAATGGGGTTTTTACAGAAGAATGTTGTGAATACCATGGACAGCAAAGAAGATTAATGAAAACGTTCCGAATGAGACCAAAGCAAAAACAGATAATATCCAATATTAGGAAGAAACAATCATCATTTTTTGGCCATGCTATGAGAAGAGAACAGCTGGAATATATTGTAACAACTGGGAAAATTGAGGGACGAAGAGATAGAGGGAAGCAAAGAGATAAATAACTGTCGAGATCGAAAGTTGTGGAGAGACATGATCACCTACGCCAGCAGGTACTTGATGATAATGATGATGATGATATACTTGGCTCAGCCAGTCTTCTTTAGCATTTTTTTTCTTCAAATGTTTTATTGTTTGTTTGTTTAAGGCAGTTTTCTTTTTGATGCCTTCTTTCTTCCATTTTGTTTCCTAAGATGATTTTTAGTTATCTTCCTCTTCCTCCACTTCTGCTTCTTTTCTTCCCTTCCACATTTGCCTTTTAGCGTCGAGGGGAGATATAATGTGTGGTCTTTTGCTCTTCTTTTCGCCTCTGCTGTTGTTATGTTTGCTAG
Source organism: Megaustenia siamemsis (assembly GCA_032433765.1). Lineage (NCBI taxonomy): Eukaryota > Metazoa > Mollusca > Gastropoda > Stylommatophora > Ariophantidae > Megaustenia > Megaustenia siamemsis. The sequence goes on along the minus strand of JAVIAB010000041.1, from coordinate 9,800,833 downwards.
TGCTTCTAATATACCATCCATTCATTTTTTCGTGGCTGACCATTGGGTCTGGTATTCTCACTTCGCTTACTGAAGGCTCGTCGTGTTGTATTTTAAACTTTCTGCCTTGTCACGTGACCAAACCATTGTATCTATTGTTTCTTTATATATTTTATGGTCGGTGCTATTGCTAGCTTTATTTTCAATTCTTCATTTTTGATCATGTCTCTCAGGCTGTTTCCTGTCATTCGTCTAACACATTTAATCTCAGTGTAGGCTATTTATCTTATTGTTCTTGCTTCTAGGGTACAGCTCTGGCAATGGTAGCACAACGTTGGGATGAAGATTGTATTGTACTGTTCCCGTTTTGCCTCTAGTTATTTCATTGTTGGACAATAGTGGCTATAGATGTCCAATGATTTGAGAAGAATTGATGCATCTTCAGTCTATCTCTGCTGTTTGTGAATTTTCTTAAGTCACTAAATTCCCTAGGTTTTTGAATTACTCTTTTTGTTTTAGTTGCCCTACCTTCTATGGTTATGTTGATGTTATGTTTCTCTATGGCGACAATAATGACTTCTGTTTTGTAGCTGTTAATTTTCTTGTTTTATTTTGTGCCTGTCTGTTGAGTTTATTCAAGTGTTCTTGTAGGTGTTCTTTTTTCCATGTTTGAGTGCCTGATCTTCTACAAAGAAAAGCTCGTCGATCTCCTCTGTCTCTGATGGGTTGGCTAACGTGCATATACAGCCCATGTATGTAATAAACAGGAGGGGGGAGGGATAATACGCACCACTGTCTTACACCTGATATAATTTTGAAGTGGTCCGTATAGCCTCCTGCTGCTCTGACTGTGCTGCTGCTGTTGATGTAGAAACTTTTAATTAGATTGTTAGTTAGATGGTTGGCTTACTAATATGTTATTAGTATCTCCCACAGTTGTTCTCTGTTTACTGTGTCGAATGCTTTTTCCTGGTCAATGAAAGAAATGTATACATTTTGATTGTGTTTTGTCGTTTTCTTCTGCAAGCTGTTTTAATGTGAATAGAGCGTCAGTACATCCTCTGTTTTTTTTTCGGAACCCCATTTGAGAATCGCTTTACTGTATTTCTTGTATTGGTCTCATATTTTCCGACAATTTTATCGTATAGCTTTCATACATGGCTGAGAAATGATATTACCTATATGTTGATTGCAGTCTATTTTGCTACCTTTCTTTTTCCATATTGGTACGTTGATTGCCTGTTGCCAGCGTTTTGGGGATTTTTGATGTTGCCATGCATTTAATATTCTGTGCAACCATGCTACTTCTGTGTTTCCTGCTGTTGCTATGCTATTATTTCTTGTGGTAAGCAATCTATTTTCCCACCTAAAGGATAGTTATCCATTTTTGTGTATTGTTCTTTTCCTTTTTTATTATCTGAAATTATGTTAAGCGTACGTTAGGTTACGATGCCAGAAACAGCCCTATGATCATTTAATATTTCCTCAAAGAGAGTAAATGAGAATATACTGCTTAGTTCATAGGCGCCTACAAAGTGAGTGTTCACATTAAAAACAAAATAACGTTTATAGAAAATAAGATATGTAGAATTATACATTGAATGATAATGTGATATGTTTAAAAAAGAAACGACTAATAACTTAATTAAAAATATGTATACAATTGCTAGTATTCTTTATTTTTTGGAAATGTGAGAATAATGAACCATACCGATAAATCAAGGTAGGCGTTAATATATTCTGTATCTTGTGTTCTCTTTACGGTTAAGGTTATGGTTAGTCGAAGGCCCCGGTCTCACTGCGAACGAATATAAAATCCGGAATTAGTTAACCACCCGTGCCAGTGGAATCATCTAAATTAATACTCGTCACATTGAATGATCCAAACAAAGAATGACAGCTGCAGTCCACACCATAGCAGCTACAGCACAAGTCAACATACATAAGGTCAAGCGGCACCAAAACTGAACGCAACTGAACTGTTCTTCGTTATACGATATCATCATTCATCGTAAGCAATCGGGATATCAAAACACAATCCGGATGAAAAACACAGCTCATGGTGTGTACATAGCACTAAACTCAATAGCTCCAGCAGCAAGCCAGGCAATGAATATGACGCAATTGCAACAAGCAAAGCTTTTTTTTCAAACTGAGCATCAATGGTTCCTGCAACCTATCCGCCATATTGACCGGAAAATACTGCCTACAAGAGATACATCTAGTTAACACAGACATACCACTAAGATGTAATTTATACTGGGAACAAACAACAATAATAAAATGTAACAAATAGAGAACTCTACACCTATCGGTACCAAAAGGGGGGTGAGACTGGGATGCATCCTATCTTCAAGGTTGTTCAAGCTAAACGCTGAGCAAATCTTTAAGAAGATCACAGAGGCATACAATGCCTAAACATTAATGGAAAGGTAATCAATAATTTAATATATGCTGATGATACTGTATTACTTGCATACAATCATAAAGATCTACAACAATTATTTAATTAAACAAACATGGCAAGCTTAACATATGTATTATATATGAATATAAAAAAAACGACTAGAACTATGATCATAAACCAAGATAATACTCCCAACCTACGATAGGATATATAATTTGAAGGTATAGAACTGGAGACATATCAGGGCTACAACATTTTTGATTTTGAACAAGGTATAACCAGTGATGGAAAATGTACAACTTTAATCAACAAAAGAATAGAAATGTTAAAAACTAATTTTAACGCCATGAAAAATATACTAAGATCAAAACAAATAACATCAGGGCTAAAACTAAGAATAGCAAAAGTTCTTTCTTCTCAATATACATGTATGGTGTGGAAACATGGACATATGATAGAGATAATTACAGAGATGCAATTTTCGTATTGACGTTGACACAGCTTTATCAGATGTTCCACTGACTCGGTATTATCTGAGGATCTACCACAATAATTTTTTCTGTTACATTCTACATTCGTTTTTGCTGATATCCATAGCCTAGAATTGATACTTCTTCTTTATCCAATAAATCCGGGAGTCGTTAAGGCAACGCTGTCAGACTTAATCAAACCTTCTTCATCTGTCTCTACCTTCAGTCTTTGAAAATGACCAAAGTTAAAACATATCCATTCTTTGATGTTATCTTTCCCGTCTCTATCACTGCTAGTAACTTTCTCTCTCACTGATATTATAAATCATTGCAGAAAGTTCGACAAATTTCATTTTGACCTTTTTTCACAAGAGTCATATGATCATCATGTTACCGATATTGCCTGTTGTATCATTTGGCGACATTTTTCATTTATGATACGCTCTAGGCAAAAGATGCGCACAATCTCACTATAACATTTCATCTATATAGCTTGTATTTACTTGTGTAGCTCTGCTGTGAGGTTTTATGTTTCCCAAGCTCATAACTGATATGACATGGATGCGCATCTACCTGAATTTAGAGCCAAGAGTGATGTTCCTGTAATGTCAAACATGTTTTAGCTGTGAAACATCTGATGTAGTTTGTGTTATTCTAGCCGATATTTCAGGCTTTGGTCTTCATCGCTGACAATTGATCCCAAGTAATTAAATGTGTCATCTATTTCTAGATCGTGATCATTTATTTCAATGTTTCCAACAATACCCCCCCCCCCACCGGATTTATTCGTCATCATTTTTTTTTTATCATCATTGACCTACATTCCATATGCGACTGTAGTTTCATATACTCATTCTATCAAATCTATTAGTTGGGGGACTGGTTTGTATCGAGGCTAGACGCCAACCGAGAGGTTGTGGGTTCAAATCCCGGCTACACCGGCTGGAATTTTTATTTATGATTTCTCTCTGCGGCAACCACCCCTGTTATCAGCAGGGAGGCCAGGCTTGAAACGTAACTTACTCATCGACGGAAAAAAAATATGAGTACCTCCGAAGTCGGAGTTATCTGACAGTCCGACGAGAGACCACAGTGCACACGGCTGCCATGGAAAAATGGATTAACACGCACAATTCAGTTCCTAGTCTCTAGGGACTTCGTCACAGGTAAAAGCTGGCGAATTAAACAAAATCGGTTATTTCTGGTTCTGTTCCTGCTAAACCGCCGATGTCACCGAGGTCACCGATGTCATCAACAAACCGCAGGATGTTGATAGTTCTCCTACCAGTACCGTGATGGTCCCTACTCTGCCAGATCATGTTACAGGTAACGTTGAGCGCATCTATCAGGTCCTCTAACTCTGCTGGAACCAGTTCAATTAGAATGTTATACCCACCAGCAGATTTTCTTTGTTTTAAGTTTTTTCACGGATGCTACAACTAGATTGTGTAGTATGTGATAGACTTCTTCTCGCTTAGACTGTTGACATTGTAGTAAAGCTGGACGCATGTTACTGTATGTGTTATAACGTCAGGATGCGTATTCTATCCACCGATTAGTATTTTCACGTTTTTGGTGAGACATTTTTCTGATTTACGGAGTGCTGTTGTGGATCTGTTTTGTCGATCATCAGTTAAGTCTTTAACCACTTTATATTACTGTTTACTATTAATTTTGTTGTAGTTTTTCTCTTTACATGTTTTTATTTATCCAGTTCTAGTGTGCTTGCTTATGCTGCTTAGAATCGTGTGATTTATTTCGTTGTACACTTTCTTACCTTCTGGTGTGTGTTTGTAATGTTTTAGTTTTCTTCTAATGACACAGGTGTTGATGTCATAGGTGTCCCATGCTTTCTTTATCCTTTAGTATTTGCAAAGCAATGTAGTGGCTGTCTCATATATAGTTGAGTTCAATGTGCATTGATTACACATTTTAAAAATTAAAATTGATATTTTTTTTTCAAATATGTGCCAACATACCGTTATTATGTGAATTTGTATTATTCAAATTTCAATATGATATTTTATTAAGAACAAAAGAGCAAAGTAAACCATACAATGTCAGACATATTTCATACAAGAACAGTAATCAGCAACTTACCTTCAGTGTAAAACAATTCAGGTGTGATTAGTTCTTAAAACACAATACATTTGATAAACTTCAGAAACTAAACCAAATTAATTGAAAAAGCTGAAGAAAAGGCAAACTAAAAAAATTCTTCACGATACCGTAAATACGTTTAATAAATCTGTGTTTTAAACATTTACAGTAAGTTTTTGATCTGTTAACATCCTGAATATACGATACTGACGTCACTGACGATAATAACATTTTTTTAACTCATTACCTGTAACAGGTGTAGTTGATATTATACAACGAAAAATATCCTTTTCTTCTTCCTTTTCCCATAAACCATGCAGTGATTGAGGTAACACTGATAAACGTCATTAATTTTCTTTCTCTTTTGAGCTCTTACCATAATCATTCTTTGGCACTCTACGAACTCGAGGCCTGTCCGTTCATTTATGTAATCGTTCCTTCTCTGTTAATGTCTACCTTCCCATCCTCCTTTCACAGTTCATGTTGAAAAGTCTTTGCCAGACAAGATGATCGAGATACGTAACCTGTCCATCAATTTACAGTAAAATAAATGTGTTTAATGTAACCGCGATGAGCTTTGTTCAAACAGCACTCTTTCTTAGAGACATGTTATCATAAATGTTATCATAAATAGTATCATAAATGTTATCCTCTTTTTTATAATAAGACATTTTATTCAAAATTGCATTTCTTAACGAAATTGTATACCTGCAGCCTTCTGTCATATGGATATTTACCTTAAGAAGTAAGACAAAACCGTGAATCCAACTGGTAATCATCATCATCAAGTATCAACCCTGCTTGGGTGGGTGCTCATGTCTCTCCACAACTTTAAATCTGGAAACCTATTTATCATTTGTGTTGTTGACCTTTTGTCAAACTTTTCTCTTACGCTGTCTGGCATTTTGTCTCTTTGCTTCCCTCTATCTCTTCATCCTTCAATTTTGTAAGTTGTCACAATATATTCCAGCTGTTCTTTTCTCATCCCATTACTCCAAAAATGATGATTGTTTCTTCGTAATATTGCACATTAGCTCTCCTTTTGCTTTGCTGCTTTCAGAACGTTTTCATTAATCTCCTTAGTTGTCCATTGTATTCGCAACATTCTTCTGTAAAACTACATTTCTACAGCATCCAGTTTTTTTCTTATATGTTGTCATGTTGTCCATGACTCACACCCATATGTTAAGATTGGGTTTACATAACATTGAAGAACTCTTTTCTCTTGTTTCTTTTCTCAAAAATAGATTGCATAGTATTTTCTTTTTGGGAAAGCTGCGTCCACTTGAGTCCTTCCGTATCTCACCTCTGTTGTACATCTACCATCTGAGGTTAACAATGGTCCCAAATATTTACATTCATTTACCTGTTTTAATATTGCTAATTGCATTAAATAAATGATTAAAAAAATACCGATTCCATAAGTCATGATAAGCGCTTTATAAATATGTTAATGAACAGATCTTTGATTGACGCAAATAAATATGCAGACATACACTCAACTGTACACAATACAAAATGCCGCACACATGTTGAAATGTCATTGTTTCAATTGTACAGTGGACTTAGCTACTAGCGAGACTGTTATTAAAGGAGGCAGCGCTCTGGAAACCATAACAGATGGCGATGACAGCACCTGTCTTACAAAGATCGAGCAAATAACTGTGGCCTGGTCTCTTCCCTATATTACTACATGGATACGTATACATACTAACAATCATAGTAAGTGTTCATGTAAAGTTGTGTGGGACATATAAAAATACACGTATAATTATATATAAGAGTTTTACAAAAAGAAGATATAGCGAAAAAATGTTTTAACTGCATGCCTTTGTTGGTACGACAAACAAGCGCACGAAGAATACACAGTTACATAGAAAGATTGTTACATAACGTCAGTAAGAGAAGGACGGTCTTTGTGAAGAGATCGCCATTAGGTAGAAAAGGAAATGTGAATCCCAGTATGTGGTCATGTGATAGTTCACGAATAACCACGTGACTATAGAGACAGGTTGATTGAACAAGAAAGAATAAGGGAACGATGGACATAATACAATACATATATTTATGATGATGAACGAATAGAAGTAAATATTAAGGATAACAAGTGAAACAATATTAAAACATGTAAATGCATTTAAATATTTGGGAACTTTGTTAAGCTCAGACTGAAGATGTACACAAGAGGTGAGATGCAGAATGGCCCAGGCAAAAGCAGCTTTTCGAAAAATGAGGAAGATAATATACAATCCATTTCTGATAATATAAACACGATAAAAAGTTCTTAAATGTTATGTAGAGCCAGTCTTTATAGGACAACAGACAAGAAATGACTGGAGTCTGTAGAAATGTGGTTTTACATAAGAATGTTGAGAATACCATGGGCAGCTAAGACGAATAATGAAAACGATTCTGAAAGAGGTCAACGCAAAAAGACAGCTAATATCCAATCATCAAGATTTGGCTATGTAATGAGAAGGGAACATCTGGAATATATTGTGACAACTGGGAAAGTAATGGACGAAGAGATATGGGGAAGGAAAGAGAAAAGATACCAGAAAACTTGAGAGAATGGCTTGGCAGAAGGTCAACAACAGAAATGAGAAATAACTGATGAGATCGAAAATTGTACAGAGACATGATTACCTACGCCAGCCGGCGAGGTACTTGATAATGATAATGATAATGATGATAGAAAAATTACAGGAAATACATCGATTTTCATAAGGAAAACGTGGGAAAGATGAATCGCTAATAAAGTGTAAGGAGCTTTCATTTGTTTGCTTGTTGTTAGGAACATCATCACTGCACACTCGGCGAATCCATAGGTGCTCCTATATCCTACCTGAAAATGTTAAGAAAATCGCAGGAGAATCCTAGATTACTTGCACAAACTCCGTAGCACGGCCTGTGTTCCACGATGTAAGAAGATCTACTGACAGTTTTGTCCGGGCTGCGACCATATTTATGGCCTACTCTTTCCAGTTGTCACAGCCAAGTGTTCCTTAACGTGCGCGACTGCACCTAGGACCTCTTGTTTACTGTCGTTATCTGACCGGCCTTGACATCGGATTTCACTAACCAAGATATCAGGGGAGGGTAACGTCATAATGAAACAACATATTATTGTATTTCCTATTTAATAATCACCACCGCTTCTGGTTGGCTTTGAACCATGTCATTCCTGTTCTAAGGTCGACGTCGTTTCTCTAGACTATCCAACCTATCCCTGTGTAGGGTGCTAAGATACATAATGAGTGGGTATAAAGATGGAGAGAGAAATTGTGTAGTTGGTGATATTTTCCTTATTCAATATATCAATAACCCTATGATTCTAGTCTCGAACCATGACATCAATTCTCTTGATCATCAAATTTTCAGATAATATCCTAGTCACGAGTATCGTATCTTCTCTGATGACATCAGCCGATTTGCGTTAGAGAACAGACTCAAAGTTCTTCTTGGTTCTATCCAGCCGGAGAGGGATTAATTCATTTCATACTTTCTATCATAAGTTGTTTTCTCTTTCTCCATGCTCACCTTGCCAGGGACCCATACGTTCTATAATAAGTTGTTTTCTCTCTCTCTCTATGCTCATCTTGCCAGGGACCCATACTTTATATCATAAGTTGTTTTCTCTCCCTTCATGCTCACCTTGCCAGCGACCCTTACTTTCTATCATAAGTTGTTTTCTCTCTCTCTCTCTCTACATGATCATCTTGTCAGAGATACATACTTTATATCATACGTTTTTTTCTCTCTCTTCATGCTCACCTTGTCAGAGACCCTCACTTTATATCATAAGTTGTTTTCTCTCTCTCTACAAGCTCACCTTGCCAGCGACCCTTACTTTCTATCATAAGTTGTTTTCTCTCTCTCTCTCTCTACATGCTCACCTTGCCAGGGACCCATACTTTCTATCATAAGTTTTTTCTCTCTCTACATGCTCCCCTAGGGTGTCCGGTTAGCGCAATCGATAGGCGGTTGGCTTACCACGGCAACAGCCGGGGTTCGTACCCTGGCGAGGACACCTGGGTTTTACTAATTCCCTAAAAATTAGTGGGAGCCGCGATAGCTAAGTGGTTAGTGAACTGGACTACTACGGACAAGGGGTAGGGTTCGATCCCAACCGACGGCTCCGGGTTCACCCAGCCTTAAATGGGTACCGGATTGTTTCTGAGAAAGTAAAGCAGCACGGGCGTAATACCGACCACATTACCCCAAAAAATCATGTGCTGAAGGTCTGTAAAATATAGGGTCACTAACACCATATTTCCCTATACGCCACTTGGCGTGACGGGGGGGTACTTTACTTTTTTTTTACATGCTCCCCTTGTCAGAGACCCATACTTTTTATCATAAGTTGTTTTCTCTTCATGCTCCCTTGTCAGGGACCCGTACGTTCTATCTTAAAATGTTTTCTCTCTCTTCATCCTCCCCTTACCAGGGATCAATACCTTCTATCATAAGTTCTTTTCTCTCTCTCCATGCTCACCTTGCCAGGAACCCTTACCTCATTATCCGTGAATCGCAATTCGCCTTATTTAGTCATCGACATCCTGGTCTCACAGGAGATGTCAGAGTAAAAAGTGTTTGATGAAAGTGATCAAACAGTGTGACTTTAATGTTATGTGATAAGATGCAATGATGAATACACTAGTGGTAGTGCTAGCTATAGTAATATTTATACTGGATGAATTAGTTTTAGTTGTACATGAAACAGTAGTTGCCGCTATTTAGTAGAAGTTGTACGATGATTTAATAAATTAATAATTTACAAGATTTAATTATCAAAATTACACATATGTATATATATATATATATATATATATATATATATATATATATATATATATATATATATATATATATATACACTATAGTCTATTCGAACTTTATTAATATTGAAATGTTCAGCTATTGTGAAACAATATTTTCCTATCAACAGCTGAGCTGAATATGTTTACCATTCTGTATAAGAGAAATGGTAGTTCCTCGACAACTGCATGTTTAGATGTCCACTGGGAACGCATTCATCGCACTATAACGGATTTCCATTGTAACATGAACTACCCTGTTACAGAAATTGTCATATCAGGCCCGGGTGTCAGATATTTGTGCTCAATACACATCAGTGGAGGTAAGTTTCGTCATTACACTGCTGCATTCTTTAATCTATGGACAGCAATTTCGTGATAAAACAGAAATTGTGAAACATTTATAGGTGAGCATAGCTACCACCTGTCTCGTCTCTCCTTAGGTATTCGGCTTAAGACTAGTTTATATTAATTGTACATATTACCTATACCTGACATTGGGCCGAAATGCATCAGCTGAAAGGTCGCTGGATCCATAACAACAAAAACAACATATACTCATCATCATCATCATGTACCGGGTGCAGGTGATCATGTCTCTCCGCAACTTTCGATCTCGGCAGCTATTTATCATTTCTGTTGTTGACCTTCTGCCAAGCCATTCTCTTAAGCTGTCTGTTATTTTTTTTTCTTTTTGCTTCCCCCTATCTCTTCGTCCCTCAATTTTTCCAGTTGTTACAATATATTCCAGTTGTTCTCTTCTCATTACATGGCCAAACAATGATGATTGTTTCTTCCTAATATTGGAAATTAGCTCTATTTTTTGCTTTGACCTCTCTCATAACCTCTTCATTACTCTTCTTGGCTGTCCATGGTATTCTCAACATTCCTCTGTAAAACCACATTTCTACAGACTCCAGTGATTTTCTTGTCTGTTGTCCTATTGTCCATGATTCGCATCCATATGTTAAGACTGGCTCTACTTAACATTTAAGTACACTTTTTCTAGTTTCTATTGTCAAAAATGGATTGCATAGTATCTTCCTCATTTTTTGGAAAGCTGCTTTTGCCTGATCAAATCTGCATCTCACCTCTTTTGTACATCTTCCGTCTGTGGTTAACAAAGTTCCCAAATATTTAAATTCATTTACCTGTTTTAATATTGTTCCACTTGTCTTTATTTTGCACTGATGTGATGTCGTTTTCTTTGTTGTTACCATTACCTCTGTCTTTTTGCTATTAAGGCTAAGTCCTTTATTTTTGCTTCTCTCACTACAATGTCCAACATTTCTTGTAACTCATTTTCACTCTTAGTGATTAGGACTGTATCATCAGCATACCTTAGATTATTTATATTATGACCTCCAATTGTTATTCCAGGCATGCTCCTTATGGATCTTAAAATAATCTCACTATAAATATTAAACAAATCTGGTGACAGCACACAACCTTGTCTAACACCCTGTTTTATTTCTTGAAAGATTTCCAATTGGTTTCCAATTCTTATGGCCGCTGCTTGTTGCCAGTACATGTTTTTTTTTTATTATTCTAGATCTTTGCTCTCTACGTTTATGCTTTCTAACATTTTGATTATTTATTGGTGCTTTACTTTGTCAAATGCCTTGGTGTAATCTATGAAACATAGGTGTAGATCTGTTTTCACCGCTATGGCTCTGTCTACTAAAGATGTCTTATGATATAAATGACATATCTTGTTCCTTTATCTCTAACAAAACCACACTGTTCATTGCTAATTTCTGGACTGATTTTGTTTTGCACTCTTCGCATGATGATTCTTAGTAATATCTCAGTCGTATGACTCATAAGGCTTATTGTGCAACGATTATCGCATTCAATCACACCAGATTTCTTTGATAGGGCAATGAATACTTGAATATTGCAAACTGGTATATATCCACTGTTGTAGATTTCATTCAATATTGCTGTTGTTATTTCAATTCCAAAATCACACATGGCTTCAATCTCTTCTTTAGTTATATTATTTGGTCCAGGAGCTTTTCCTGCTTTCATATTGCGCAAGGTGTCTTCCACTTCTTCTCTGAGTATTTCTGGTCCTTCTCCATTATCCTTAATTTTTACTTCCGTTCGTTCATCATTGTAAAGATCTTTAATGTATTCTGTCCATCGTTCCCTTATGTTTTCTTGATCAATCAACAGTTCTCCTTTCTTTGATCTTAGACATCCAGTTTTTGACTGCGTTTTTTTTCTTCCTGTTAATTCCTCAATTTGTTTGTATATAGCTTTAGCATCTCCTTTTTGTTGCATTTCAATCTCTTTGCATCTATCTGTTAGCCATGCTTCTTTTGCTTCATTACATTTTACTGCAAAATCTTTATTTAATCTCTTATACTCATCTGTATTTTCTTTATTTTTTCTTCTTGTATTCATTAGCTGTAAAATGGCATCCGTCATCCATTTCTTTCTTGAATTTGTCCTCACTAGTCGTATGTACTCTTTTGATGTTTTTTTGCATTGATTCTTTTAGCATTTCCCACTGTTCATCAATGCTTTGTATCTTCTCTATTGCATTGTACCGGTTCTGAATTGTGATTTTATATTTGTCTTGCAGCTTCTTGTCTGATTATAGTAAATCTAAATTTAACTTGGTGTTAACTGATGCTCGTTTTGTTGCTTTTAATTTTACTCTAAGCTTTCCCACAACTGGTACATGATCACTATTGCAATCTTCCCCTGGTCTAGTTTTCACACACACCAGACTGTTTCTAAATCTATTGCTTATCATTATATAATCGATTACGTGCGTTGTCCCCTGGGTTTTTCCATGTCCACAGACGTCTTGGATGTTGCTTAAACCAGGTGTTTCCTATCATCATGTTGTGTGTTTTTGCCCAGTCAATAAGTTTCTAACCTCTTAAATTCCTCTCGTCTAAGCCATAATGACCAACCACTTCCTCAAATCTTTCATTTCCTACTTTTGCGTTAAAATCCCCTAGAACTATAGTGTTTTCATGTGGTTTGCATTTATGAAGTGTCTCATTTAATTCGTCAAATTTATCAATTGTTTCCTCTAGACTGTCTGCTGTTGGTGCATAAATGTGTATAAGATTTATGTCTATTTGCTTTCCATTCAATTTTCAAACATTCAAAAAGAAATTAAATGAAAAGCCAACATATACTACTTGTAGCGTATTCTTAAAATGTAATGACATTTGTTAACATATTAAACTTCTAACATCACATTTCACTAGTTAAGTTAATAAGTTAAAGAAATGTGTTAACGCTTTCCTAACAAAAGATCCAAAGAATGGAAAAGTGGTTGCACAATATATATATAGAGTTATTGAGTTATTTGCGGGTCATCGTCACTGCACTCTGAACATGTCCATAGGTGCTCAGATCCCCTCCTCAGCAATTCCCTCAGTGTCCAGCGACTGATGACTCCAGTTCTATGTTGGTTGATAAGTCTTCTTACACGACCAATAAGTTTCTCATTTCTGACTGTGCCCATCTTAACTCCCATTTCCATCATCCGAAGAAGTGACGTAGATCTGTGTTTGTCGAAGTCCTGTGCTCTTCCCACATCTCGTAGGGCATTGCTGATGTCCGCCCGATCCATTGGTTGCCCGTCCTCAACGACAGCGCAGCTGGCCAACCTGTCAGCTCTTTCATTTCCTCGTACTCCCGCATGTCCAGGGACATAGACAAAGTTGACCTTATGGAATTTGGATTTCTGCAACGACTCTACCCATTGCATGCGTACAGAGCTCGCCTCCACTTTTTTAATCATGCTCATCGAATCACTCAGTATACATGCGTGGGTGTAGTCTTGTGACTCTAACCATTTGAATGCCTTGGTCACTGCCACCGCCTCCATTGTCATGCTGCTCGTGGTCATGACGTATGCACCACTGTCTTCTTTGACTATTCTGCCTGCTGAGCGTGCTGTAAATGCCAATGCACTTCTTTGGTGTCGTCTTACAGATCCGTCTGTATAGATAACTGCATCTTTCTCATCGGTGTTATCGCAGATGAGACCGTTGACCTCAGCATTAACCACGACCGTGTTCTGTTCCCTACTTTTCCTGTCGAGTGTGACAATACACGAGAAAATCGCTTTGAATGACATAGGCACCGGTATCCACTCCTCACCAACGCTGATATTGGTAAGCCCACAGACCTGTTTGATGACATCTTCTGCTCGGCCCACCCATGATTTGCCTCTTCTTAGTCTGGCACCTTTCACTGTGTTGAGCACGTGGTGCAATGGATGCTCTGTATATGTACTAATCTTCGGGTATGCTCGTGCTCTCCAGATCTTGATTCTGTCATCCATTGTTGGAAAGTCAAGAAGATACCTCATTGCTACACAGGGAGTGTCCCTCGTACATCCCAGGATAATGCGCATGGCTTCATTTTGTATTTTCTCCAGCCTATCAATGTGAATCGTACTGACAGTAAGAATTGCAAGGGCATACTCGATTGGTGCGAGGACTAATACCTGGAACAGAAAAGTAAGTAGCATCTGCTCGATGTTGGCAGCTGCCATGACCTTCAAGGCGGCTAATCCTTAGCGGGATTTTGTTATCACATGGTTGACGTGGTCCCGAAAACACAGGCTGCGATCAAACTTAACTCCGAGTTATGTCATCAACTTGTCCCTGGTCACCGCATCAGCTCCCATTCGTACTACCGGTGTGATTGTATTAACGATATGATTGTTAAGGGAGAACCATGAAACTGATGCTTTATTAGGATTAACCAAGGCACCTGAAACCCCACACCAGGAAGAGATGCGATCGAGTTCGTCTTGCATTGTGGACGCGATTTCCCTTCTGTCTCTTCCCTGTCGATATACCAGAATATCATCAGAAAAAAATCATAGTTCTTCCCCTCCCATCCAGCTGTTGTTCCGTGATCATTATTGTGTACACGTTAAATAGAACTGGTGTTAAGGGTGAGCCTTGTGACAGCCCTGGTCAAATGGATGTTGGCTCTGAAGACCAACTTCCACATCTGAGTATCACCTTCCTCTGAAACAGTGCCGCGGTGACCCATCTAACGAGGTAGGGGTGCACCGTCAATTTGAGGAGCATATGCATGATATATTCAAATGGTACCCTATTGTATGCAACCTCCAGATCTATAGCAGCAGCACATGTCTCCTCTCGTCTGTGGAAGTCTTCGAAGACGTCATAGGCAAAGACTGCCGCATTGAGCCATGTCTCTTTGTTATATCTATAACCTCCGAGTGTGGGTGGGAATACGCGTTTCTGTTCAAGGTGACAGGTGAGGACACGGGCAACTATTTTCTCCAGCAGCTTGCCCGCAGTGTTCTGTATTGTGATGATTCTGTAGGCACTGATCTGAAAATAGTCCTTGTTTGGCTTCGGTTGCGGTAGTAAGTAGCTGTGTAGCAACTCTTCCTTGACATTTTTCGTCTTCACAAACGGCTGGTAGCAAACAAGCATGATAAGTCAGAAGTTTTACAAAAACATTTAGTGTCTTATACTGGATGCTGCTTGGCTGAACAGCTTCTCTCGTGGCTGATTCGGCCAATATTGGATAGACAGATCCGGCCACAGAACGAACAAGATTCTATTGTGGTGCCTGGCGTCGTCTCTGTTCTCCTGCGCCTTTTGTCTTTTGAATTTGATATCATCACTACCTCGAAAGCTGATGTGCCATTGTTTATTTTTCTTCTCTATGTGCTACAATCTGCAGCTAGATTTTTGCAGTTTCTTTCACTGATAGACAATTCAATCAAGAAAATACCGCAAACATCCGTATATGTCAGCACTGGTCTTCACTTTGGTCTCCTATCGTCCTTAATTTCGCCAAACAATATTTGTTTAGGAATACCAGTGTGTGCCAATCTCCTAAAATGACCCAGCCACCTTATTCTACGACTCCTATTTGTTGATGATGACTCCTATGATTGATGGGACGCTCATTGTAAGACATTAGACTCTGCCATTTGATGTTCAATCTAAGTCAACGCACATACAAGCAGTTTAACATTTTGTCCTGCCCTGCATAGGTAGTCCAAGCTACTGGTCCGTATAGAAATGAACTAAGCACGCTACTGTGGTAAATTGTTGTCTCAGTTCTGAGTGTTAATTTGGCGTTGGCCCATGCTCTATCTTAAAGGTTAGCAAATGTCGAATTTGTCTTTCAGATTCGGGAATTAATTTATTCTTCAAGGGAGACAGTGGCTGTGATCACTTCAAGGGAGACAGTGACTGTGATCACTTCAAGGGAGTCAGTGGCTGTGATTACTTCAAGGGAGACAGTGGCTGTGATTACTTCAAGGGAGACAGTGGCTGTGATTACTTCAAGGGAGACAGTGGCTGTGATTACTTCAAGGGAGACAGTGGCTGTGATTACTTCAAGGGAGACAGTGGCTGTGATTACTTCAAGGAAGACAGTGGCTGTGATCACTTCAAGGGAGACAGTGGCTGTAATTACTTCAAGGGAGACAGTGGCTGTGATTACTTCAAGGAAGACAGTGGCTGTGATCACTTCAAGGGAGACATTGGCTGTGATCACTTCAAGGGAGACAGTGGCTGTGATTACTTCAAGGGAGACAGTGGTTGTGACCATTTCAATGGAGACAGTGGTTGTGACCACTTCAAGGGAGACAGTGGTTGTGATCACTTCAAGGGAGACAGTGGTTGTGACCATTTCAATGGAGACAGTGGTTGTGACCACTTCAAGGGACACAGTGGTTGTGATCACTTCAAGGGAAGCAGTGGTTGTGACCACTTCAAGGGAGACAGTGATTGTGATCACTTCAATGTAGACAGTGGTTGTGATCACTTCAAGGGAGGCAGTCGTTGTGACCTCTTCATGGGAGACAGTGGTTATGACCACTTCAAGGGAGACAGTGGTTGTGCTCACTTAAAGAGGTACAGTGATTGTGATCACTTCAAGGGAGACAATGGTTGTGACCTCTTCAAGGGAGACAATGGTTGTGACAATAGAACCGAAATTATGAATTTTCTCACAGATTCAAGGGCTGTGTTATTTAATGAGTGTAACACAGAAGAGACCTAATCGTATTATACTTCTGACATGTTTAAGGAAAGAAAATCTAATTATTGCTGGCAAAATTATAAGGTTAACCTTAACAGTGATAATTTGTTAATATATAGAATATTATTTGTGCAATATGACAACAGACAAGAAAATCAATGGAGGCTGTAGAATTGTGGATTTAGTGAAGAATGTTGAGAATACCATGGTCAGCTAAGAAGAGTAATGAAAACGTTCTGAGGAAGGTCAAAGCAAAAAGAGAGCTAATTTTTAATATTAGGAAGAAACAAACATAATTGTTTGGCCATATAAAGAGAAGGGACCAACTAAAATATATTGTAAAAACTGGGAAAATTGAGGGACGAAGAGATAGAGGGAAGCAAAGAGACAAGCTACCAGATAGCTTAAGAATGTCTTGGTAGGAGGTCAACAACAGAAATTTAAAATAACTTTCATGATCGAAAGGTGGAGAGACATGATCACCTACGCCAGCAGCCATGGTATTTGATGGATATATCACTGTCTTACTCCTCTTTTTATAATCAATGGTGTAGACAACTTTATGTTCTATTTTAGTATTGTTGTTTGCTCCCAGTATAAATTACATATTAGTCGTATGTCTATGTCGTATATACGTATTTCGTTTATGCAGTTTATAAGTTATATATGATGCAGTCTATGAAAAATACATGTATTGGTTTATTTACTTATGTGTACTTTTCGATTAATTTCCTAATGCAGAATATTGATTTCTTGGCCCACCGGTTTTTCCTAAATCCAAATTGTTTTAATTCCAATTTAATTTTATTCTGAATCATTTTTTTTTTAATGTTTAACAAGATTTTTGTGACTTGGCTCATTAGGCTTATTGTTATAAAATCAGTGCATTCAATTGCACCATTCCCTTTAGGCAATGCAATGAAAGTTGATGTTTTAGTTCATTTGGTATGTATCATGTATGATATATGTCGTTGCATATCGTGTGATCACTTCAATGGCAAAATCTTCAAATGTCTTTCTCCTTTTTATGTATGTTGTCAGGCTCTGCAGCTTTCCTTTGTTTTCATTTTTTGTATAGCTTTACGTACTTCAAATGTCAAGATATTAAAGCATGCAATATATGTTATAATTGGTTTCTTTGCCCTTTTGCCCAAAAATAATCATGTTATATATTCCTGCAATCTATTGATTATACCTGTATCGTCTGTTAGCATTTTTCATTTTCTTTTTAACATTTTTATGACGTAGAGTAAATATTAATTACAATAGCGAGTTAGACTTGTGGTATCTTGTTAGTTAGGAGGATGGTGTGGGGTGGGGTGGGTTTGGTGGGTTCACGGATAGTTCTGTCATCATCAACAAAGAAAGAAAGTTCAGTGTGTTGGTTTTGTCATGTTGACTGGCCATGGGAAATGGGTAGCACACACACACAAGCACACATAACATAGAGAGAGAAATATAGATAACGTTATCTATTGTCAGCCTCATACATGATTTATATCTATCTATCTATTGATCCATCGAGCCGTAGCCGGCCCATAGGGCGTAGACCAAGATACTCCTCTTATCTGAATTTGTGTTCTAGCAGTTTTCAATTCTTTTAAAGATATTTAATCAAATCTCGCCATTTGTCTCTATTCTTTGCAAGCAACTCTATCTCATTGAGGGAGCCGATTCCTGCTGCTCTTGCCTCTCTCATCAATGTTCTTCTCAGTGTCTCTGTGTGACATCCTCTTCCTGTGTCTTTTGTTAATGAAACGTAGACATGATTTCCTAAACAATAAATCCCAACACTCAAATTAGCCCTTTCATGTGATCAGAAGTGTTCATGTACACAACTTTAGTTAGTGAATAAAACAACAGAGGGCTGAAGACAGAAGTGTGCATGTACACACCTTTAGTTAGTGAATAAAACAACAGAGGGCTGAAGACAGAAGTGTTCATGTACACAACTTTAGTTAGTGAATAAAACAACAGAGGACTGAAGACATAGGTGTTCATGTACACAACTTTAGTTAGGGAATAAAACAACAGAGGGCTGAAGACAGAAGTGTTCATGTACACAACTTTAGTTAGTGAATAAAACAACAGAGGGCTGAAGACAGAAGTGTTCATGTACACAACTTTAGTTAGTGAATAAAGCAACAAAGGGCTGAAGACAGAAGGGGCTTTTTATATTAGAAACCATTTACATCACGTGATTTAGTAAGAAATATATAAACAATGTCACATTTTAATCACTTCCAAATTTTAGGTCGAAATGTGGCTCTAAAAGAAGCTACTAAGCAGTCGAGCACTTATAATGATGCAGTTTCTTCAAGAGCTGTAGATGGTTATACCAATACTGACATAAGCAGAGAAAGGTGCGCCTCCACAAAAGAGGAAGATTTCGTATCACCCTATCTGGGCGTCACCTTCAGAAACCTAGTGAGAATAGTTGGGTTCGCTCTCTACAACGGACATGATTACAGCAGTAAGTACATTTATCATAAAGTGAGGTAGCAGCGGGGTCAATGAAAGAGTATTAAAGTTGCTGGTTTATTCTTTACTTTTCAATTTTCAGGGTTCCACCAACATCGTTTCAGTTGTTCTCTTAGAAATCTAACAAGACCTAACAAACAGGTCATAATCATCCGACATGGAACAGTAAAAGGTTAATAACGAAAAAGTGGACAAAAAATAGATTGTGGAAGTAAAATATGTTCTTTTATCTTGATCAGCATAAAAGGTCAACAACAGAGTTCCTTCACCCCCTGAGGTCAATGGCCATCCTCCGTACTTCATTTTTTTGCTGATACTCTCTTATTCATATATATCTGTCACTGTCACTAGTCTAGTTATCTTTGGTTTGTCACTCTTTTGACTTACCTCGTCAAGTTATTCTGAATTTGTCTCTGTTGACTTCCTTCTCCAGTTCACTGGATATAGTAAGATAATTCTTCTTGATGTCTTCTAAACATATGACATTTCTATATCCATCATACCATCATCCACCTATTATCATTGTGTGCACATCTCCTCTTGGTTACTCATACTGAGAGTTTATTGCTGATTTCATTTGTTTAAATTATTCTACACATTTGTCCTCAAGCATGTTGTGTGAAATGATAACAGTTTCATTTTCTTCTCCTGCCCTCCATCATTAAAACCCATATAGACGCACCTAAGGTACACATCTCTCAGTTGTCCTTAATGTGACTTTTGTGTTTGTACTGGATGAACCTCAGAACGTGGTTTAGCTCGTCAATATCAAAGACGACATAAAGAAACTTTGATCATAACAATGGTCCACACACAAAAATAGAATCAAGAAAGTTTGTGAAACATTCACCCTGTGGCACTGTTTGAGGGCAAGCAGTTTGGTTTTGACCTGAATAGATTGTGTTTTCATTCTTTGATAGTTGAATAATTAATGATATCATGTGTAAACAGTTCTTCTTTCTTTCCTTTCTCATGTTCCTTTCAGCGTCGAGGGGAGATATAATTTGCAGCCTTTTGCTCTTATGTTCACTTCTGTTGCTGTTATGTTGCCCAGTGCTTCTAATATTACATCGATCCTTCGCTTTTCGTAGTCGACCCTTGGGTCTGGTATTCTCCCAACGTTTAATGAGTTCTCCTTGAGCTGTGTTTTGATCACTCTGCCTTAACACGCGGTCAAACCATTGTATCATTTGTTTCTTTATATATTCTATAGCGTGGACTATTTCTAGTGTGTTTCTCAGTTCTTGATTTCTGATCTTGTCTCGCAGTCTGTTTCCTGTTATTCGTCTGAAACATTTGATCTCAATTGATGCTAATTTTCTTATTGTGTTTGCACCAAGGTTCCAGGTCTGGCATAAATAGCACAATGTTGGGATGAAGATTATGTTGTAAGTAAAGAGCCCCCGTCACGCCGTGTGCGTGTAGTGAATATAGTGTTGGTGAGCATATATTTTACATACCATCAGCACATGATTTTTGGGGCATTGTGGTCGGTATTACGCCCGTGACGTTTTACTTTCGCAGAAAAAATCCGGTACACATTTAATGCTGGGTAAACTCGGAAGCCGTCGATTTGGATCTACCCCTACCTCTTGTCCTTTGTAGTTCAGTTCACTAACCACTGAGCTATCACGGCTCCCATATTGTAATGTACTGTCCCCTTTTTGCCTCTAGAGTTATTTCCTTGTTGGACAATAGTGGTGATAGCTGTCCAATGAGTTAACAAGCTATGATGCATCTTGAGTATATATCTACTGTTTGTGAATTGTCGTTTGTCACTAAACTCCCTAGGTATTTGAATTCATCTATTTGTTTTAGTTGCCCTACCTTCTATAGTTATGTTGATGTTATGTTTCTCTATGGTGACATTCATGACTTTTGTTTTTTTGTATGTTCATTTTTTTTTTTTGGTGTGCCTGTGCTGTTGAGTTTGTTCAAGTGTTCTTGTAGGAGTATCTTGTTTCCATGTATTAGTGCCTGATCGTCTACAAAGAAAGGCTCGTTGATGTCCTCTGTCTCTGATGGGTTGGCTAACTTGCATATATGACCCATGTATGTAATAAACAGTAAAAAAAATAGGGTGGGGGTGGTGGTAATATGCGTCCCTGCCTTACACCTGCTCTAACCTTGAAGTAGTCCGAGTAGCCTGCTGCTGTTCTGACTGTGCAGCTGCTGTTGGTGTAGAGGCTTTTAATTATATTGGTTAGATGTTGGATTACTCCATATTTTGTTAGTATATTCAACAGTTGTTGACTATTTACTGTGTCGAATGCTTTTTCCTGGTCAATGAAAGCTATGTGCACATTTGGATTGTGTTCTGTCGTTTTTTTTTTTCTGCAAGCTGTTTTAAGGTGAATAGAGCGTCAGTACATCCTTTCTTCGGAACCCCATTTGATAATCGGTTAACTGTAGGTCTATTATTGGTCTCAGCCTTTTCACCACGATTTTGGCGTATTGCTTTCCTATACGGCTGAGAGGAGACAAATATCTATAATTATTGCAGTCTCTTTTGTTACATTTGTTTTCTTCAATTTTGGTAAGATGATTGCCTGTTGCGAGTCTACTGGGTTTTTTGTATTGGTGCCAGGCTGCATTGAATATCTTGTGCAACAATGTCACTTCTGTTTCTCCTGCTGCTGCTATTATTTCTATTGGTATGCTATCTATCCCCGGTTCTTTATTTCTAGGTGCACACTTGATTACTTCTTCGTTTTACTCTGTCATGATGTTATGTTCTGTATCTGTTCGTTCTTGCGCGGCTTTTGTTGTCTTATTGGTAGTTGTTGTCATGTTTAACAGGTCTTTAAATTATTCTTTCCATGATCAATTTCCTTATGTTGGTTATTTGATATTGGTTCACCGTCTCTATCATTTATGAGATCATGGTTTGTTTGCTCGCTCTTGCGGATTTTACTGCTTTGTAGATATCTCTTGTGGCTGTCTTGCATTTACTGCTCATATTTTGTCCGAATTATGTTCAATTCTTTTGCTTAGCTTCTTAGATCTAAATTTTAACTCTTTTTTTTAAAACTAAGGCATATTTTTCTTATTTTTCTTGGTTCTTAATCTCCCTACAATGTTTTAACAGTTTCTATTTTTTCTTTAATTGCTTCTCTGATTGTTTCGTTCTACCACGGGGTGTTCTTTTTCCCTTCTATTGTCCTTGAGTTCGATCCATATACTGTTTAAGAAATGTTGGTTACTGTTTTCTTAAATTGCTTCCACTCTTCTTCTACTGTGCTTACTTTGTTAGGGTGTTTCATGAAATCCTCTATTAATTTTTCTAGGCTTTTCCTTGATTCTTGATCTTTTAATTGTTTTATTTGTATTGTCTGTTCTTTTGTGATTCATTTGTTTGTTTTCGAATATTGATTATGTTTTGTCTGTCTGAGTCTGAATGTGTAAATTACATTCCCGAAAAGTATTATATATGTTATATATATGTTATATATGTGTTATATATGTGTTATATATGTGTTATATATGTGTTATATATGTGTTATATAAATATGTGTTATATATGTGTTATATATGTGTTATATATGTGTTATATAAATATGTGTTAACATGGACGAGTAACATCAAAAGATGGACAAATCAACCGATGACAACCTGCACCATCAAAGCAAGAGATAGAGCAAAATGGCGCTCCATGGTAGCCAACCTTCGTTGCGGAGACGGCACTCAATGATGATGATGATGATATATATATATATGTGTTATATATGTGTTATATATGTGTTATATATGTGGTATATATATATGTGTTACATATGTGTTATATATGTGTTATATATGTGTTATATATGTGTTATATATATGTTATATGTGTTATATATATGTTATATATGTGTTATATATGTGGTATATATGTGTTTTATATATATGTTATATATGTGTTATATATGTGTTATATATATATGTTATACATGTGTTATATATATGTTATATATATGTTATATATGTGTTATATATATGTTATATATGTGTTATATATGTGTTATATATGTGTTATATATATGTTATATATGTGTTATATATATGTTATATATGTGTTATAGATGTGTTATACATATGTTATATGTGTTATATATATATGTTCTATATATGTTATATATATGTTATATATGTGTTATATATATATATATATATATATATATATATATATATATATATATATAATATATATATTGTAAAACACGAAACAAAAGAAGACCTACAAGAACACTTAAACAAATTCAACATCTCAGGCACAAAATACAACATGAAAATCAACATCAACAAAACAGGAGTCATGAACGTCGCCAAAAATAAACAGAACATCAACATAACTATAGAAGGCAGACAACTAAAACAAGTAGAGGAATTCAAATACCTAGGATGTCTAATGAGAAACGATAATTCTCAAACAGGGGAACTGGAATCAAGATGCAACAAAGCTTGTCAAATCATCGGACAGTTATCACCACTATTGTCCAACAAGGAAATAACTCTAGAGGCAAAACGAGCAATATACACTACAATCCTCATCCCAACGTTGTGATGACCTGGACCCTAGATGCAAGAACAATAAGAAAGATAACCTCTACAGAGATGAAATGTGTTAGACGAATGATAGGAAACAGTCTGAGAGACAAGATCAGAAATGAAGAACTGAGAAATAAGCTAGGAATAGCCCCCGCCAGAGAATATATAAGGAAACAACAGATAAAATGGTTTGGCCATGTGACAAGACAGAAAGAACAAAACACAACACAACGAGCTTTCAACAAACGTTGTGAGAACACCAGACCCAAGGGTCGACCACGAAAAAAATGGGTCGATGGAATATTAGAAGCACTAGGAAACATAACAGCAGCAGAGGCGAACAGAAGAGCAAAAGACCGCAAATTATATCTCCCCTCGACGCTGAAAGGCAAATGAGGAAGGAAAGATGAGGAAGAAGAAGCTTATATATTCTTCATAACTAGCACAAGAGGCAACACAATTAAAATGCCGAGTTATTTTTTTTCTCTCGTTCAACCAATGCCCACTAAAGGAATTGATAAACACTCGCATATTGATTTTTTTTTTTCAGAATATTATTTAACTTTAGTGTTAATATTTGTATTTTTTTTTACTTGTTTTGTTCACGACGAAGACTTTTGACTAAACGTCGCATCTTGTCTATTAGCTTAACTGGTATATATCGTTTTGTGTTTACTTCACATTAGAGACAACAAACTAGATCCTTCACACAAAATATGTATAGGACAAGATGGGGCGCCCAATGGGCCACATTCACATGGAAAAATCAGATTCGGGTGTGGAGACATCAAGACTTATGTATGGACCATAGGGGTGAGCGGGCTCTAGGTCAGACGGGCACATCTATTCTAGGCATGGGTACCAGAATAGACGTCCAGAGACTATTCTCAGTCAACTTTGAATACTTCATCCTGAGGTCGGCTGACCTCCAAGCGGCAACACAACGCTATCAACAGGTTCTACCTTATGCTCGCACAAAACGTGAACTTAGTGTTTGTAATCGGCTTCTACGTGGCACACACTGATGGGACATTTCAGGTGGGTAACGCTGAAGTCTACAACAATGAGCTAGTTGTCGCCGCAGAAGGACAAATAGCTAGGTCTTAACACAGTGTTAAATCTTGTAGCGTCACGACCAGCGGAAATAGAGAGACTAGTTTTACCAGCTCATCATGAAACCACACATCAGCTACCACCCACCTAGCACACCATCCAGCAAAGGGAGGCAGCGGAACAACGCAAACATGAAAAGATCGCACCCATTTAGGGTGTGGTCAGCGGACTTGCTTTTGGCCCTAACTATTCTACATCGACCACAACCAACAGACTACCGATAGCAGTCACGAGAGCCCATATAGTTTGTGTGAACTACCCGGCCGTTTTACATCAGAAACTCAAGAGCCAGGACACGATGCTACCAATAATTCCCGGAAGAGTCGCAGCCGCTTTCTCCCCCAACTTAGTCGACATCACTCAGACCTTTACTGATTTCTGTAACTACATTTACGAGACTCGCGTCATCCGACATGACTTCGACCGATACCTTGTCTCACTTCTTGAAGGCGCTCACGCTCTAATGCAGGTAAGGCGTATGCCTTAGGTAAGACAGAGATAAAAATTTCAATTTTTAAAATACGCCAACATTCTTGAGACTATTCCACACAAAAGGCTACTTGATTTTCTGGTTTCTCAGCATTGTATATGAAAGTGTTATGAAATATAACCGGCTATCATCGGCCAAACTAAATTTAATATGTCCCTCACCTCTAACCAGGTCTATTTGCATTCTGTTAGATGGTCCTGCATTGCAGACTGCCAACGAGTTATATAACGTAACCAGCCTATCTTTAATGGATCTCGATCGTGCAATATCAGGATCACGACTTTTAGAGGTAATCACCATCTGCTGCTTTTTGAAGATCAGACTGTTGTAAAGCACCAACCATATCCCCAGTCTCTCATTGGAGATTCGCGATAGAAGGTTGATTGGTGATCGTAAAACTGGAATATCCCACATTATCTGGCTGATCACCATCAGATCGACCAAATTCTGGCAACTGAAATTTCATATGAACTTCAGTCATTGCTTGTCTATTAAAGATATATCTGTTAATGCACACAACACAATGCCCAACTCTCAATAGGTGTGCACACTTAACCCTTACCGTAGAGAACGACTACCTCTAGGAGTTTAAGACGAGCGGTAGATCGTTGCCATCACAAACAACGCATGTGCTATTGATCAAAGACAACAGCTCCAGGTATGGTTCCCTAACTTGGGCGCTCGTCGTGTGATTATGTCTGAGACTGTTCAGTTAGTCTCCACGATTATTCTCACATCGACGGATAACACAATAACGGATGTTATCAAGCTAGGACGTGGTTAACCAGAACGGCGATATGGGTTCCACCAATAAAGTATCTAAGATGCGAGTTGGCGCTGATGATAGCAACAACCACAGCAAGACTGTAGCAATCAGCTGTGGAAAGCAATTATGTATTCCTCTAGACTTTGAGCTGCTCGAGATCCACATCCTGTTCTAGCGGGGCGCACCTGCTGACCTCCAGTCTCCTTCCTTCCTTCCTTCCTTCATTCAATCCTTCATTTATTAATCTCTCTTCCTTCCTTCCTTCCTTCCTTCCTTCCTTCCTTCCTTCCTTCCTTCCTTCCTTCCTTCCTTCCTTCCTTCCTTCCTTCCATCATTCATTCATTCATGCCTTCCTTCCTGCCTTCCTTCCTTTTTTCCTCCCATCCCATCTCTTCCTTCCTTCTTTCCGTCTTCCTTCTTTCCGTCCTTCGTTATATCCATCCTTTACTTCATCCCTTCATTTCAATACTTCATGTCTTCCTTCCTTTCTTCCTTCATTAATTCTTCTTTACTTCCTACCCCCCTCTTCCTCCCTCCCTCCGTTCCTTTCTTACTTTCTTCTTTCTTTTCCTTTCCTCGTTATAATCTATAATTATTTAATTTGTTTCTTCCATAGAATCTAAACTCTTTCTCCTCCGAGAATTTAAACTAAAGGTTTACAGTCAATCTGGACAAGAACTGGTTACATATAAAGACAATGACACAGTTTCCCGTGAAGTGCACAGGGTGCAAGTAGATAAACCCGTGTTTCCTGTAAAAGATATAATTATAGAATCTATGATACACTCACCATATAACCGCTATAGGGTTCTAACTATTTGTGAGCTTCAGGTATTTGGAGGTATGTATTTTGTTTGGATAAGTATTTTATTTAAACTTGACTGTTTGGTTTCATTTGCTTCATTTGAATTTTGTCAGCTATAAAATGGGTGCTCTTGACACCCATTGTCTTGACAATACATGTCTGCTTGTGTGGTTCTCCTTGTGGGAAGAGTGTGGCGTCAATAGTTGGAGGAATCTGGCATCATTGGATATTAGTTATTTGAAGTGTAACAACACAGTACACATATCTAGGTGCTACATTCTCCGATGATGAGAAAGTAAATAAATAAATGAATATTCGTCGCAGGAAAATATAGAAGTATTCGGACAGATAATATATCTTCTACACCTCAAGACAATGCCGTTATGGACAAAGACATATGTTGTAGGAATCACATTTATCCCCACACTGTGTTATCAGATCTAAACATGGTCATTCACAAGAAGCCAGACAAAACGTTAATCAGAACCTAAATGCACAAGTTTGAGAAAGGTTGTAGGAGTTACCGAGAGAAACACCGTCAGAAACTGGGTTATAGAAGAAAGAGTTGCAATAGAACACATTTTGAATTACTTACGAAGACAATAGATAACATTGTTTTACTGAAGAAAATAAATGCAAATGATATCGTATAATACATTATTTTGCGGATGTGCAAAGGACTATAGCTCGTTTCAAATCATCTGCCCAACCTTTAAAATCGATATCTTTTTAATCTCTTTTTGTAATTTTTTTCAAAATTTGCATGTAAAGTTATAATGATTAGAACCGAACAGGGAATTAATTTCATTAAAAAAAACATTTGGTTATTATTGTTGCTTATTTGATTTATATAAATTTATAACGACCCATTGATGTAGTCAAAACTTAATGTTTACAGTATTTTAAGTTAAAAATAGCGATTAAAAATCCATACACGGTACAATTGACGTTTTTGCACACTTTCCACGTGGGCTTTCTGACACAATTAGACACTTGTAGAAAACACGAGGCATTGTGTGTTCCATTTCCGTTCATTCATAGGTGGAGACGTGGAACAATAACATTTATCATGAGTCTTAAAATGAAATTCTGCAGTTTACAAAACATCGCAATAAAAATGTATGACTATTTTTGCAAAGAGGCTAAACATGGAAGATTATTTCATTCTTTAGAAAACCCTGATAATAGGACAAGACACATTTTGGATGTATCTAAACGGTCATTTAATCGCTGGATTCAACCACGTGACCGTCAATGTTCAAAATATACAAAATCACAAGGAAGAGCAAAAATGTTGGATAATTTCGACAGTGAACTTATTAGAAGTGAAATTCGCAAAATGTTGGGTATGAGATGAAACTGTTACAATAAGAAAATTAAAAGTATCGCTGAAAAAGAACAACAGTATTGAAATATCAAAGTCTACAATATGGAGGAATGTGAGAGCTGCAGGCTTTACATTCAGAAAGTATTCCAATGGACGAAACATCATCTGTGAGAAGCCACATATAGTAGTCATGAGAAGCAAGTACTTACGTGAAGTAAAAGAGGTGCGCAAGCAAGGTTATGATATTGTGTACTTGGATGAAACATGGATCAATGCTCACCACACTAACCAAAGGGAATGGCAGTCATCAGATGGAAAGATTAAGAGATTAATACCTAGCAGCAAAGGACAGCGCTTGATAATTGCTCATGCGGGTAGTCGACAACATGGACTAATACAGAATGCAGAGCTCATTTTTCTTTTAAAATCCATAGACAATCGGGATTATCACTCTGAGATGAATGGTCACATATTTCGACATTGGATTGAAAATTATGTTCTCCCATCACTAGATCGACCATCTTGCCTAATAATGGACAATGCAGCGTACCACAACATTGTTGCACTTGAAGATAAAGTCCCGACGTCATCCAGTACAAAAGATGCTATTAAGATATGGCTCACAAAGGAGCACATACAATTTAATAACATGTACTTAAAACCTGAATTACTATCTCTAGTAAAGCAAAAACAAAGGACAACGATTTTTCAAATAGATAAGATTATCCAAGAGCACGATCATATAAGTTTGAGGCTGCCACCTTACCATGCTCATTTAAATCCAATAGAACTAATCTGGGCAAAATTAAAAGGACAAGTGGCAGATGAAAATACAACATTCAAAATATGCGATGTAAAGACTCTTGCTAATCTCGCTTTATTAAATATAGACAAAGATTATTGGGCTAAATGTGAAGACCACGTCTTAAAACAGGAAGAGGAATATTGGAAAAATGATGGTTTGTGGAATGTTCAACCCCAAACAGTTATTAATCTTCTAGACTCGTCTAATTCGGAATGAAAGTATATAGCCCCCACAATGTTGGCCCCTATATTACCTTAAATTAGTTCAACAAACGGTCCTTTTCAGGACCACACAACTATGAAAATTGGACATACAGGTATACCTTGATATTATCGTCCATCCTCGAACTGAGCAGACAATAATTATCCTGGTGTTTTGTTTTATCCAGTTATTTCCACATTACGGCCACGCCTTTACCTAGTGAAAATTAATCATAGACCAGCAACTACGGTAATTTCTATTCTTTAGGGCTTGACAATTTACAATTTTGACAAACATCAAAGAGATATCGCCGCTTTAAGAAAACTGCAGCTGCAAGATATTTGTTAAATATACATATAAATGGTCTTTTGCATTCTAAAAACATTTGGAAAATTTCAAAAGTTTTTAACAAACGGTTAGAGAGTAATAGCGTTTTGAAGTTGGGCAGATGATTTGAAACGAGCTATAGACTGACATTCAGGTCCTCATGGAGACTGGCACAGATGACCAAACCAATGATCATGAATCTACAATCATGTTCAGACAGCACGAACATCGGTGTCAAATATTGGGATGCCAGAAAGAGCCGTTGCATGGGGAAACACAGACGAATAACAAATCAACACTTAACTGGAGTCATCAGGCTCTACACACTAAGGACGAAGATACTGGGGAGGAGACTTGGGCACTTATGGACATGTTCGATGTGTAATGAGGATGATCCGTCGACTAAACTAAACTAAACTAAACTAAACTAAACTAAACTAAACTAAACTAAACTAAACTAAACTAAACTAAACTAAACTAAACGGGACATACACAAAAATTGAAGGACACGAGTCCGATATAGAACAGACTACAGTGGCCAGATAGCAACAGAGAAAATGTACAACATCAAGTGTTAATGATTGAGGCTGCCACAAGAGAAAGAACCAGAACTCGGAAACTACCACGTCATCCGAAGGAGCAACATGAGTAAGGTTTGTAAGATAGAGAGAGTGACATAGAGAGAGTAGTTATATTAGTAGTATTAGTACTAGTAGTAGTAAAAACATTTTAATTAGTAGTTTCCACAGTCTTGCTGCATTCTTATAATACAGTTGAATACGAATTTTTGTCAGATTCAATGTGTCATATGTGAAACATTCTGTCATCACATATAGTTCAGATTTATCTTTGTATCCAAAACCTTCTTTATAGAAATGTACTTTACCCTGAAAGATATTCTCTCATTTCTGACTGGCCATTAACAAACCATTAGTAGCTCACTACAACGTTACAAGGTGAACACAAGACATCTAATCACAAATAAACTGATCATAGATTCAGGGTCAAGACATAGGACGTCGTTTCCTTCTTACTTGCTATTAATAGTCAATATGAGACTTAACAAACAATCATGGTAAATGAACACAAATCATCACTATTAAATGAACTATTCTGACAAGAAGACATTGGCATCTCTTACAACAAGCTAGAGATGTGCATGAAACAGTTTAAATTCCAAGAAATAGCTATTATATTCTATCTATTTATTGATCTATCGAGCCCTAACCGTCCCACAGGGTTTAGACCAAGATAATCTTTCTCTTATCAAACTGTTCATTCTAACAGTTTTCAATCCTTCCAAACATATTTTATCAAATCTCGACATCTGTCTCTGTTCTGTGCAAGCAACTCTACCTCATTGAAGGAGCCGATTCCTGCTGCTCTTGCTTCTCTGGTGAATGTTCTTCTCAGTGTATTATATTAGGGGATTTCAATTAAAAGTTTGGAACAATTAAAGCGCACAATGTTACTAGAGTTCATGGTTTAGGAGAAACAATCGAGAGAGGGGAAATGTTGATAGATTGAACATGAAATGATTATAAGTAACATGAGGTTCAAGCAACACCCTAGACCACTATGGACATGGCAAAGCCCAGACAACAAAGTACACAATCAAACTGATGTTAAACTGGTACAGATAAGATTCAGGTATTGCCTAACATCTGGTAAAACAAGATCAGGTGCAGATTGTAATAATAACCATGTACCAGTAGCTGGAAGTGAGAATACAACTAAAGAAGACACATAAATCCTCAAGAGATGTGGAATTCCAACTAGATATACCTAGAGTAGATAGACAGACCAGTGATAAGTTCAGGATGCTTGTAGAAAATAGATATGATGAGAAAAAAAACAGTACAATCTGCAGCAGTGGGAAATTAAACCAATCAATCGATTCAACGAACATCAAAAGAAGTAATACCGATAACTAAAATAATAAGCAAGAAGAAATGGATATCAGAAGAAATACTACCATTAAAGAACACAAGCTTAAAACATAAAAAAGAACTGACATACAAAGGACTGCACAAGCATATCTAACAAAAATGCAGATGAGCAAAGGAAAGATGGTTAAAGTTCAAATGTGACGAAATAGAATAAAGGCAACAGAAGTAAGACGCACAGTTTATGCTCAATCAAATAACGAAATAACAAGAAGAAAATAAGTCAACGTTTCAGGATTTGTGAAATGAAAGGAAGGAAATATAATAATGGGATAAAGGAAGCTAATGGAAAGATGGACAGAATATACCAGTCAACTTTATGATGATGAAAGATGGACAGAATATACCAGTCAACTTTATGATGATGAAAGATGGACAGCATATACTAGTCAACTTTATGATGATGAAAGATGGACAGAATATACCAGTCAACTTTATGATGATGAAAGATGGACAGAATATACCAGTCAACTTTATGATGATGAAAGATGGACAGAATATACCAGTCAACTTTATGATGATGAAAGATGGACAGAATATACTAGTCAACTTTATGATGATGAAACATGGACAGAATATACTAGTCAACTTTATGATGATGAAACATGGACAGAATATACTAGTCAACTTTATGATGTTGAAAGATGGACAGAATATACTAGTCAACTTTATGATGATGAAAGACCACATTTAAACAATTCAAATCAGAGTAGGGGACAAACAATAATGCAGAGTGAAGTGTATGAGGCAATTCAGCACATGAACAGAGGAAAAGTTTCACGTTCCGACAATATATTAATCCAAGATATAGATACATTAGGAGAGCTGAGAGTACAGGACAAAGTAAAACTATTCAAAGACACATAAAACAGTGGGCACATACACGAAGATC
This sequence comes from Megaustenia siamemsis, assembly GCA_032433765.1. Taxonomy (NCBI): domain Eukaryota; kingdom Metazoa; phylum Mollusca; class Gastropoda; order Stylommatophora; family Ariophantidae; genus Megaustenia; species Megaustenia siamemsis. The sequence continues at coordinate 9,768,366 of JAVIAB010000041.1, read as the reverse complement.
TAAGAAAATCTATCTTTTTAACCATCCGAAAAAGTTCAGGCGCCACTGAATGCGAAGACCATCGCACTATTAGTTACATGATTCAAAATATAAAATATTACTAAGAAACATCATCAGGACAAACTAAAACCATAAATAAGTCAGCGATTGTGTGGGTTTGTGGAAGGAAAGGGCACCTATAATGCAATATACATCCTAAGTACATGAATAGAAATAGATGTAGAGGTAAAGAAGGATCTTTATATATGCTGTATATTTCTGTCAATTTTTCCGAGTGCTAACACATACTTCTTTGTTCTATTATTCCATATATGCTGTATAAACAAGACAACATTATTTGATAAAGTAAAACATGCGGAAATAATCAATATGGTGGTGGATCAATATAAAATTAAACATTGATGGAAAAGAATCATAAAGAGTATACTTTGGCAACAGACAACAGCCATACTAATTAGTAGCTGTCTTCCTTTGTGGCTTAAATATTGTATGTGACGGAGGTCGACGGTCTCATCTGAGTTAACACCAATGAGAAATATGCAGTCACCTATAAAAACGGGTCTGTAATACGACACAAAAGGAGTACACAAAAGGTAGGCTAGCTGAGCGGTTGTTTAAGACGATCATCAATTTGATCGATTTGACATTTTCAATGCCCACTGAGATGTGGGAAAGGCCATGGACTTCGACAACTATGAGTCCACGTCACTGCTTTGGATGAAAGTGATGGGAGTTAAGATGGTCACAGCCTGAAACGAGAAACTTAGTGGCCGTGTAAGAAGACTTATCACTCAACATAGAACTGGAGTCGTCAGTCACTGGACACTGTGGACTTGCTGAGGAGGTAATCTGAGCATCTATGGATATGTAAGAGTGCAATGATGATGACCCGCAAATTACTCAATAACTCAAAATTGTATGAGATATTACTTGAAAGAATATACATATAGATAACTCAAGACTATACATATGAACAAATAGAAGCATGCTATGAAGATTTAAATAAAGTTATGAAGCAAGTGAAATCTTCGAACATCTTGATTGTAATGGGTGACATGAACGCTAAATTAGGAAAAGGTAGATATAAGACCATTATAGGAAATCATGGTTTAGGAAAACTAAACGACAGAGGAGAAAGATTAAAACAATTTTGTTGAAGAAAACAGGCTGCTAAATGCAACATATGCGTTGAGCAAGAGAAAAGGAAATAATACACATGGAAAAGCCATGGAGATAAGAAGAAGAAGCAGACTACATAATTAAAAAAGATAAGTTCCCTAACAGCGTCAAGAAAGCTAAAACGTATCCAGGAGTAAATATTAATTCAGATCACAATCATGTAATGAATAACATGAAAATCAAACAAAAGACTAATTCATCAATACCTATATATATATATATATATATATATATAAAACAGCTTTCAAACAAAAATATATTAAAGATACTTATACTGTACACATAAAGAACGCATATCAGAAGCTGCTAGAAGAAGGGACTGAGCAGTAGAGAAAAAAAAATCATGAAGAGAAAGTTACAATAAAATGGCAATGCATAAACAGAAATATACAAAAAACCTGTGACACATTTCCCAAAAAGGAAAAAAACAAAAAACAAAAATGGATAACTGACACCATCTTAATAAAAATGGAAGAAAGAAGACAATCGAAGAACACTACTAGGAATTGATAATGAAATACGCATAATGTGAAAAAGGCAAAAGAGTACTGGCTCAGCCAAAGATGTCTAGAAATCAAAAATGGAAAATAAACAAAACGTAAGAGGGATGCATACATAAATAAAGAGAATGACTAATAAAAACAAAATGCTACGAAAAAAAGTGGATGTATTGCAAATAAGGAAGAAATAATGGTAACAGACAAAGATATAATTGATAGATGGCAGGAATATATAACAGAATTATTTTATGACTAAGGAGACCCAAAACAAATATTTATAAAATATCCGTCAAACTATAAAACCCTAAAATCTGAAGTGGAAAATGCTACAAAATAATGAAAAAAGGAAAAGCAGTAGGGCCTGACAATATAAACAATGTAATGATTGAAGCACTAGAAGATTTTGGCATTGAAGTGATTACAGATATATGCACTGACATATACCATACAGGATATATACTGAATGAACTAAAAACAGCAACGTTTATTGCATTGCCTAAAAAGAATGGTGCAGTTCAATGCAGTGATTTTAGAACAATAAGCCTAATGAGCCAGGTAACAAAAATATTGCTAAATGTAATACAAGCAAGGATTCAGAATCAATTTAATACTGACTTAGAGGACCAATCATTTGGATTTAGGAAAAACAGTTGGACAAAAGAAGCCATATTCTGCATGAGAACATGAATCGAAAAGTACAAAGAAATAAACATACAAATATATGCTTACTACCTTAGACTTCACCAAAGCTTTTGATAGAATACACCATAAACAACTTATAGACTGCCTAAACAATATACATCTAGATGACACAGACATACGACTAATATGTTATTTATCCTGGGAGCAAACAGCAATAATAAAATATAACAAACAGAACTCTACACCCATTGATATAAAAAAGAGTAGTAAGGCAAGGATGCATCCTAACACCAAACTTGTTGAATCTTTTCAATGTACATGTATAGTACAAACATATGGACATTCGAACAGAAAACAGAATAGAAAATGTAAGTCTTTGAAATGTGCATTTATATAAGAATAAGTAGAATTAGATGGAATGAAAAGAGAACAAACGATGACGTTTTCAGACAACTAAAAATTAAAAGAGAACTTCTAATCACAATTAGAACAAGACAAATGCAATTTTTGGGCCATGTTAAAAGACAAAACAGCCTACTAAAAGTATTATATTCAAATTGAAAATACAGGATAATAGAGACAGAGGCAGACCAAGGCTAGCATGAACAAGTAGCATCAAGAGATGGACAAGTAGGCCTGTGAAAATCGGCACTATCAAAGCTCGAGACATAGAGGACGGCGCTCAGTTGCAGCCAACCTTCGATGCGGAGACGGCACTAAATTAATACTTCAAAACCTCCTCTCACAGTGACATTGATTAATTAATAAACGTTCGGCCTTCTTGCATACATACATTTCAATCAAAAGCATCTAAACGTTCCCTCTATTGTCCTACCAACAACAGTAAACGTTTTTAACTTCATCACATTGCATTATAATCTAAAGTAGCAACTTGTAGACTTTCTCATGCAATATTTTATTAATACTGTGGACTTCCACATTCTTTACTGCGCGGAGACATCATTTAGTTATCATAATTAAATCTAGCTTTATATTATCCTTCCATTATTAGGCACAATTCTAAGTACTGGGTACAAATAATAATACATAAATATTATTATATGGGGAACTTCCGAAGCGATAATAGGGAATAATAGAACAAAGAAGTATGTGTTAGCACTCGGAAAAATTGACAGACAGACAACAATAAAAATTGGTACCACTGAGTACGGGTTCGATCCCACTTCGGACCATATATTGTTCTTCGTTTGTTTCTATTGTTGTTTGTCTGTCAATTTTTCCGAGTGCTAACACATACTTCTTTGGTCTATTATTCACAATTCTAAGTAGCAATCTATAACACATTTCTCCTGCTATATTTCACCACAACTTCTAACATTATAACGTTCTATTCTACAACCTTCTGATGAAAACCTTCACTGGCCATCTGCCCCAAGACAACCATCTCTCACTTCTACGAGGACCTAATAGTCCAAATTATGTCTATTTCTCCGTCACCCTCCGTCATTTCTAATCACCTTTTCATTTACCATGACATCACCTGGCTCAACAGTGACATTTGTTGTAATTGCCTGTTTCTACATTGTGGTTGTAATTCCTACATTTTAATTCATTCAAGTAGGTTTGCCTTACTTTATTTTGTTTTAATTTAGTCAAAGAATGGCTTTTCTCGCCAATTATACGATGGCTAGATTTAGTAATGGCAAACTGGTTCAGCTATACTTATCGATAGTTACTCCTAAGAATCTGCTTTTCTTTTAAATTATTAAACATAGTCAGTGTTGTTAGCTCAAGTGCTTGCTTTCTTGCGTTCGCCCGATGACTAAAGTATTCTAGTAGACTACAGAATTACTCTTCATCATCCGCCCTTAAAAGGACGTTAAGTGGGTGTGTCTGCGTTGTGTTGTGGTTTACAATGTAACTGTGATATTTGGGCCTTTCGGCCCAACACATCCGACTTCAGCACGGGTTAGCTGAAGTGATGATTCTCCAAGTATAGATTACATATCTGCCTTTATATGGCTGGTATTTCAACATGCTCATGGATCCATTAATGTGTATGCTTTACGTCATAAGAAGGTGACACCAAGTTGTTTGAATCAGTAGTAAAATCAAATCAGACAATGAGACTAATAGGCAGGCAAACACATTAGATTGAATACAACACTTAATGTTGACTAATTATATGGTTCCGAACTATTTCTGCCACAACTCGCTTGGTTATATAAATCCATCTTCACACCGAAACCTTTCTTTACAGCACCTCATGAGTTTTTAAAAGTTGTAAAATTGACTTGAACATTAATGTATAATTTATAACGTCAGCGTTTAACTTCACATCAGAACAAATAACATTGGAAATAAAACTACAAATAGTAAAATGGTACATTTGACGAACGTTATTCTATGGTGCAGAAACATGGACGTTAAATAACAAAGCAGAATATAAAATATACGTTTTTGAAATGAGGATCTCTAGAAAATTGGAAGAAAAGGGTGGAGGGAGAATAAGACAAATACCGAAGTTCTGAATAAGCTGAAAATGGAAAATAAATGGAGATGTTTGGGACATGTGAATCGACGCAATACTCTACTGAAAGTCATCTTAGAATGGGAGGAATAAGGTGGATGAGGCTGTCAGAAACAAAATGGAGATGTTTGGGACATGTGAATCGACTCAATACTCTACTGAAAGTCATCTTAGAATGGGAGGAATAAGGTGGATGAGGCTGTCAGAAACAAAATGGACTTATATCAGTCGGTGGACAGGTGAACTTATGACAATATAGTTGCCCAAGAAACATAACAGTAAAATGACGCTCTAGAAGTAGCCAACCGTCGATGTGAAGACGGCACCCAATGAATGACAACATTATTTGAAGACAGTTGTAATGTAATTCATGCAATTTCTATCTTTAAACCCACCATTATCATATATCCACAGACAGTAATTGCCCACTGGGTAGGTTTGGTCGAGAATGTGAATTCGAATGCCACTGTGCAAACAAATTCGAGCAGTGTTTTGCTGATACTGGTGGATGTAAATCTGGATGTGCTGCTGGCTTCTTCGGAATAGGGTGTCAGGGTAAAGGTTAGTGAATATATTATTTGTATAACCTCTAACTGTACCTTTCTTGTGTTGATAGCCATTAAATATCAGCAATTACCCTTGAATCAACCATATATTTAATACATATATATTATATTTTGAGTATAATTTTTTAGCAATTAATTATATACGTATTTAAAATGTATAAATTATGTTATTATACCTACTGTTATTGTTATTGGCTATGGAAGGCCTCGGTCTCACAGCAAACGAATTAAAATCCATAATTGCTCAACCGCCCGTGCCAGTGGAATCATCCGAATTACTAACTCATCTCCCAAACAAAGAAAGGTAACTGTAGTCCCCATTGTAGCAGTCTCAGCACACGCCAAAAGACATAAGGCAAAACCGCGCAGAAAGTGAACACAGCCAACTGTTCCCTGTCATACGATATCATCATTCATCGTAAACAAGCGGGATATCGAAGCAGGATCAAAACGGATGAGACACACAGCTCACAGTGTGCACAGAGCACTTAACTCAGTAGCTCCTGCAACAAGCCGGAATACCTACTGTGATATTCACCTACTGTGATATCATGATTGGTAGAACTGGAAATCTTCTAGTGACGGTGAACTAAGCAAAGACAATTATTTAAAATTATGTAAATATGCATTCCCAGATTGACGTGGAACGATAAAGAATAATGTGTAAATGTGTCCTTCAGTAGAGAATACAGACACAAATAAAAGAGTAAAGTACCCCCCGTCACGCCAAGTGGCGTATAGGGAAATATGGTGTTAGTGACCCTATATTTTACAGACCTTCAGCACATGATTTTTGGGGTAATGTGGTCGGTATTACGCCCGTGCTGTTTTACTTTCCCAGAAAAAATCCGGTACCCATTTAAGGCTGGGTGAACCCGGAGCCGTCGGTTGGGATCGAACCCTACCGCTTGTCCGTAGTAGTCCAGTTCACTAACCACTGAGCTATCGCGGCTCCTACTAATTTTTAGGGAATTAGTAAAACCCAGGTGTCCTCGCCAGGGTACGAACCCCGGCTGTTGCCGTGGTAAGCCAACCGCCTATCGATTGCGCTAACCGGACACCACAGACACAAATAAAACAGGAAATTTTAAAAGGCAGTACATTGTAAATAAAGAATAGTCATTATTACACAATTTAAAAACCGGAAAATAAGCGTTATAAATAAACACATTTAATTCTACGAAACACTGTTTAATGAAATACCAATTGGAAAGTAAATTGTAGAGGCAACACTATATACAATTTGAACAATGCCCAAAAAAGATAATGAAGAAAATACTTTGAGAATATAAAATAATATCCACTGGTTTGACATTCCATAATGAATATCAAAAGATTTACTAGTGCTTATAATGATAGTGGCCCGTGACAAAGAAGTATGGACTCACTTTTTCTGCTGATTCTAGTGAAATCACACGCCAGCCGCTGCTCCTGGCGATACAGGTGCTCAGCTAAGACGTTGGGCGAATGAGAAAATGACATTTCTAGAGAGGAACTGACTCTGTCTCTGCCCACGACTCTCTGATGATATCGATGCATCTATCAAAATGATAGAAGATTGACCATGGCCTCTATAATAGTAACTTTTGTCGTTCCTTCAGTGCAACTATTGTAAGTCAGAGACTTATAATTATTTAGTAAAACAGAGGAAGAATTAACAATGTCAAAGAAATGAACTAAAGGAATAAATAATAGCATCAAGTTTAAAACATGGATCGTCAGGACGCTTGGTACATATTTATAATTGAATGAAATTATATGTCAGATAAACACGTACAAGTGAACTATTCTTGTTTGAGTGATCTCTGTTAAATATGATTGATAAAGGATATAACGCATACTGAGGTAGTAATGGCATAAAACACGAGCACTAAATTATATTTTTGATTTATGTAGTCGTATAAATTCTTAACTTTCTAGTAATCCTCTGCAGGAATTAAACCTTCAACTTTCCTTAGTTTCTTCATTGAAACATGTGTTGTCATAGATCACTGCACCATCATGGTCTTGTAATAGGTGGAAATATAGCATATCAGAATACTGAATTCACATAGATCATACATCTGACTTAATACTGTGGACACAGATAACAATCAGCCGACGAATGTTATATGAAATTATTTGGGCGCCATCTTGCACGGTGTTGACCATTATATATGTAGTACATGGAGACAACACAGTTTGATACAGTAAACAATATGCCCATCGTTCGTTCACATCCTGCTACTGGCCATCATTCTAGGCCCGATGATCAATTAGTGATTTTACTGAACATCATCACTTATGTTGGTATTGAGACAAACGTCTAGGTTAGCACAGATTAGTGCAATTATCGTCTTATAATTATATGTTCTAGTGTCACCACACTTCACTATCTTTCATACTGAACTGAAGGGACAATAACAGTCGACATAAAACAGCAATGAATTGTATCCACATCTATCTGGATCTGAACAATGTTTACATGTATATAACACAATCTTGAGAATTTTCTTTCCTTATGATCAAAGTTTTAGTATTTTTGATATTCATTTTTAATCCATAATTTTTGCTTGTTATGTTTATTTAATTAAGTAATTGTTGTAGATCTTTAGTATTTTCTGCTAGTAGTAGAGTATCATCAGCATATCTTAGGTTATTGATAATCATTCCATTAACTCTTTCCGTACGTTTCGCCGCATAGTGCGTCACTTTAAGTTTGATTAGTGTGAACCGTTATCTAGCATATTCTTTTTTACATGTCTTGTATCATCTTGGTATTGGTTAAATCTAATTCTCTGTTCAATTATCTAAAATTTCATATATAATATTTTATATGTTAAATAAATATAAATATGTAGATTGATTCTTATAAGCATGAAAAATTGTGTCTCTGAAATCACTTCTGTTGCATTGATAAAAAGCTTCCGTACGGAAAGAGTTAATGTTTATTAAGCCTGTTATATATGATATGTATTTATAGATTAGCTCAGTGTATAGACTGAACAAGATTGGTGATAGGATGCATCCTTTTCTTACTCCTCTTTTTATATCAATGGGTGTAGAGTTCACTATAACCTGACAGCTGACTTCATGTGAGAGTCTGGGATCCTACTCTGATTGAGTCCTGATCGCAGAGAGAGAGAGTTCACTATGTTATGTTTTATTATTGATGTTTTCTCCCAGTATAAACTACATATTAGTCGTATGTCTGTGTCGTTTAGATTTATATCGTTTAAGCAGTCTATAAGTAGAGTATGGTGTATTATATCAAAAGCTTTAGAATATTGGTTCATTTACTTCTATGTACTTTTCAAACAAATTCCTCATGCTTCTTTTATCCCACTGTATTTCTTGAATCCGAATTGCTGCTCATCTAATTCAGTATTAATTTTATTCTGAATCCTTCCCTGTATAACGTTCAGTATCTTTTTTTTTTACATTAGGTTATTGTTCTAAAATCGCTTCATTCAACTGCACCATTCTTCTTAGACAATGCAATGAAAGTTGATGTTTTTATTTCATTTGGTATGTATTCAGTATGGTATATGTCGTTGTATATGTCTGTGATCACTTCAATGACAAAATCTTCTAGTGCCTATATTTTCACATTTACTAATAATTGTCAGATATGGGCTTAAAAATGTGCCCATATTAATTTCTTTCACTCACTGTCTATACAGGAAGCATTTCCTCTCACTCTGACTGATCCGGCTCCTAACGCTAATTCACACAATTGTCTTTGGTTTCATCTAGAGCCGTCGATCTAACTTTGAATAATTCCTAACTCACATATGCACCTAGACGACTTGTAGTTTCACAAACTCACTAGCACAATTAACCTAACACCGTTGAGGTTTTATGATTGTCTCCCGAAAAAAATTTGCGCTTAGCTCGATCTACTTGAGCAATAACTATTTGTACAGCTTAACTGAACACTGATTAATATATATGAAGGCTCCGGCTCTATAGTACATGTCTTCCTTTCGGGCACACTCTCTCACTGACTGCCCAAAACAACCCTAACGTTCTTTTTTCCTTGATAACCGACGCCATATCGCGCCTGTCATCCTTTATGACCACATCGCACTGTTTGGCACCATTCCGATCTCTAATCGCCCTGGATGTGCAATTTTCTTTTCCCTACATGCATGAAACTATCTCTCCCCTTCCCATTGTTTCCCCACTCCCACGTCTACACTGCTGCTTTTCCGTTTTTCATTGTTTTTTTTTAGCGTTTTCCACTTCCGATTTTAAGATTTTATAGCTGGACGTACATTGTATAAATAGCTTTTTGTCCCATTCGTCATGAGATAATTATGTTATATGTGCATGCCATCTATCAATTATATATCTTTGTTGTCTGTTAGCATTCTTCCTTCTTTGTTTGCAATACGTCCGCTTCCTGCAGCTTTTTTTAAAATGAGTCATTCTGTTTATTTATGTGTGCATCCCTCTTAAATAGTGTTTAATCTCCATAGTTTGGAATTCTAGACATCATTGGTTGAGCCCGTCTTCTTTTGCCTTTTTGCACATTTTGCGTATTGAAAATAATGAAGGTAATGAAGACTGTATAAATGTGATTTTACAGAAGAATGTTGAGAATACCATCGAAAACTAATAAGAATAATGAAAACGTTCTGAAAGAGGTCAAAGCAAAAAGAGAACTAATTTCCAATATTAGGAAGGAACAATCATCATTTTTTGGCCATGTAATGAAAAAGAGAACAACTGGAATATATTGTAACAACTGGGAAAATTGAGGGACGAAGAGATAGAGGGAAGCAAAGAGATAAAATACCAGACAGCTTAAGTGAATTGTCTACAACAGAACTGATATTTAATCGTCGAAATCTAAAGTTGTGGAGGAACATGATCTCCTACGCCAGCGGGAACGGTACTTGATGATGATAATGATAATGATGATGATGAAGATGATGATGATGATGATGGTAATGATGATGATTATGAACTGACGTTAGAGTGAATTAAAAAGAAGGAATTGAATAAATACGGCTATTTTATATGGAAGAAACAAGTGGTTATTCTTCACTGCTGCTGAGCTAAAATGTGTGGGGTGATGGTGTTTACTCAAATGCTTAACATGGGCACCACTTGGCAAACGAAGAAGACGCAGGCCATTGGGGACATGCCGACGAATATAATCTTTTCACGATGAAAAGAACGAGCCTAGCACATCCTGACGAGAGTTTTCCTTTTTTAGTGCCCTATACACCGACCCGGGTCCGCCGGATTAAAAGGAGTAAGGAGAAGTAGGCATAGTATATCACGTTATGAGACGTGGCTTGTTTCGAACTGAAACGTGTTCGTCGACCGCCATTGTTGTAGTAATCTCCTTAACTAGAAATGGTTCATCATGTGTAAAACATGACCATAATAATTCCCTTAACGACAGAGTGCCCGTCACAGGATCTTCCTTTCTCTGCACTTGAAATTGATTGAATATACTCCTGTCAGAATCACATTGTTATGAAAATGTCACACTTAGACATATGCAACACTGAAGAAACCATAGCTCATTTACGTATTTTGTAAGCACATAATAACAGAGTAGAGGGCAGAAGTGCAAGAGGCAGACCCATAGTAAGGTGTGAAACAGTAAAGAAGCGCTACAACATAAACTAACTATGAAGGAATTCACCAAAAAAGGCTAGACCCATAACTGTTTATCTTTCTCGACACCCGGACGGGTACCAAGGGAAGTGAAGAAAGAAAGAAAGAAAGAACGAAAGAAAGAAAGAAAACATAATGAAAGGTTATATTGTAATGATTGTGTTGTCTCTACTAGCTGTAACTGACCATTATCAAACATTCACAGGATCCTTTTGTCCAGGTGATTGGTTTGGTCAAGACTGTGAATTCAAATGCAACTGTAACACAAAATTGGAATCGTGTTTTCCAAATCGCGGTCGGTGTTTGTCTGGCTGTACCGTGGGTTACACTGGAGAAACATGTCAACATAAGGGTTAGTGAACAAATTTGTGTACATTCTGGCATAGACCAAAATGTTTGTGAAATTGTTTCCTTTAAATGCCGTCTATATGCCTACTCTATAAGCCAATTATTTACCGAACATAATCATTTTAACATCAGTTTTATGATTCGCTTCAGAAAGTCAACAATAATGTTTCAGTTAATTAATTCAATATGAAAGTAAGTATTATAAATACATAATTTGATTATGTGTAAAGTATGAACACGGCAGTCTTGATATTACTGGGTCTTAAAATATAACGTAATGTTTATAATACATGCCTACTTTTCTAACATGAGGCAAGAGTATCACTTTACCTCACAAAACTTGGCTTCAACAATAAATTAACATACAATATAAAAGAAAGAAAGAAAGGAAGCGAAAGAAAAAAAAACGAGAGATCAACAAGTGTGGTTTCGAAATAAAAGCATAATTTGTTTAGTATTGATTTTGTATCAAGAGTTATCGTCCCTACATTCAGCACAACCCCATATCTGCTCCTCTTACAAAAAGCGAGCACAAAGTGTGTACACTGATCGTACCTGTAACGTGCTGATTGTAAGTTTCTAGTTTATCGCCTACAGATGAAACGTTCTCTCCCCTTACCCACTCACACCGCAAACCTTTAGTTGACGAATATAGGGGTTAGTCTTCCACCCACTTTCCCCTTCTTTAAATAACGTATCTTTAACGACATGAAGTAAATCCCACTTAATCACCTTTCAATGTTTCACGTAATAGGCCCCCTCCCAGCCGGCCAGTCGGTCTACTGATTATTAATGCACTTCGACGTGCACAGTTGAATTCAATATATCCACAAAATCACCCTAAACGAGGCTTTCCAATAGGGATGACCAACTCTCTACGCAACATGCCTCGTTTAATTGTTTGTAGCACGCACGTCTGTCACAAAGATCTTGTGATGGGTTATCTGTTTAACAAGTGACTCGATTGTTGCTGCGGCAGCCTCGACTTCCATCATCATGTTGCTCGTTGTGAGTTAATTAATATCTTATTCGTCTTCTTTGTCCTCGTTTCCTTCCTCCTTTGCCTTTCAGTGTTAAAGGATTTATAATTTGTGGTCTTTTACGCTTCTATTTTCCTCTGATGTTATGATTTTTGGTGTCTAATGTTCCATCAATCTATCTTTTTTCGTGGTCGGCCCTTTGGTCTAGTGTTCTGACAATGTCTACTGAAGGTTTATTGCGTTATGTTTTGGTCTTCCCGCCTTATCAAGCTGTAAAACCATTTTATAATGTGTTTCTTTATGTACTCTATTGCTGGAATTGTTTATATTTTTCTCTCAGTTCGTTATTTATGATCTTGTCTCTGAGGCATGTCATTAGTCCAATACATTTCATCTCGTTGTTGTTATTTGTCGTATTGTTCTTCCATGTAGGGTCAAGGTCACGATTTGTGGCACAACGTTGATATTCCATATCAATATGGAAATAGTAGATGTAACATAAATAGGAAAATAGTGATCTCTGCATGATAAACCAAAAGGTAACATTGAAGACCTCAAACGCACGTATTTGTTTGTGATCCATGGAATTATAACTGTGTTAGTTCATAGCAGAAGCTGACTTCAGAAGGAATATACTAAAAACGACAATACCACAAAACAAGAACACCGCTTAATGTGTGATTCAAGAAAAAATGAATACAGTTTGTAGTTTTCGGCACCACATCATTTGCCTATAAACCAGTATAAGTTGCAGACATTTAGCCCCGTAATGGTACTTATTATCATCTTCTGTTTTCTTCTTTTCTTCTTTTTATCTCATTTCACTGATACCTAAAAGGTGTCGTGGTTTATATCATTTGTCGTTCTTGTGCTGCTCGAATTGTCTGAATTAGTGATTTTCCTTTGTTGTTACATGTCTCTGTCACTGCATCTATCCATCTTCTTCTGGGTCTTCCTCTTGGTCGGTTTCCATGCATTTTCGCGAAGAACGCCCTTAATGGTGATAGGTCAGGATTCATTCTGACCAGGTGTCCAAACCATTTAAGTTGTTGTTCTTTATACTCTTGGCAGGGTTTTGCTCCTACCATTTTTTATAATGGTTTCATATGGTATTCTATCTCTTCTTGTGTTGTTTGTTACTTTTCTCAAGCATTGCATCTCACATGTATTTATCTTTCATAATTGTGATTTAGAAAGGGTCCATGTTTGACTTTCATAGCACAAAGTTGGTATGATAATGCTATTTACCATTTGTTGTTTAGTTGGCATAGAAATGTTTGGATGTCTTAGCAATGGTGAAAGCTGGTATGTGACAGCATTTGCTTTTTGTACTCTCATGTCAATTTCTCTGTCTAGTTTTCCATCTTCTGTGAACATTGTGCCTAAATACTTGAATTACTCTACTTGTTTTATTTCTTTATCTTTGATCTTAATGTTTAATGGGTGTCTTAATTTACTTATTCTAATAGCCTCTGTTTTTTGCTGTGTTAATTCCCATACTGTAGTTTGTGCAACTTTTATCTAGAGATGTTATATGCTGTTGTAGCAGGTTTTCATCCTCATATATTAGGCATTGGTCATCTGCGAATAGTAGCTCGTTGGTGTTGGAACTTTCGACCTCTATATTATTATTTGATTTTTCCTTATTGTTGGTTGTTTCCTGATTTATTGTGTCCATATATATGATGAAGAGGAGTGGTTAGAGGACACATCCTTTTCTTACAACCGTTGTAACCTGAAACCATTCTGACAGACCTTCCGATGTTCTAACGGCACTTTGACTGTTTTTATATAGCGCCATTATATTATCTAGTAGTTGTCCTGCTACACCGTAGGTTTCTAAAGTTTGTCAAAGTTTGTTCCTGTCCACACGATCAAACGCTTTTTCATGATCTATAAACACTATATTTAGGTTTCTGTCATATTCTATTGTTTTTTCACATAGTTGTCTCAATGTGAATATAGCATTTGTACAGCTTTTTGCCTTTTCTGAATCCAAATTGATTTTTACTTAATTGGGGTTCTATTATGTATCTTACTCTCCTCTCTAATATTTTAGCAAACATTTTACCAACTTAACTAAATAGGGATATTTCTCTGTACATTTCACACTCCCTTTTACTTTCCTTATTCTTCCAAAATGGGACAAAGATAGCTTTTTGCCAGTCGTCTGGGACTTTTCTTTCTTCCCAAGCCATATTGAATATGATAGTAAGCCAATCTATAGCTGTTTCCTTACATGCTAGTAGCATTTCTGTTGTTATTCCATCTATACCAGCTGCTTTGTTCGTTTTATTCTGCTTCAAAGGCCATTCTACTTCTGCTTTAAGTATATTCGGTTCCTCTTCATCATACTGCCTATGTGTAAACTCTGTATTTCCGTTTGTATTTCCCTGATTTAATAGTTCCTTAAAGTATTCTCTCCATCTGATTATTATATTTTTTCCTGCTGCTGATTGGTCTACTGTTCTTGTCGTGTATTATAGTAGTTGGGTTATAATCATTATTTCTTACTCTCATTGCTTTTACACTCTTGAAACATTATTTTGGTTCTTCTCTACAAGTTCTTGCCAATTCTTCACCAAAAGCTTTCCAAGAGTCTGCTTTTGTTTGTTCTAGGATCTTTTTGCAATCATTTCTGGCTTGTCTATAGTGATTGTAGTCTTCTGTTGTTTTTGTCTTCTGCCACGTTTTATACTTTTCTTTCTTGTGTTTCACTGCTGATTTAACTACTTCATTCCACCATCTTGTAAGTTTCTTTCTGCTCTTTCCTATATTTTTCAGACCGCATTTATCTTGTGTTGACTCTATTTGGCCTTCTTTAAACTGTTTCCATGCTTCTTCTATGTTTGTTTGTTGTATTCGAGTTTGGTATTTGTTGGTTACGGATTTTTCTATTTCTTTGTGTACGTTTACATCTTTTATTGCTTTTAGATCTATTCGTTGTGTCTGAGGTCTTGCAATCAGTTGTTTCCTAACCCATTTTGTTGCCATAGTTTGAATTTCTTTTACTACGGGCATTTGTTTCATTAACGAATTATATATACATGCGAATGATCAATTAGTAATGCCCCCCCCCCCCCCGAAACGTGGGAAGAGCAAAGGATATTGCTATTGTGAGGCTACATTATTCCTTCAGATTAAAGATTGTGGGGTAAAAATAGGTAAATCCTACTAGAGACTTAATGGACACATAAGGGGATTTATAAATCAACATATATCTGGAGTCGTCAGTCGCTGGACGCGCTGCTGGACATACTGAGAAAATGTTCTGTTTATCTACGAACACTGTCAAAGTGCAATGATGATAGGAATTAAAAAATTAAAAAATGGTATGTAAGAAGCTTTACGTGATAAGTGGACGACACAGACTAAACAACGTTTTGCCCAATAGGCCTTTATCAGGAACAAACAAAAAAAACACACACACAAAACTAATAACGAAACAACCAAAACAAAAACAACCGAAATGTGTTAAAGAAAACAAAATTAACTATCCTGTCAAAACCAAAAGGAAATAGCAGCCAACTGCGGCTGTCGTGAACGTCGAGAAACGTGCAAAAATGTGCGCAAATGCACACAGAACCAGAGGCGCTCACACAGGGGTCAAATTCCTTTTGGTTTTGACAGGATCGTTAATTTTGTTTTCTTTAACACATTTTGATTGTTTTTGTTTTGGTTGTTTCGTTATTAGTTTTTTGTGTGCTTTCTTGTGTTTGTTCCTGATGAAGGCCTATTGGGCCGAAACGTTGTTTAGTCTGTGTCGTCCACTTATCACGTAAAGCTTCTTACATACCATTTAAAAAAAAATTTGTTCCCTCACATTCAGCTTTGCTGCAGCTTCGCATTTTTATGCCTTAACCCTCTGCAATGATGATACCACCACATAATTCTATTTTATTTTTTCACAAAGTTTTTGGTACAAACATGGAAGTAAATACGCACACGATTCTGTAATTCCATTCTTGACAAATGGAAGTGAATCATAAGCATGCATGAAACAATCTGTTTATCTCTCAATAAAATGGTTATTTTTTTATTTGGTTAAGGAAAGCCTCGGTATCACTGCAAACGAATTAAAATCCATAATTGCTCAACAGCCCGTGCCAGCGTAATCATCCGAATTAATATCTCATCTCCCAAACAAAGAAAGGTAAATGTGGTCCCCATCGTAGCAGTCTCAGCACACGCCAAAAGACACAAGGCGAAACCGCGCAGAAAGTGATCAGAGCCAACTGTTCCCTGTCATACGATATCATCATTCATCATAAACAATTGGAATATCTAAACATGATGGATGAGACACACAGCTTACGGTGTGCACAGAGCACTTAACTCATTAGCTCCTGGAAAAATCCGGACTTGGGATATGAGGAAACTGCAACAAGGAACACTTTTCATACATAGCCTTCAATGGTTTCTGCCGCCTATCCACCATATACCGGAAGTTCACGACCTCCTAAAATGATGATCGTCATATTTTTTTTTAAAATATATAGCGCTTGATGATGTTAGGCCAACTTTGTTGACTCCAGTTCCGAACATATAAACACACAATTAGTCGTCAGATTATCCCCGTCGCACATCAAACAACAGACCGTAAGATTAGCGCATGGCCAGTCAAGGGATATACGATGAGCCATTATGATGACGTAGCACACACCACGATGTCTGCGTCCTTTAGATTCCTGATTACTCTAGTGAATGCAGCCTATGACGAACACAACACTGGGCAAATTCCCTAAAGAGATAAAAATTCGGCTGACCTGACGAAGCAGTTCACATTAATGAGTAACATGAAAATAACTTGCGTCAAGCAACTCCAAAAACGGTCACAAACAGCACAATGTGACGTAAAGCGCAGATCAAGTCTAGACGGTTGAAGGTCGCATTCACAACACTTGATTTGTCAAACTGGAATATACGCCGGCGTATGACTCCGCACTATCGGCGCAGACTTGCTAAGTAAAACATCATTTTGACTTTAACGCGGAAAAGTGAAATGGAGAACCGAAATTAATCAGACCTCGAATGCACTTTCTGCAGCGATCGAGAGAACGTGAACTAATTCCACCATCTTTGGAAACTGAAGTAACATATAATATAATATATAATACATATTATATTATATATATATATATATATATTATATATATATATATATATATATAATATATCTCAATAACATATATAATAATACAATAAGAGAACATATGGCAACATGAAAGTTCTTCCGGTTAATATGGCGGATAGACGCCAAGGTCCATTCATACGGGGGCCTTCGAATAACTATAGCCATAACCATGAAAAATGCAAAAGAGCAATTGTGATATAATAAAAAGTTAATGGGATATGTCAACTTATTATAAACAGCAGGAAATGTAATCATGCTATTTGTATTGCTATAATGTGACATATGAGCAGTAGAAATGTATTGTGGCAAGAGGAAAACTAAAAGTGAAGAAAGATAATGGAGAAGCACTTTAAGAGAGAGAAAATCTAACTGATTAACTGAAACAAAATGCATGATCAGGCATTGTCAGATGTGCCAAATTAAAGTACTTGATAAAAATAACTATTACAATTGTCATGTTAGAGAGCATTCGAAGAAACTTTTGACTAAACAAAACATTTTATAAATATCTGAGTATAGCAGATAGTTGTGTATTACAACCATTGCTGTTGATTAAAAAATCGACAAAGAACAGTAACATATTCTCTCATAGACATAGAACCATTATTAAAATAAGCTCCAAAAACAACCTACCAGGCACACAAACAAAACAGAATACACAAACACAATAATGTACTTCACGTACATACTCTCACACGTACACAACACACACTGTAAATGAGCAGACAGTAAATTACATCTACTTCGACCCCTCTTACTCAAACAAAAACACATTAAAATTACACGTTTCCAAAGCAAATATTCAATGATGCCTAAACGCCCCATGCACATAAAAATACAATAATAGAAATATACAAAAATAGATAAGCTTAAAGTCTTGAGTTCTGATTGCTGAAGT